>JAJVHD010000052.1:0-600000 GCA_022207745.1 Brachionus rubens
ACTCCTTTTAACCAAGATAAAAAGAAATCGACACTTATTAAAATTTTAGTTAGAATGAATGTTTACTTTGTCAAAGTCTCCTCTTTCATTTCTACATTCTATTAAAATACATTTTTAAAATTCCAAGAATTTTTAATTGAAAGTAAAGACAGAGTTTTTAAGCAAAACCAAATCTTGGTGCTTTGGCAATGGGTATTGGAATTTGCCGGAAAAAGATATTATTATGTATTTAGATATTTGGTGTGATGAAGGCGACGAAAAACTTAAAAACTCCAATTTTAAAAAAAGGAGGAATTTAATTACTTGAGGATGATTGTATTCAGACTGAGTACTTTGGTAATGAACAGGAGACAATTTACTATCATAATTAAACGGTGTTAAACATTAGAAAACAGGTTTGGAATGAATGTTTTGAACATATGAACTCGAAAATGAATTGGGATGAGTAAAAGCAAAAAAAATCGGAAAATAAAAGAAACTTAGTGTATTGTTTAAAGAAGTCCATGAAACGAATAATTTGATGAATCTTCGGAAGGTTTATAGAAGAGGAAACTATGATGTTTATTAAGGGTCTAAAAAAAATATTCCTATCAGAAAAAAAAAAAATTGACCAATTTATTCAAACCAATCGATTGACCCAGAGTTTCAACAAATAATCAATTTTAAACAATTTGGAAAAATATCTTAGCCGATCTATTTCGATTAAAGATGGTATTGTTTATACAATTCGTTCTCAACATTGTATTTTGGAACAGAAGAGTAGAAAATTTTTTTTTAAAATTGAGGTCTTTATCGGCTTTAATCTCAAACGAAGATTTGTTTAGACAATGGATGGAGTGATATGTATTAGGAAGAAACATTTGATCAGTTGGTTGGAAAAAATGTGCATTAGTAATGAATGGGGAAAATTCAAATATATAAACATACTATTCATTCTTTCTTTCCATTTTTTTAGACAGAAAAATTTTTGTATTTGGCTACGATCCTCAAACTCATAAAATTTACAATTTTAATTATAATATGTGCAATAATGAGAAACAACCTCTTTTGATCGGATTTAAAACAAATCATTTTGTCCCGCTGGTCTCAAGAGATGATTCAATTATCATAAAAGATCTTGATAATGATATTTTTTTCAAATTTAGGCAAGAATTATTTTCTACAAAACTTTAGACCTTTGATTTTGATTTGTATCTTAGACTAAATTTATCTTTATTTAAGAATAATTATGTAATCTTATTATTTAAAATTTCAACGATTCTGTAAAAAACTCTCCTAATATATCATAATCCTTTAACATTGTGTTAAAAAGATAGGAAGTAAAACAAAGAAAAATTCTATACATGAATAAAAAAAAAATTCCCACGCTCAATTAAAATAGCTATAAAATTAGCTATAATGTATTAATTAACGATAATTATAAGTGTCATTTTTTCACAGTTTACCTAAATAAATGCGTATTCTTTTTTTATATTCTTAACTTTGTTGAATTAATTAATGATGACTTTATTAAAAGATTTTAACGTAAAGGCGCGATTTCTACGACATGTCGTTAAAATCGAATTGAAAAAAAAATGTCCCATCTTTTTAACATTGTGAGACATCTCGTTAGATTCGACATTCGGGTATAACGACATGTCGTAGAAATAGCCCATTTACGTTAGGAAGAAAGTACATATATTCAGGCATTGTCAATAGATAGCTTTGCATAATTCAAAAAAGTGACAAAAAGATAGCATTATTATTTTGAGAGATTTAGGGTAGGTTTATGTCTGGAAAAGTCCAGACCTCTTAAAAGTTTTAATAACAGAAAAAAAATTATATCGATACTGTTCTCTGATAAACTTACAAAATGACCGTAAAAAAAACATGTTGTCTCGATTCTTATGTTTTTCTCACGATCGGAACGACCTCACTCCAAACTCAATGAAACCGATCGTTTTCACGTGCCCCTCTCTTTAGCACCTGGACCAATAAACATAAATCGATGGGGTAAAAAAAATACAGAAGAGCTTATCGTTAGAAAATGAGAAAAATTCTACTCGATGTGCTTTAATTTAAAAGTAATGCACAAACATCTAAATTTAGTCACTGTGACGATCGCGGTCAGTTGAGTGTTAACATAAAAACTCTAAATTTCTAACGGGACATTGGCCCAACGTGTCAATTTACCAGATTATTTAAAAGGTTTTTGCTCAAAGAAACATTTATCACTCTAACAAAAGAAAATATCTCATTCAAAAAGATATGTACAGTGGTGCTACGATATTTGTATTTTACTAAATTTTACGTAAATTATTGTAAATTTACTATTTTTTCCGTAAAATCAGGTAAATTTACTATTTTTTCCGTAAAATCAGGTAAATTTACTATTTTTTCCGTAAAATCAGGTAAATTTACGTAATTTTACCAAAGTAAAAAGTGGTAAATTGACTAATTTTGACGTAAAAAATGATAATTTTACGTAAATTTACGTAAATTTTGGTAAGTATTAAAATGTCCAAAAAAATTTTCGACCCTTTATTAGTCTTTTAGTGACATAAATCGCAAAAAAAACACTGAAGTAGTAATGAGTTTTTTTGTTGGTAGTATAAAGGTTGATGTATCAGTAAATATCGATTTTTATCTAAGTGAGTTAACTATTAAGTTTTTATCAACAATTGTTGTAAAATTAGTCGGAATTTCTTTTGGACATTTTGATTTTTACCAAAATTTACGTAAATTTACGTAAAATTATCATTTTTTACGTCAAAATTAGTCAATTTACCACTTTTTACTTTGGTAAAATTAGGTAAATTTACCTGATTTTACTGAAAAAATAGTAAATTTACAATAATTTACGTAAAATTTAGTAAAATACAAATATCATAGCACCACTGTAACTCAGTTCCTGGGCTAAATTTCTTAACTTTTCATATTAGACGCAAATAAAGGTTCTAAATGATATGGCCGATAAGTGTCACTTTAGTGATGATAATCAAAATCAAAAACGTTCATAGTAATTTTAGATTTATCTGAATACTTTTATGATTTTTAAGAAAATTGATACTATTGAGGAGAGTTCTTCGCTACCATTCGTTTCTGATTTTCATATCCAAATTAAAATAGTGATTATTTTTCTAAGCTTTTAAATTTTTTTTCCCAACTGTTTACCGTAGTCTGGGTTCTCTAGTTTATTTTAAAAAAACAATTATTAAACCAAAATAAACTATTTATCTCTAAAAACAAATTTCTGCATTTATCAAAATAAACTAAATTTATCTTTGTATAAATTTAGTTTTAGATTGATCTAACTCCAAACATGTGTGAATTTTGTTCCACTGCTCAAATCGTTTTTGTAACCGCACAAGTCAATTGATTCAAAATCACATTTGTTTGTGGACAAGCACCTTCGTGGTATGAAATATCATCGATTCCGATATCACCCAAATGACCATCGCCAAAGACACCCTCGAATACGAATCTTTATTTTCCATACGCAGATATTTCTAAAAATAATTGACCTAAGAAACCATTTCATCACCTTGGGTTTACCTTATTTTGCCATGATCGGCTTTATTATAACCCACGTCCTGATGTCAATTATGGAGAATTAAAATATTTAGTCTGTTTATAATCTCTGCCGAACATGTGATAGAAAAATGTATAAATATAAACCGAATTTCAGGGTCCTGTTGTTTTGATCGTTAGTAGGACCTGTGAGATAATGTTTGAGTTCGGACCTGCATTTTAAAATCTGCTTGGTATCATGAGTGCAATAAACAAGTGGTGTTTGACCCCCCTCCCTCTTCAAAATTAACCGGGTTCGGGGGGTATGAGATAGTCAAAAGATAAATTCATTTTATCACAGATCTTACGTTTTATCTTTGTAGAATAAAAGAATGAAAATTTATTAAAGCTTATAGTTCAATTAAAAAGAAAAAAATAAATATTAATTTTAAAGAATTATGCTAATTATTTTTTATTAGATTTAATTTTTAGTTTTTGAAAATCGAAAAACTGAAAAATTGAAAAATTGACAAAAAACTTCAAATTGCCTGATATTTCGATAACCCGTCGACAGAAACCATTCAAAAGTTGGTATCTAGCATAACTTTTTATGCTGAACACGAATATCACATTAGTTTCATCGTTTCTGTTCATCACTTTTTGACCATTTTTAACATTTACTATTAAAATAGCGTTTTTTGATTTTTTAGGCTTGATATTTCGATAACCCGTCGACAGAAACCATTCAAAAGTTGGTATCTAGCATAACTTTTTATGCTGAACACGAATATCACATTAGTTTCATCGTTTCTGTTCATCACTTTTTGACCATTTTTAACATTTACTATTAAAATAGCGTTTTTTGATTTTTTAGGCTTGATATTTCGATAACCCGTCGACAGAAACCATTCAAAAGTTGGTATCTAGCATAACTTTTTATGCTGAACACGAATATCACATTAGTTTCATCGTATCTTTTCATCACACTTTGACCATTTTTAACATTTACTATTAAAATAGCATTTTTTGATTTTTTAGGCTTGATATTTCGATAACCCATCGACAGAAACCATTCAAAAGTTGGTATCTAGCATAACTTTTTATGCTGAACACGAATATCACATTAGTTTCATCGTATCTTTTCATCACTCTTTGACCATTTTTAACATTTACTATTAAAATAGCATTTTTTGATTTTTTAGGCTTGATATTTCGATAACCCATCGACAGAAACCATTCAAAAGTTGGTATCTAGCATAACTTTTTATGCTGAACACGAATATCACATTAGTTTCATCGTATCTTTTCATCACTCTTTGACCATTTTTAACATTTACTATTAAAATAGCATTTTTTGATTTTTTAGGCTTGATATTTCGATAACCCGTCGACAGAAACCATTCAAAAGTTGGTATCTAGCATAACTTTTTATGCTGAACACGAATATCACATTAGTTTCATCTTTTCTGTTCATCACTTTTTGACCATTTTTAACATTTACTATTAAAATAGCGTTTTTTGATTTTTTAGGCTTGATATTTCGATAACCCGTCGACAGAAACCATTCAAAAGTTGGTATCTAGCATAACTTTTTATGCTGAACACGAATATCACATTAGTTTCATCGTTTCTGTTCATCACTTTTTGACCATTTTTAACATTTACTTTGAAAATAGCATTTTTAGATTTTTTAGGCTTGATATTTCGATAACCCGTCGACAGAAACCATTCAAAAGTTGGTATCTAGCATAACTTTTTATGCTGAACACGAATATCACATTAGTTTCATCGTTTCTGTTCATCACTTTTTGACCATTTTTAACATTTACTATGAAAATAGCATTTTTAGATTTTTTAGGCTTGATATTTCGATAACCCGTCGACAGAAACCATTCAAAAGTTGGTATCTAGCATAACTTTTTATGCTGAACACGAATATCACATTAGTTTCATCGTTTCTGTTCATCACTTTTTGACCATTTTTAACATTTACTATGAAAATAGCATTTTTAGATTTTTTAGGCTTGATATTTCGATAACCCGTCGACAGAAACCATTCAAAAGTTGGTATCTAGCATAACTTTTTATGCTGAACACGAATATCACATTAGTTTTATCGTATCTTTTCATCACTCTTTGACCATTTTTAACATTTACTATGAAAATAGCATTTTTAGATTTTTTAGGCTTGATATTTCGATAACCCGTCGACAGAAACCATTCAAAAGTTGGTATCTAGCATAACTTTTTATGCTGAACACGAATATCACATTAGTTTCATCGTTTCTGTTCATCACTTTTTGACCATTTTTAACATTTACTATGAAAATAGCATTTTTAGATTTTTTAGGCTTGATATTTCGATAACCCGTCGACAGAAACCATTCAAAAGTTGGTATCTAGCATAACTTTTTATGCTGAACACGAATATCACATTAGTTTCATCGTTTCTGTTCATCACTTTTTGACCATTTTTAACATTTACTATGAAAATAGCATTTTTAGATTTTTTAGGCTTGATATTTCGATAACCCGTCGACAGAAACCATTCAAAAGTTGGTATCTAGCATAACTTTTTATGCTGAACACGAATATCACATTAGTTTCATCGTTTCTGTTCATCACTTTTTGACCATTTTTAACATTTACTATGAAAATAGCATTTTTAGATTTTTTAGGCTTGATATTTCGATAACCCGTCGACAGAAACCATTCAAAAGTTGGTATCTAGCATAACTTTTTATGCTGAACACGAATATCACATTAGTTTTATCGTATCTTTTCATCACTCTTTGACCATTTTTAACATTTACTATGAAAATAGCATTTTTAGATTTTTTAGGCTTGATATTTCGATAACCCGTCGACAGAAACCATTCAAAAGTTGGTATCTAGCATAACTTTTTATGCTGAACACGAATATCACATTAGTTTTATCGTATCTTTTCATCACTCTTTGACCATTTTTAACATTTACTATGAAAATAGCATTTTTAGATTTTTTAGGCTTGATATTTCGATAACCCGTCGACAGAAACCATTCAAAAGTTGGTATCTAGCATAACTTTTTATGCTGAACACGAATATCACATTAGTTTCATCGTTTCTGTTCATCACTTTTTGACCATTTTTAACATTTACTATGAAAATAGCATTTTTAGATTTTTTAGGCTTGATATTTCGATAACCCGTCGACAGAAACCATTCAAAAGTTGGTATCTAGCATAACTTTTTATGCTGAACACGAATATCACATTAGTTTCATCGTTTCTGTTCATCACTTTTTGACCATTTTTAACATTTACTATGAAAATAGCATTTTTAGATTTTTTAGGCTTGATATTTCGATAACCCGTCGACAGAAACCATTCAAAAGTTGGTATCTAGCATAACTTTTTATGCTGAACACGAATATCACATTAGTTTTATCGTATCTTTTCATCACTCTTTGACCATTTTTAACATTTACTATGAAAATAGCATTTTTAGATTTTTTAGGCTTGATATTTCGATAACCCGTCGACAGAAACCATTCAAAAGTTGGTATCTAGCATAACTTTTTATGCTGAACACGAATATCACATTAGTTTCATCGTATCTTTTCATCACTTTTTGACCATTTTTAACATTTACTATGAAAATAGCATTTTTAGATTTTTTAGGCTTGATATTTCGATAACCCGTCGACAGAAACCATTCAAAAGTTGGTATCTAGCATAACTTTTTATGCTGAACACGAATATCACATTAGTTTCATCGTTTCTGTTCATCACTTTTTGACCATTTTTAACATTTACTATGAAAATAGCATTTTTAGATTTTTTAGGCTTGATATTTCGATAACCCGTCGACAGAAACCATTCAAAAGTTGGTATCTAGCATAACTTTTTATGCTGAACACGAATATCACATTAGTTTTATCGTATCTTTTCATCACTCTTTGACCATTTTTAACATTTACTATGAAAATAGCATTTTTAGATTTTTTAGGCTTGATATTTCGATAACCCGTCGACAGAAACCATTCAAAAGTTGGTATCTAGCATAACTTTTTATGCTGAACACGAATATCACATTAGTTTCATCGTATCTTTTCATCACTTTTTGACCATTTTTAACATTTACTATGAAAATAGCATTTTTAGATTTTTTAGGCTTGATATTTCGATAACCCGTCGACAGAAACCATTCAAAAGTTGGTATCTAGCATAACTTTTTATGCTGAACACGAATATCACATTAGTTTCATCGTATCTTTTCATCACTCTTTGACCATTTTTAACATTTACTATGAAAATAGCATTTTTAGATTTTTTAGGCTTGATATTTCGATAACCCGTCGACAGAAACCATTCAAAAGTTGGTATCTAGCATAACTTTTTATGCTGAACACGAATATCACATTAGTTTCATCGTATCTTTTCATCACTTTTTGACCATTTTTAACATTTACTATGAAAATAGCATTTTTACATTTTTTAGGCTTGATATTTCGATAACCCGTCGACAGAAACCATTCAAAAGTTGGTACCTAGCATAACTTTTTATGCTGAACACGAATATCACATTAGTTTCATCGTATCTTTTCATCACTTTTTGACCATTTTTAACATTTACTATGAAAATAGCATTTTTAGATTTTTTAGGCTTGATATTTCGATAACCCGTCGACAGAAACCATTCAAAAGTTGGTATCTAGCATAACTTTTTATGCTGAACACGAATATCACATTAGTTTCATCGTATCTTTTCATCACTTTTTGACCATTTTTAACATTTACTATGAAAATAGCATTTTTAGATTTTTTAGGCTTGATATTTCGATAACCCGTCGACAGAAACCATTCAAAAGTTGGTATCTAGCATTACTTTTTATGCTGAACACGAATATCACATTAGTTTCATCGTATCTTTTCATCACTATTTGACCATTTTTACGATTAACTATGAAAATAGCATTTTTAGATTTTTTAGGCTTGATATTTCGATAACCCGTCGACAGAAACCATTCAAAAGTTGGTATCTAGCATTACTTTTTATGCTGAACACGAATATCACATTAGTTTCATCGTATCTTTTCATCACTTTTTGACCATTTTTAACATTTACTATGAAAATAGCATTTTTAGATTTTTTAGGCTTGATATTTCGATAACCCGTCGACAGAAACCATTCAAAAGTTGGTATCTAGCATAACTTTTTATGCTGAACACGAATATCACATTAGTTTCATCGTATCTTTTCATAACTTTTTGACCATTTTTAACATTTACTATGAAAATAGCATTTTTAGATTTTTTAGGCTTGATATTTCGATAACCCGTCGACAGAAACCATTCAAAAGTTGGTATCTAGCATAACTTTTTATGCTGAACACGAATATCACATTAGTTTCATCGTATCTTTTCATCACTTTTTGACCATTTTTAACATTTACTATGAAAATAGCATTTTTAGATTTTTTAGGCTTGATATTTCGATAACCCGTCGACAGAAACCATTCAAAAGTTGGTATCTAGCATAACTTTTTATGCTGAACACGAATATCACATTAGTTTCATCGTATCTTTTCATAACTTTTTGACCATTTTTAACATTTACTATGAAAATAGCATTTTTAGATTTTTTAGGCTTGATATTTCGATAACCCGTCGACAGAAACCATTCAAAAGTTGGTATCTAGCATAACTTTTTATGCTGAACACGAATATCACATTAGTTTCATCGTATCTTTTCATCACTTTTTGACCATTTTTAACATTTACTATGAAAATAGCATTTTTAGATTTTTTAGGCTTGATATTTCGATAACCCGTCGACAGAAACCATTCAAAAGTTGGTATCTAGCATAACTTTTTATGCTGAACACGAATATCACATTAGTTTCATCGTATCTTTTCATCACTATTTGACCATTTTTAACATTTACTATGAAAATAGCATTTTTAGATTTTTTAGGCTTGATATTTCGATAACCCGTCGACAGAAACCATTCAAAAGTTGGTATCTAGCATAACTTTTTATGCTGAACACGAATATCACATAAGTTTCATCGTATCTTTTCATCACTTTTTGACCATTTTTAACATTTACTATGAAAATAGCATTTTTACATTTTTTAGGCTTGATATTTCGATAACCCGTCGACAGAAACCATTCAAAAGTTGGTACCTAGCATAACTTTTTATGCTGAACACGAATATCACATTAGTTTCATCGTATCTTTTCATCACTTTTTTACCATTTTTAACATTTACTATGAAAATTGCATTTTTAGATTTTTTAGGCTTGATATTTCGATAACCCGTCGACAGAAACCATTCAAAAGTTGGTATCTAGCATAACTTTTTATGCTGAACACGAATATCACATTAGTTTCATCGTATCTTTTCATCACTCTTTGACCATTTTTAACATTTACTATGAAAATAGCATTTTTAGATTTTTTAGGCTTGATATTTCGATAACCCGTCGACAGAAACCATTCAAAAGTTGGTATCTAGCATAACTTTTTATGCTGAACACGAATATCACATTAGTTTCATCGTATCTTTTCATCACTTTTTGACCATTTTTAACATTTACTATGAAAATAGCATTTTTTGATTTTTTAGGCTTGATATTTCGATAACCCATCGACAGAAACCATTCAAAAGTTGGTATCTAGCATAACTTTTTATGCTGAACACGAATATCACATTAGTTTCATCGTTTCTGTTCATCACTTTTTGACCATTTTTAACATTTACTATGAAAATAGCATTTTTTGATTTTTTAGGCTTGATATTTCGATAACCCGTCGACAGAAACCATTCAAAAGTTGGTATCTAGCATAACTTTTTATGCTGAACACGAATATCACATTAGTTTCATCGTATCTTTTCATCACTTTTTGACCATTTTTAACATTTACTATGAAAATAGCATTTTTAGATTTTTTAGGCTTGATATTTCGATAACCCGTCGACAGAAACCATTCAAAAGTTGGTATCTAGCATAACTTTTTATGCTGAACACGAATATCACATTAGTTTCATCGTTTCTGTTCATCACTTTTTGACCATTTTTAACATTTACTATGAAAATAGCATTTTTTGATTTTTTAGGCTTGATATTTCGATAACCCGTCGACAGAAACCATTCAAAAGTTGGTATCTAGCATAACTTTTTATGCTGAACACGAATATCACATTAGTTTTATCGTATCTTTTCATCACTTTTTGACCATTTTTAACATTTACTATGAAAATAGCATTTTTAGATTTTTTAGGCTTGATATTTCGATAACCCGTCGACAGAAACCATTCAAAAGTTGGTATCTAGCATAACTTTTTATGCTGAACACGAATATCACATTAGTTTTATCGTATCTTTTCATCACTTTTTGACCATTAGGAACATTTACTATGAAAATAGCATTTTTTGATTTTTTAGGCTTGATATTTCGATAACCCGTCGACAGAAACCATTCAAAAGTTGGTATCTAGCATAACTTTTTATGCTGAACACGAATATCACATTAGTTTTATCGTATCTTTTCATCACTTTTTGACCATTAGGAACATTTACTATGAAAATAGCATTTTTAGATTTTTTAGGCTTGATATTTCGATAACCCGTCGACAGAAACCATTCAAAAGTTGGTATCTAGCATAACTTTTTATGCTGAACACGAATATCACATTAGTTTTATCGTATCTTTTCATCACTTTTTGACCATTTTTAACATTTACGATGAAAATAGCATTTTTTGATTTTTCAGGCTTGATATTTCGATAACCCGTCGACAGAAACCATTCAAAAGTTGGTATCTAGCATAACTTTTTATGCTGAACAAGAATATCACATTAGTTTTATCGTATCTTTTCATCACTTTTTGACCATTTTTAACATTTACGATGAAAATAGCATTTTTTGATTTTTCAGGCTTGATATTTCGATAACCCGTCGACAGAAACCATTCAAAAGTTGGTATCTAGCATAACTTTTTATGCTGAACAAGAATATCACATTAGTTTTATCGTATCTTTTCATCACTTTTTGACCATTAGGAACATTTACTATGAAAATAGCATTTTTAGATTTTTTAGGCTTGATATTTCGATAACCCGTCGACAGAAACCATTCAAAAGTTGGTATCTAGCATAACTTTTTATGCTGAACACGAATATCACATTAGTTTTATCGTATCTTTTCATCACTTTTTGACCATTTTTAACATTTACTATGAAAATAGCATTTTTTGATTTTTTAGGCTTGATATTTCGATAACCCGTCGACAGAAACCATTCAAAATATGGTATCTAGCATAACTTTTTATGCTGAACACGAATATCACATTAGTTTTATCGTATCTTTTCATCACTTTTTGACCATTTTTAACATTTACTATGAAAATAGCATTTTTAGATTTTTTAGGCTTGATATTTCGATAACCCGTCGACAGAAACCATTCAAAAGTTGGTATCTAGCATAACTTTTTATGCTGAACACGAATATCACATTAGTTTCATCGTTTCTGTTCATCACTTTTTGACCATTTTTAACATTTACTATGAAAATAGCATTTTTAGATTTTTTAGGCTTGATATTTCGATAACCCGTCGACAGAAACCATTCAAAAGTTGGTATCTAGCATAACTTTTTATGCTGAACACGAATATCACATTAGTTTTATCGTATCTTTTCATCACTCTTTGACCATTTTTAACATTTACTATGAAAATAGCATTTTTAGATTTTTTAGGCTTGATATTTCGATAACCCGTCGACAGAAACCATTCAAAAGTTGGTATCTAGCATAACTTTTTATGCTGAACACGAATATCACATTAGTTTTATCGTATCTTTTCATCACTTTTTGACCATTTTTAACATTAACTATGAAAATAGCATTTTTTTATTTTTTAGGCTTGATATTTCGATAACCCGTCGACAGAAACCATTCAAAAGTTGGTATCTAGCATAACTTTTTATGCTGAACACGAATATCACATTAGTTTTATCGTATCTTTTCATCACTCTTTGACCATTTTTAACATTTACTATGAAAATAGCATTTTTTGATTTTTTAGGCTTGATATTTCGATAACCCATCGACAGAAACCATTCAAAAGTTGGTATCTAGCATAACTTTTTATGCTGAACACGAATATCACATTAGTTTCATCGTATCTTTTCATCACTTTTTGACCATTTTTAACATTTACTATGAAAATAGCATTTTTAGATTTTTTAGGCTTGATATTTCGATAACCCGTCGACAGAAACCATTCAAAAGTTGGTATCTAGCATAACTTTTTATGCTGAACACGAATATCACATTAGTTTTATCGTATCTTTTCATCACTCTTTGACCATTTTTAACATTTACTATGAAAATAGCATTTTTTGATTTTTTAGGCTTGATATTTCGATAACCCATCGACAGAAACCATTCAAAAGTTGGTATCTAGCATAACTTTTTATGCTGAACACGAATATCACATTAGTTTTATCGTATCTTTTCATCACTTTTTGACCATTAGGAACATTTACTATGAAAATAGCATTTTTAGATTTTTTAGGCTTGATATTTCGATAACCCGTCGACAGAAACCATTCAAAAGTTGGTATCTAGCATAACTTTTTATGCTGAACACGAATATCACATTAGTTTTATCGTATCTTTTCATCACTCTTTGACCATTTTTAACATTTACTATGAAAATAGCATTTTTAGATTTTTTAGGCTTGATATTTCGATAACCCGTCGACAGAAACCATTCAAAAGTTGGTATCTAGCATAACTTTTTATGCTGAACACGAATATCACATTAGTTTTATCGTATCTTTTCATCACTTTTTGACCATTTTTAACATTTACTATGAAAATAGCATTTTTTGATTTTTTAGGCTTGATATTTCGATAACCCGTCGACAGAAACCATTCAAAAGTTGGTATCTAGCATAACTTTTTTTGCTGAACACGAATATCACATTAGTTTTATCGTATCTTTTCATCACTCTTTGACCATTTTTAACATTTACTATGAAAATAGCATTTTTAGATTTTATAGGCTTGATATTTCGATAACCCGTCGACAGAAACCATTCAAAAGTTGGTTCCTAGCATAACTTTTTATGCTGAACACGAATATCACATTAGTTTCATCGTATCTTTTCATCACTTTTTGACCATTTTTAACATTTACTATGAAAATAGCATTTTTAGATTTTTTAGGCTTGATATTTCGATAACCCGTCGACAGAAACCATTCAAAAGTTGGTATCTAGCATAACTTTTTATGCTGAACACGAATATCACATTAGTTTTATCGTATCTTTTCATCACTCTTTGACCATTTTTAACATTTACTATGAAAATAGCATTTTTTGATTTTTTAGGCTTGATATTTCGATAACCCATCGACAGAAACCATTCAAAAGTTGGTATCTAGCATAACTTTTTATGCTGAACACGAATATCACATTAGTTTTATCGTATCTTTTCATCACTTTTTGACCATTAGGAACATTTACTATGAAAATAGCATTTTTAGATTTTTTAGGCTTGATATTTCGATAACCCGTCGACAGAAACCATTCAAAAGTTGGTATCTAGCATAACTTTTTATGCTGAACACGAATATCACATTAGTTTTATCGTATCTTTTCATCACTCTTTGACCATTTTTAACATTTACTATGAAAATAGCATTTTTAGATTTTTTAGGCTTGATATTTCGATAACCCGTCGACAGAAACCATTCAAAAGTTGGTATCTAGCATAACTTTTTATGCTGAACACGAATATCACATTAGTTTTATCGTATCTTTTCATCACTTTTTGACCATTTTTAACATTTACTATGAAAATAGCATTTTTTGATTTTTTAGGCTTGATATTTCGATAACCCGTCGACAGAAACCATTCAAAAGTTGGTATCTAGCATAACTTTTTTTGCTGAACACGAATATCACATTAGTTTTATCGTATCTTTTCATCACTCTTTGACCATTTTTAACATTTACTATGAAAATAGCATTTTTAGATTTTATAGGCTTGATATTTCGATAACCCGTCGACAGAAACCATTCAAAAGTTGGTTCCTAGCATAACTTTTTATGCTGAACACGAATATCACATTAGTTTCATCGTATCTTTTCATAACTTTTTGACCATTTTTAACATTTACTATGAAAATAGCATTTTTAGATTTTTTAGGCTTGATATTTCGATAACCCGTCGACAGAAACCATTCAAAAGTTGGTATCTAGCATAACTTTTTATGCTGAACACGAATATCACATTAGTTTCATCGTATCTTTTCATAACTTTTTGACCATTTTTAACATTTACTATGAAAATAGCATTTTTAGATTTTTTAGGCTTGATATTTCGATAACCCGTCGACAGAAACCATTCAAAAGTTGGTATCTAGCATAACTTTTTATGCTGAACACGAATATCACATTAGTTTCATCGTATCTTTTCATAACTTTTTGACCATTTTTAACATTTACTATGAAAATAGCATTTTTAGATTTTTTAGGCTTGATATTTCGATAACCCGTCGACAGAAACCATTCAAAAGTTGGTATCTAGCATAACTTTTTATGCTGAACACGAATATCACATTAGTTTCATCGTATCTTTTCATAACTTTTTGACCATTTTTAACATTTACTATGAAAATAGCATTTTTAGATTTTTTAGGCTTGATATTTCGATAACCCGTCGACAGAAACCATTCAAAAGTTGGTATCTAGCATAACTTTTTATGCTGAACACGAATATCACATTAGTTTTATCGTATCTTTTCATCACTCTTTGACCATTTTTAACATTTACTATGAAAATAGCATTTTTTGATTTTTTAGGCTTGATATTTCGATAACCCATCGACAGAAACCATTCAAAAGTTGGTATCTAGCATAACTTTTTATGCTGAACACGAATATCACATTAGTTTTATCGTATCTTTTCATCACTTTTTGACCATTTTTAACATTTACTATGAAAATAGCATTTTTAGATTTTTTAGGCTTGATATTTCGATAACCCGTCGACAGAAACCATTCAAAAGTTGGTATCTAGCATAACTTTTTATGCTGAACACGAATATCACATTAGTTTTATCGTATCTTTTCATCACTCTTTGACCATTTTTAACATTTACTATGAAAATAGCATTTTTAGATTTTTTAGGCTTGATATTTCGATAACCCGTCGACAGAAACCATTCAAAAGTTGGTATCTAGCATAACTTTTTATGCTGAACACGAATATCACATTAGTTTTATCGTATCTTTTCATCACTTTTTGACCATTTTTAACATTTACTATGAAAATAGCATTTTTTGATTTTTTAGGCTTGATATTTCGATAACCCGTCGACAGAAACCATTCAAAAGTTGGTATCTAGCATAACTTTTTTTGCTGAACACGAATATCACATTAGTTTTATCGTATCTTTTCATCACTCTTTGACCATTTTTAACATTTACTATGAAAATAGCATTTTTAGATTTTATAGGCTTGATATTTCGATAACCCGTCGACAGAAACCATTCAAAAGTTGGTTCCTAGCATAACTTTTTATGCTGAACACGAATATCACATTAGTTTCATCGTATCTTTTCATCACTTTTTGACCATTTTTAACATTTACTATGAAAATTGCATTTTTAGATTTTTTAGGCTTGATATTTCGATAACCCGTCGACAGAAACCATTCAAAAGTTGGTATCTAGCATAACTTTTTATGCTGAACACGAATATCACATTAGTTTCATCGTATCTTTTCATCACTCTTTGACCATTTTTAACATTTACTATGAAAATAGCATTTTTAGATTTTTTAGGCTTGATATTTCGATAACCCGTCGACAGAAACCATTCAAAAGTTGGTATCTAGCATAACTTTTTATGCTGAACACGAATATCACATTAGTTTCATCGTATCTTTTCATCACTTTTTGACCATTTTTAACATTTACTATGAAAATAGCATTTTTAGATTTTTTAGGCTTGATATTTCGATAACCCGTCGACAGAAACCATTCAAAAGTTGGTATCTAGCATAACTTTTTATGCTGAACACGAATATCACATTAGTTTCATCGTATCTTTTCATCACTTTTTGACCATTTTTAACATTTACTATGAAAATAGCATTTTTTGATTTTTTAGGCTTGATATTTCGATAACCCATCGACAGAAACCATTCAAAAGTTGGTATCTAGCATAACTTTTTATGCTGAACACGAATATCACATTAGTTTCATCGTATCTTTTCATCACTTTTTGACCATTTTTAACATTTACTATGAAAATAGCATTTTTAGATTTTTTAGGCTTGATATTTCGATAACCCGTCGACAGAAACCATTCAAAAGTTGGTATCTAGCATAACTTTTTATGCTGAACACGAATATCACATTAGTTTTATCGTATCTTTTCATCACTCTTTGACCATTTTTAACATTTACTATGAAAATAGCATTTTTTGATTTTTTAGGCTTGATATTTCGATAACCCATCGACAGAAACCATTCAAAAGTTGGTATCTAGCATAACTTTTTATGCTGAACACGAATATCACATTAGTTTTATCGTATCTTTTCATCACTCTTTGACCATTTTTAACATTTACTATGAAAATAGCATTTTTAGATTTTTTAGGCTTGATATTTCGATAACCCGTCGACAGAAACCATTCAAAAGTTGGTATCTAGCATAACTTTTTATGCTGAACACGAATATCACATTAGTTTCATCGTATCTTTTCATCACTTTTTGACCATTTTTAACATTTACTATGAAAATAGCATTTTTTGATTTTTTAGGCTTGATATTTCGATAACCCGTCGACAGAAACCATTCAAAAGTTGGTATCTAGCATAACTTTTTTTGCTGAACACGAATATCACATTAGTTTTATCGTATCTTTTCATCACTCTTTGACCATTTTTAACATTTACTATGAAAATAGCATTTTTAGATTTTATAGGCTTGATATTTCGATAACCCGTCGACAGAAACCATTCAAAAGTTGGTACCTAGCATAACTTTTTATGCTGAACACGAATATCACATTAGTTTCATCGTATCTTTTCATCACTTTTTGACCATTTTTAACATTTACTATGAAAATTGCATTTTTAGATTTTTTAGGCTTGATATTTCGATAACCCGTCGACAGAAACCATTCAAAAGTTGGTATCTAGCATAACTTTTTATGCTGAACACGAATATCACATTAGTTTCATCGTATCTTTTCATCACTTTTTGACCATTTTTAACATTTACTATGAAAATAGCATTTTTAGATTTTTTAGGCTTGATATTTCGATAACCCGTCGACAGAAACCATTCAAAAGTTGGTATCTAGCATAACTTTTTATGCTGAACACGAATATCACATTAGTTTCATCGTATCTTTTCATCACTTTTTGACCATTTTTAACATTTACTATGAAAATAGCATTTTTAGATTTTTTAGGCTTGATATTTCGATAACCCGTCGACAGAAACCATTCAAAAGTTGGTATCTAGCATAACTTTTTATGCTGAACACGAATATCACATTAGTTTTATCGTATCTTTTCATCACTCTTTGACCATTTTTAACATTTACTATGAAAATAGCATTTTTAGATTTTATAGGCTTGATATTTCGATAACCCGTCGACAGAAACCATTCAAAAGTTGGTACCTAGCATAACTTTTTATGCTGAACACGAATATCACATTAGTTTCATCGTATCTTTTCATCACTTTTTGACCATTTTTAACATTTACTATGAAAATTGCATTTTTAGATTTTTTAGGCTTGATATTTCGATAACCCGTCGACAGAAACCATTCAAAAGTTGGTATCTAGCATAACTTTTTATGCTGAACACGAATATCACATTAGTTTCATCGTATCTTTTCATCACTCTTTGACCATTTTTAACATTTACTATGAAAATAGCATTTTTAGATTTTTTAGGCTTGATATTTCGATAACCCGTCGACAGAAACCATTCAAAAGTTGGTATCTAGCATAACTTTTTATGCTGAACACGAATATCACATTAGTTTCATCGTATCTTTTTCATCACTTTTTGACCATTTTTAACATTTACTATGAAAATAGCATTTTTAGATTTTTTAGGCTTGATATTTCGATAACCCGTCGACAGAAACCATTCAAAAGTTGGTATCTAGCATAACTTTTTATGCTGAACACGAATATCACATTAGTTTTATCGTATCTTTTCATCACTCTTTGACCATTTTTAACATTTACTATGAAAATAGCATTTTTTGATTTTTTAGGCTTGATATTTCGATAACCCATCGACAGAAACCATTCAAAAGTTGGTACCTAGCATAACTTTTTATGCTGAACACGAATATCACATTAGTTTCATCGTATCTTTTCATCACTTTTTGACCATTTTTAACATTTACTATGAAAATTGCATTTTTAGATTTTTTAGGCTTGATATTTCGATAACCCGTCGACAGAAACCATTCAAAAGTTGGTATCTAGCATAACTTTTTATGCTGAACACGAATATCACATTAGTTTCATCGTATCTTTTCATCACTCTTTGACCATTTTTAACATTTACTATGAAAATAGCATTTTTAGATTTTTTAGGCTTGATATTTCGATAACCCGTCGACAGAAACCATTCAAAAGTTGGTATCTAGCATAACTTTTTATGCTGAACACGAATATCACATTAGTTTCATCGTATCTTTTCATCACTTTTTGACCATTTTTAACATTTACTATGAAAATAGCATTTTTAGATTTTTTAGGCTTGATATTTCGATAACCCGTCGACAGAAACCATTCAAAAGTTGGTATCTAGCATAACTTTTTATGCTGAACACGAATATCACATTAGTTTTATCGTATCTTTTCATCACTCTTTGACCATTTTTAACATTTACTATGAAAATAGCATTTTTTGATTTTTTAGGCTTGATATTTCGATAACCCATCGACAGAAACCATTCAAAAGTTGGTATCTAGCATAACTTTTTATGCTGAACACGAATATCACATTAGTTTCATCGTATCTTTTCATCACTTTTTGACCATTTTTAACATTTACTATGAAAATAGCATTTTTAGATTTTTTAGGCTTGATATTTCGATAACCCGTCGACAGAAACCATTCAAAAGTTGGTATCTAGCATAACTTTTTATGCTGAACACGAATATCACATTAGTTTTATCGTATCTTTTCATCACTCTTTGACCATTTTTAACATTTACTATGAAAATAGCATTTTTAGATTTTTTAGGCTTGATATTTCGATAACCCGTCGACAGAAACCATTCAAAAGTTGGTATCTAGCATAACTTTTTATGCTGAACACGAATATCACATTAGTTTCATCGTATCTTTTCATCACTTTTTGACCATTTTTAACATTTACTATGAAAATAGCATTTTTTGATTTTTTAGGCTTGATATTTCGATAACCCGTCGACAGAAACCATTCAAAAGTTGGTATCTAGCATAACTTTTTATGCTGAACACGAATATCACATTAGTTTCATCGTTTCTGTTCATCACTTTTTGACCATTTTTAACATTTACTATTAAAATAGCATTTTTTGATTTTTTAGGCTTGATATTTCGATAACCCGTCGACAGAAACCATTCAAAAGTTGGTATCTAGCATAACTTTTTATGCTGAACACGAATATCACATTAGTTTCATCGTTTCTGTTCATCACTCTTTGACCATTTTTAACATTTACTATGAAAATAGCATTTTTAGATTTTATAGGCTTGATATTTCGATAACCCGTCGACAGAAACCATTCAAAAGTTGGTATCTAGCATAACTTTTTATGCTGAACACGAATATCACATTAGTTTCATCGTATCTTTTCATCACTTTTTGACCATTTTTAACATTTACTATGAAAATAGAATTTTTAGATTTTTTAGGGTTGATATTTCGATAACCCGTCGACAGAAACCATTCAAAAGTTGGTATCTAGCATAACTTTTTATGCTGAACACGAATATCACATTAGTTTCATCGTTTCTGTTCATCACTTTTTGACCATTTTTAACATTTACTATGAAATTAGCATTTTTTGATTTTTTAGGCTTGATATTTCGATAACCCGTCGACAGAAACCATTCAAAAGTTGGTATCTAGCATAACTTTTTATGCTGAACACGAATATCACATTAGTTTCATCGTTTCTGTTCATCACTCTTTGACCATTTTTAACATTTACTATGAAAATAGCATTTTTAGATTTTATAGGCTTGATATTTCGATAACCCGTCGACAGAAACCATTCAAAAGTTGGTATCTAGCATAACTTTTTATGCTGAACACGAATATCACATTAGTTTCATCGTATCTTTTCATCACTTTTTGACCATTTTTAACATTTACTATGAAAATAGAATTTTTAGATTTTTTAGGGTTGATATTTCGATAACCCGTCGACAGAAACCATTCAAAAGTTGGTATCTAGCATAACTTTTTATGCTGAACACGAATATCACATTAGTTTCATCGTTTCTGTTCATCAATTTTTGACCATTTTTAACATTTACTATGAAATTAGCATTTTTTGATTTTTTAGGCTTGATATTTCGATAACCCGTCGACAGAAACCATTCAAAAGTTGGTATCTAGCATAACTTTTTATGCTGAACACGAATATCACATTAGTTTCATCGTATCTTTTCATCACTTTTTGACCATTTTTAACATTTACTATGAAAATAGCATTTTTTGATTTTTTAGGCTTGATATTTCGATAACCCGTCGACAGAAACCATTCAAAAGTTGGTATCTAGCATAACTTTTTATGCTGAACACGAATATCACATAAGTTTCATCGTATCTTTTCATCACTTTTTGACCATTTTTAACATTTACTATGAAAATAGCATTTTTAGATTTTTTAGGCTTGATATTTCGATAACCCGTCGACAGAAACCATTCAAAAGTTGGTATCTAGCATAACTTTTTATGCTGAACACGAATATCACATTAGTTTTATCGTATCTTTTCATCACTCTTTGACCATTTTTAACATTTACTATGAAAATAGCATTTTTAGATTTTTTAGGCTTGATATTTCGATAACCCGTCGACAGAAACCATTCAAAAGTTGGTATCTAGCATAACTTTTTATGCTGAACACGAATATCACATTAGTTTCATCGTTTCTGTTCATCACTTTTTGACCATTTTTAACATTTACTATGAAATTAGCATTTTTTGATTTTTTAGGCTTGATATTTCGATAACCCGTCGACAGAAACCATTCAAAAGTTGGTATCTAGCATAACTTTTTATGCTGAACACGAATATCACATTAGTTTCATCGTTTCTGTTCATCACTTTTTGACCAATTTTAACATTTACTATGAAAATGGCATTTTTTGATTTTTTAGGCTTGATATTTCGATAACCCGTCGACAGAAACCATTCAAAAGTTGGTATCTAGCATAACTTTTTATGCTGAACACGAATATCACATTAGTTTCATCGTTTCTGTTCATCACTTTTTGACCATTTTTAACATTTACTATGAAAATAGCATTTTTTGATTTTTTAGGCTTGATATTTCGATAACCCGTCGACAGAAACCATTCAAAAGTTGGTATCTAGCATAACTTTTTATGCTGAACACGAATATCACATTAGTTTCATCGTATCTTTTCATCACTTTTTGACCATTTTTAACATTTACTATGAAAATAGAATTTTTAGATTTTTTAGGCTTGATATTTCGATAACCCGTCGACAGAAACCATTCAAAAGTTGGTATCTAGCATAACTTTTTATGCTGAAAACGAATATAACATAAGTTTCATCGTATCTTTTCATCACTCTTTGACCATTTTTAACATTTACTATGAAAATGGCATTTTTTGATTTTTTAGGCTTGATATTTCGATAACCCGTCGACAGAAACCATTCAAAAGTTGGTATCTAGCATAACTTTTTATGCTGAACACGAATATCACATTAGTTTCATCGTTTCTGTTCATCACTTTTTGACCATTTTTAACATTTACTATTAAAATAGCATTTTTTGATTTTTTAGGCTTGATATTTCGATAACCCGTCGACAGAAACCATTCAAAAGTTGGTATCTAGCATAACTTTTTATGCTGAAAACGAATATAACATAAGTTTCATCGTATCTTTTCATCACTTTTTGACCATTTTTAACATTTACTATGAAAATAGCATTTTTAGATTTTTTAGGGTTGATATTTCGATAACCCGTCGACAGAAACCATTCAAAAGTTGGTATCTAGCATAACTTTTTATGCTGAACACGAATATCACATTAGTTTCATCGTTTCTGTTCATCACTTTTTGACCATTTTTAACATTTACTATTAAAATAGCATTTTTTGATTTTTTAGGCTTGATATTTCGATAACCCGTCGACAGAAACCATTCAAAAGTTGGTATCTAGCATAACTTTTTATGCTGAACACGAATATCACATTAGTTTCATCGTATCTTTTCATCACTTTTTGACCATTTTTAACATTTACTATGAAAATAGCATTTTTAGATTTTTTAGGCTTGATATTTCGATAACCCGTCGACAGAAACCATTCAAAAGTTGGTATCTAGCATAACTTTTTATGCTGAACACGAATATCACATTAGTTTCATCGTATCTTTTCATCACTTTTTGACCATTTTTAACATTTACTATGAAAATAGCATTTTCTTTATTTTTGAGGCTTGATATTTCGATAACCCGTCGACAGAAACCATTCAAAAGTTGGTATCTAGCATAACTTTTTATGCTGAACACGAATATCACATTAGTTTCATCGTATCTTTTCATCACTTTTTGACCATTTTTAACATTTACTATGAAAATAGAATTTTTAGATTTTTTAGGCTTGATATTTCGATAACCCGTCGACAGAAACCATTCAAAAGTTGGTATCTAGCATAACTTTTTATGCTGAAAACGAATATAACATAAGTTTCATCGTATCTTTTCATCACTCTTTGACCATTTTTAACATTTACTATGAAAATGGCATTTTTTGATTTTTTAGGCTTGATATTTCGATAACCCGTCGACAGAAACCATTCAAAAGTTGGTATCTAGCATAACTTTTTATGCTGAACACGAATATCACATTAGTTTCATCGTTTCTGTTCATCACTTTTTGACCATTTTTAACATTTACTATTAAAATAGCATTTTTTGATTTTTTAGGCTTGATATTTCGATAACCCGTCGACAGAAACCATTCAAAAGTTGGTATCTAGCATAACTTTTTATGCTGAACACGAATATCACATTAGTTTCATCGTATCTTTTCATCACTTTTTGACCATTTTTAACATTTACTATGAAAATAGCATTTTTAGATTTTTTAGGCTTGATATTTCGATAACCCGTCGACAGAAACCATTCAAAAGTTGGTATCTAGCATAACTTTTTATGCTGAACACGAATATCACATTAGTTTCATCGTATCTTTTCATCACTTTTTGACCATTTTTAACATTTACTATGAAAATAGCATTTTTTGATTTTTTAGGCTTGATATTTCGATAACCCATCGACAGAAACCATTCAAAAGTTGGTATCTAGCATAACTTTTTATGCTGAACACGAATATCACATTAGTTTCATCGTATCTTTTCATCACTTTTTGACCATTTTTAACATTTACTATGAAAATAGAATTTTTAGATTTTTTAGGCTTGATATTTCGATAACCCGTCGACAGAAACCATTCAAAAGTTGGTATCTAGCATAACTTTTTATGCTGAACACGAATATCACATTAGTTTCATCGTATCTTTTCATCACTTTTTGACCATTTTTAACATTTACTATGAAAATAGAATTTTTAGATTTTTTAGGGTTGATATTTCGATAACCCGTCGACAGAAACCATTCAAAAGTTGGTATCTAGCATAACTTTTTATGCTGAAAACGAATATAACATAAGTTTCATCGTATCTTTTCATCACTTTTTGACCATTTTTAACATTTACTATGAAAATAGCATTTTTAGATTTTTTAGGGTTGATATTTCGATAACCCGTCGACAGAAACCATTCAAAAGTTGGTATCTAGCATAACTTTTTATGCTGAACACGAATATCACATTAGTTTCATCGTATCTTTTCATAATTTTTTGACCATTTTTACGATTAACTATGAAAATAGAATTTTTTGATTTTTTAGGGTTGATATTTCGATAACCCGTCGACAGAAACCATTCAAAAGTTGGTATCAAGCATAACTTTTTATGCTGAAAACGAATATAACATAAGTTTCATCGTATCTTTTCATCACTTTTTGACCATTTTTAACATTTACTATTAAAATAGCATTTTTTGATTTTTTAGGCTTGATATTTCGATAACCCGTCGACAGAAACCATTCAAAAGTTGGTATCTAGCATAACTTTTTATGCTGAACACGAATATCACATTAGTTTCATCGTATCTTTTCATCACTTTTTGACCATATTTAACATTTACTATGAAAATAGAATTTTTAGATTTTTTAGGGTTGATATTTCGATAACCCGTCGACAGAAACCATTCAAAAGTTGGTATCTAGCATAACTTTTAATGCTGAACACGAATATCACATTAGTTTCATCGTATATTTTCATCACTTTTTGACCATTTTTAACATTTACTATGAAAATAGCATTTTTAGATTTTTTAGGCTTGATATTTCGATAACCCGTCGACAGAAACCATTCAAAAGTTGGTATCTAGCATAACTTTTTATGCTGAACACGAATATCACATTAGTTTCATCGTATCTTTTCATCACTTTTTGACCATTTTTAACATTTTCTATGAAAATAGCATTTTTAGATTTTTTAGGCTTGATATTTCGATAACCCGTCGACAGAAACCATTCAAAAGTTGGTATCTTGCATAACTTTTTATGCTGAACACGAATATCACATTAGTTTCATCGTATCTTTTCATCACTTTTTGACCATTTTTAACATTTGCTATGAAAATAGAATTTTTAGATTTTTTAGGGTTGATATTTCGATAACCCGTCGACAGAAACCATTCAAAAGTTGGTATCAAGCATAACTTTTTATGCTGAAAACGAATATAACATAAGTTTCATCGTATCTTTTCATCACTTTTTGACCATTTTTAACATTTACTATGAAAATAGAATTTTTAGATTTTTTAGGGTTGATATTTCGATAACCCGTCGACAGAAACCATTCAAAAGTTGGTATCTAGCATAACTTTTTATGCTGAACACGAATATCACATTAGTTTCATCGTATCTTTTTATCACTTTTTGACCATTTTTAACATTTACTATGAAAATAGCATTTTTAGATTTTTTAGGCTTGATATTTCGATAACCCGTCGACAGAAACCATTCAAAAGTTGGTATCTAGCATAACTTTTTATGCTGAACACGAATATCACATTAGTTTCATCGTATCTTTTCATAATTTTTTGACCATTTTTACGATTAACTATGAAAATAGCATTTTTAGATTTTTTAGGCTTGATATTTCGATAACCCGTCGACAGAAACCATTCAAAAGTTGGTATCTAGCATAACTTTTTATGCTGAACACGAATATCACATTAGTTTCATCGTATCTTTTCATCACTTTTTGACCATTTTTAACATTTACTATGAAAATAGCATTTTTTGATTTTTTTAGGCTTGATATTTCGATAACCCATCGACAGAAACCATTCAAAAGTTGGTATCTAGCATAACTTTTTATGCTGAACACGAATATCACATTAGTTTTATCGTATCTTTTCATAATTTTTTGACCATTTTTACGATTAACTATGAAAATAGAATTTTTTGATTTTTTAGGCTTGATATTTCGATAACCCATCGACAGAAACCATTCAAAAGTTGGTATCTAGCATAACTTTTTATGCTGAACACGAATATCACATTAGTTTCATCGTATCTTTTCATCACTTTTTGACCATTTTTAACATTTGCTATGAAAATAGAATTTTTAGATTTTTTAGGGTTGATATTTCGATAACCCGTCGACAGAAACCATTCAAAAGTTGGTATCAAGCATAACTTTTTATGCTGAAAACGAATATAACATAAGTTTCATCGTATCTTTTCATCACTTTTTGACCATTTTTAACATTTACTATGAAAATAGAATTTTTAGATTTTTTAGGGTTGATATTTCGATAACCCGTCGACAGAAACCATTCAAAAGTTGGTATCTAGCATAACTTTTTATGCTGAACACGAATATCACATTAGTTTCATCGTATCTTTTCATCACTTTTTGACCATTTTTACGATTAACTATGAAAATAGCATTTTTAGATTTTTTAGGCTTGATATTTCGATAACCCGTCGACAGAAACCATTCAAAAGTTGGTATCTAGCATAACTTTTTATGCTGAACACGAATATCACATTAGTTTCATCGTATCTTTTCATCACTTTTTGACCATTTTTACGATTAACTATGAAAATAGCATTTTTAGATTTTTTAGGCTTGATATTTCGATAACCCGTCGACAGAAACCATTCAAAAGTTGGTATCTAGCATAACTTTTTATGCTGAACACGAATATCACATTAGTTTCATCGTATCTTTTCATCACTTTTTGACCATTTTTAACATTTACTATGAAAATAGCATTTTTAGATTTTTTAGGCTTGATATTTCGATAACCCGTCGACAGAAACCATTCAAAAGTTGGTATCTAGCATAACTTTTTATGCTGAACACGAATATCACATTAGTTTCATCGTATCTTTTCATCACTTTTTGACCATTTTTAACATTTACTATGAAAATAGCATTTTTAGATTTTTTAGGCTTGATATTTCGATAACCCGTCGACAGAAACCATTCAAAAGTTGGTATCTAGCATAACTTTTTATGCTGAACACGAATATCACATTAGTTTCATCGTATCTTTTCATCACTTTTTGACCATTTTTACGATTAACTATGAAAATAGCATTTTTAGATTTTTTAGGCTTGATATTTCGATAACCCGTCGACAGAAACCATTCAAAAGTTGGTATCTAGCATAACTTTTTATGCTGAACACGAATATCACATTAGTTTCATCGTATCTTTTCATCACTTTTTGACCATTTTTAACATTTACTATGAAAATAGAATTTTTATATTTTTTAGGCTTGATATTTCGATAACCCGTCGACAGAAACCATTCAAAATATGGTATCTAGCATAACTTTTTATGCTGAACACGAATATCACATTAGTTTCATCGTATCTTTTCATCACTTTTTGACCATTTTTAACATTTACTATGAAAATAGAATTTTTAGATTTTTTAGGGTTGATATTTCGATAACCCGTCGACAGAAACCATTCAAAAGTTGGTATCTAGCATAACTTTTTATGCTGAAAACGAATATAACATAAGTTTCATCGTATCTTTTCATCACTTTTTGACCATTTTTAACATTTACTATGAAAATAGCATTTTTTGATTTTTTTAGGCTTGATATTTCGATAACCCATCGACAGAAACCATTCAAAAGTTGGTATCTAGCATAACTTTTTATGCTGAACACGAATATCACATTAGTTTCATCGTATCTTTTCATCACTTTTTGACCATTTTTAACATTTACTATGAAAATAGAATTTTTATATTTTTTAGGCTTGATATTTCGATAACCCGTCGACAGAAACCATTCAAAATATGGTATCTAGCATAACTTTTTATGCTGAACACGAATATCACATTAGTTTCATCGTATCTTTTCATCACTTTTTGACCATTTTTAACATTTACTATGAAAATAGAATTTTTAGATTTTTTAGGGTTGATATTTCGATAACCCGTCGACAGAAACCATTCAAAAGTTGGTATCTAGCATAACTTTTTATGCTGAAAACGAATATAACATAAGTTTCATCGTATCTTTTCATCACTTTTTGACCATTTTTAACATTTACTATGAAAATAGCATTTTTTGATTTTTTTAGGCTTGATATTTCGATAACCCATCGACAGAAACCATTCAAAAGTTGGTATCTAGCATAACTTTTTATGCTGAACACGAATATCACATTAGTTTCATCGTATCTTTTCATCACTTTTTGACCATTTTTAACATTTACTATGAAAATAGAATTTTTAGATTTTTTAGGGTTGATATTTCGATAACCCGTCGACAGAAACCATTCAAAAGTTGGTATCAAGCATAACTTTTTATGCTGAACACGAATATCACATTAGTTTCATCGTATCTTTTCATAATTTTTTGACCATTTTTACGATTAACTATGAAAATAGCATTTTTAGATTTTTTAGGCTTGATATTTCGATAACCCGTCGACAGAAACCATTCAAAAGTTGGTATCTAGCATAACTTTTTATGCTGAACACGAATATCACATTAGTTTCATCGTATCTTTTCATCACTTTTTGACCATTTTTAACATTTACCTTGAAAATAGCATTTTTTGATTTTTTAGGCTTGATATTTCGATAACCCGTCGACAGAAACCATTCAAAAGTTGGTATCTAGCATAACTTTTTATGCTGAACACGAATCATCATTTTTTGACCATTTTGATCATATACTATGAAAATAGCATTTTTTTATAAAAATAATGCATAAATTAATAAAAATGCGAAGAAAACTTTACTTTGTTTCAATCAATAAAAGTAGGTATGATTTTGAAAATTTTTAATTTTATTCGAAAATGTATAAAATCTTAGTTTTTTCGATCATGTCGATTAGATGGGACTCGACATGACCGTCCTTTCTATGGTCTTTTTTTAAAAACATTGCTAAATAGTAAGATAAGTTACTTAAAAAAGACTTGTTAAATCTCAAAATTGTAATTTCTTTAAATCTGGTACCAAATATTCCTGTTATTCGACGTAAAAAGGACAAACATTTTTTTTTTTCCCCTTAAGCCGATAGTTTCACAAAGACATTTGATGAAAAACTTACTCATCTAATGAGTTAATATTAATTAGGACTTTTTATTTTAAGATTAATCAATAGTCCTAATTAATATTAAAACAACAAAAAGTTATTCATGACTAAGTTTAACCTTGACACGAATAAAATCGACATATATTAAATAATCAGATTAGGGACCCTTTGCTTTTATAATTTTTCGGTCACAAAAACAATGATATTTACTGTTTGTACTGTAATTTCAAATAAAACAGCTTCAACTATGGTAATTTCTATTATTGTGACAAATGAAGAGCATTTTAAATAAGTTCTTCGGTGAAAAAAAGAGAAGAAGTCAAAAATAATTAGAATTAGAAGTCAAAAATAAAAAAAGAGAAGAAGTCAAAAATAATTAGGGGTCAGTGAATTATTTTGGGGTCAGTTTTTATTTTTCGAAGGGTCTGTAAAGATATTTTTTAATCCGGACAAAAAATGAAAATAAGCACATGGATTTTTTGCTAAAATCTGAAAGAGGAAAAAAGATCTATCGATTGATATATCTTTCAAGTAATTTTGATGGTTCTGTAGCCAGAAAAATAGGGGTAAGTGTTCAAGGAACTCAAGGCACCCAGTTTCAACTTGATTTTGGTTACCAAAATTGCGCCTCCTAAGAAATAGCCATAGAGCGGAAAAAGTGTTAATCAGAAGGGGGAAAGTCTGGACTATATGCTGGATGAGGGAGAAGTTCAATCCCTTCAAGCTCTTCAATTTTTTCCTTGTTTTTTCGAGCGGTATGCGGTTTTCCGTTTTCTTGAAGAAACAAACCAAGCTTTCGGTTGATCAAAGAAGGCTATTTGCTTGAACGCATACATTCGCTCTAATTGTTCGCAATAAAGGTCAGCATTTATCGTACCACTATCAGGAACCAGTTCAAAGTTTATTTCCCGTTGGTAATTCCATCAAACGCACAACATTATTTTCGTTTCGATTCGTCCTCTTTTAACGACTGGTAGGGCTGATTAAGATGAATCCAAACACTGGTTTCTGGCATCAGTATTTCGAAAATAGATCCATATCTCATCGCAAGTAATTTCCCTTCTGAAAAATCGTTCATCAAGAGGATTTTTGATTAGTTTTCAAGATTTTTTGAAAACAATTTGTTATAGTTTCGGATGTAACGCTATTCCATGCATCTTTTATCATTAAAATGGTTTGCTTGACATTAGGCACGACTAATTTATTTTGAGTATCAAGCGTAGATAAAAGGAGTTGGACACCAAGTTTCTAGTAGTGACACTTAAATGACCTGATAATTCTAGCATCCATAGGTTTAAAAACAGAGGTTGTATTAGGCGGCAAGAAATGAAATTTAGGTTTGATTGTACATAAGAGCTGGAATCAACAATAACTTGCCATCTAAATTTTATGAATCGCCTTAATAATTCCTAAGACCAGGAACTTGCTTTGTCGTTAAACAAATTTACAATCGGAACATTTTTAACCTTTAGTGAGGTGTTAGATGCAAATAAATAGATGTGACGTAAAATCGAATTTCAAGAAATCAGCTCTGTATTTATTTTTCATAAAAATTTATTTAAGCCCATTAAAAATTTAAAGTCAACATAAAAAAAAAATTATTTCAACAAAAAAGTTTGTTCAAACACCACTGTAAAGTGATAAAAAGTAAATGTATAACAAAAATATTGGATAAAGTAACAATGACTTTTTGTGTTGTAATTCTTGAACACAAAGTAAAGTAGCAGCACTGTACGTTGACCATGCTAAACCAAAAACTTTGACTAAATTGCATAATAAATGATAATTTTTAATTAACGGCATAATGAGAGCGATTATTAAAAGAGGAAGTAGAGAATAACCGATTGTTCCGACTATTTGGGAATAAGTTACTTCACCGCCTAAAACTCGGGTTATTATAAATATTAAAAAACTTCCGAAAATCCAAATTGTAATAATCCATGAAACAACTCGAAATTGTCCATAAACTGAGAGTAAAGCAAATAAAAGAACAATTAAAAGAGGTCCCCAAAAATCTGGATTATCTCTTAGAATTGATCGATTGAGATTCTGTTTGGCTAAAGGCATTAAAACACATTTTATTTTGTATTGAATTTCGGTTAAATTTATGTCCAATTCTTCGAGTAATGGCAATGAATCTTCGTTTTCTATTTCGATATTGTTTTGATCAAGTAGCCATCCGAAACCGTATTTGTCCATTACTCCACCTACTTTGCCTCTGTGTCTTATCTGTGGTTCATCTACGTGAAAAGAAAATTTTATTTTTCCAAAATTTAATTAAATATAACCAAAAATTTTTGAACAGTTTTAATGACGATGACTAGTCTTCTGCAATTAGAGGTAGATGTTAATCTCATGAATTACTTTTTTTAAATTTTTTTTCATTAGAGGTCGAAAATTATTCGTTGGATTTTTTAAAAAACGGCCTTATTAGCAACCTTTTAAGTCTTTATCTTTAGCAGATACATGCAAAATATGGGTAAGGGGGATCACCCGAAAGCCAGATATGATTTGAATTAAAAATATCGTTTTTTACCGTTTTTACACGAAAACGACTGATGGGAAATATTTGTTTCCATAATACATCGATTTTGGAATCAGCGTAAATGGGAGCTTCTTAGCTTTCTAACCATATCTTCAGATCGATTTTACGTTTTCCCCTGTACTTAAATACAGTGGTGCTATGGTACCATGAATTCACCACATTTTACGTAAAATTACGTTAATTCACCAAAATTGACAATAAATTACGTGAAATGACTGATTCTAGAAAACGTCATTTAACGTAAAATATCGATAATTAACGTTATTTTACGTTATTTTTGGTGAAATTTGGTGAAACACAAAATCGCCAAAATTTTTGAAAAAAATCGAAATTTCGGTAAAAAAAAATTTTTTTTTTCTATTTTTTTCATTGAAAGTTTTAAATATCGAATTTTTTTTTTGACAACAATTTACGTGAAATATTGTCATTTTTGGTTAAAAAAAGTTAAAAAAGGTCAAATATAGTCAAATATTGATATTTTATTTACAACTCATTAAATTTTAGTTTTAACTAAAAAAAAATCTAACCTTAAGGGGTTAAAATCCGGAATCACCAGAACGGAACGAAATTTACCCGGAACTCAATGCCTAAAATTCAGAACATGTTCCAGAACATAGATAAAGTTAAATTTATATTTCATCTATAAAAAATTGTATCGAATATAAGGATTCCTTAAAAGTAAAAATGAACGTTCAAGGGACTCTGAATGTTCAAAAGTCTTCAAATATTTTCAAAAGTTTGTATGAATGTTCATGAACGTTCATTTTTGGAATCTTTAAATGACCAGGGTTGTATTTATTCATTTAAATTTTGAGCGTTATTCAGGAAAGCTAAAAGAAGTACAGTGTCATCGAAAAAAGGCGTAAAGGGTATGGTTGCGGAAAAGAACTTTGATCTTCTCCATTAATAAAAAATCAGAAATGAATAAAATCTTATCGATTTAATAGTTATCTTTCATTTTTTGGCAAAAAATACGAAGTAATAATCATCTAGTCTTTTCCGCTTGGAGACCAACAGGTAAATATATTTGAGGACTTAAATATTAGGCTTCGAAACTTAAGTCCACTGAAGCCGAGCCTAGCATATTAGAAGCTACAGTAATATCCATACTTCTATACGGCTGTGAAACATGGATTGTCAACAACCAGATAAAAAACAAGCTGAGTAGTTTTGCAACAAAGTTTGGACAAAGTTGCAAATGAAGAAATTTACAAAAGAGTCGAGCAGAAACCGATTGTATCGAAGCTCTTTCAAAGACAGCTCTGCTCACGCTTAGAAGACCGGAAAATGAGCCAGTAAAAATTTTTATATTTTACGAACCCGAAACCGGACTAGGTACTTACAAACGAGGTCGTAAGCCCACGAGCTACTTTAAATACATCATTGAATTATTGTTCCCGAAACGAGCTGAGGTAACAAGAGCTGAAATTGAGAAACTTGCCAGTGGGCGCAAATTATGGAAATTATGCGTCGCCGAATGTTGCAAAACAACAGTCGAATAAAAAAGAAGAAGAATCATCTAGTGAATCTTTTCCCCCATTACAGACAGGTTTCATTTGCGAGGTTGATAGAAAACATTATGCCCAGATCATAAAAGGCAAGATTCTATATCGATTATGTATAAATTTAACTTTATCAATGTTCCGGAACACGTTCCAGATTTTAGTCAATTGTTCCGTCTTCGAAAGTTCCGGATTTTGTAGCATTGAGTTGCGGGTAAATTCGGTTCTGGCGATTCCGGGTTATAGGCTGACCCAATCTTAAGTCAATTTTTAATCAGTTCAATTAATTTATAAATGAATTAAAACCACCATTTAAGTTTTAGGTTTTCTTTCTTTTTATACAGTTCTCAGCTCGATGTCAAGCTTTTTTGAAAGTAAAACCAGCCGGAACAATTTTTACAAGATCGCATATAGAAAATTAAGTGTTTTAATTTAATTGGGTATATGAATACGTCTTTAAAAATAAAGTTTAATGAGTTGTAAATAAAATATCAATATTTGACTATATTTGACCTTTTTTAACTTTTTTTAACCAAAAATGACAATATTTCACGTAAATTGTTGTCAAAAAAAAAATTCGATATTTAAAACTTTCAATGAAAAAAATAGAAAAAAAAAATTTTTTTTTACCGAAATTTCGATTTTTTTCAAAAATTTTGGCGATTTTGTGTTTCACCAAATTTCACCAAAAATAACGTAAAATAACGTTAATTATCGATATTTTACGTTAAATGACGTTTTCTAGAATCAGTCATTTCACGTAATTTATTGTCAATTTTGGTGAATTAACGTAATTTTACGTAAAATGTGGTGAATTCATGGTATCATAGCACCACTGTATTTAAATAAAGCACTTAGACATTAGACTGCAAAATCGGAGAAGTAGAAAAACAATTTTTTCTACACTAGACCGTCCACGTCCGTCATGGGGTGACCCATCTGGAATCGATTATTGTCTAACATACGGGAAGCAGAGCTTTTGATATGCGAGTAACGGAACGTTAAATTATCAATATAAGGAAAGTAAGGCATGGCCCTCTCTCTATTGAAGGCATGGTCCTCTCTCTATTGAAGGCATGGTCCTCTCTGTATTGAAGGCATGGCCCTGTCTGTATTGAAGGCATGGTCCTCTCTTTATTGAAGGCCTAGTCCATAATAGTTATCTTTGCCGAAACATTTTTCCTTGAAAGTCTAACAAAAATAAAGAACTGTAAGATCATCCTATTCATTATTAATCAATCTTCAATTACTGATAAGGATCAAAACTTTTTCTAATATTTTGATGACTTTGCCTCTTAATTGATTTCATTGTTTTTTTCATTTTAGTAAAAGATTGTCAATATAAGAATGTCACACATTTAACAATCTTTTTCTTAACAAACAAACGTCGGACGTCTTTAATTCAATTAAGGAATTATTTTTTTAGTTTCTTTGTTTAACACAGTCTGTTAACATAGTTTTATGAATTTATGCATAAATTATCGTTTTAACCAATAAATCTTCTTGGTTTCTCGTCCAATGAAAATTATTTTCAAAAAAATCGTTCAGTATCTCGTGTCTGCTTAATAAGCTCGTCACCCCGCTCGTTCCTCGCAATAAATATAATGTCAATCAATAAAGATAAAATCTTATCATGTCAAGATTCTAGGAGAAAGTCACGTAATGACGAGGAATGAGCTTAATAACCAGGCACGCATGTTGAAAACGGATAATCGTTTTTTATTGGACATTAGTCTTACGCAATTCTATTGGAAGTTAATTTTTCATTTTTTTATTACCGTCATTTTTTAAAAGGTCAAGTAGGTTTTATATTATGTCACCAGTTTGCCTCAATCATGGATATTTTCTTATTTTTTTTAAGTGTTTATTTTTTAAGCCTTTAAAAACAACTCCGGGTGTAAACGATTAAAATTACACAAACTGGTAATTTTTTTTCATTAACTCTATTCCTAGCGACCTAAATTTACTTAACACTTTTTTTTGGTGCAAACTCTTTAAACTTTTCTGCCGAAAAAAATGGCATAAAAGACCCAAAAACATCCCAATAAGATCCTGTATATACCTAAACATAGATGTCATTTTTGGATAGAGCATGAAAAAGCTATTAGAAAATGTGTTTTTTTATTAAGGGTATGTTAAAACCCTTAAAAATCGAGAAAAACTTGTTAAATCCTTAAAAACAGCAAAATGATACATCCTAAGTTAATCGTAAAAATTAAAATTAAGCTTGTAAAAGTAGGGTGATTTTTGTTTTTTTTTAACTTTGAGATAGCGTTTTAAAAAATATCCTAACATTAACTAAAGATTCTTAGCTTTCAGCAGATATATCATGATTAGTCATAATTTTTAAAGAAAACTTAAAGATCTTTAATTTTTAATTTTTAAAAGGGCCATGCCTTCAGTGATTTTAGTGACATATCAATTTCTGAAATAACGGTAAATATCATTGGACATGGAGGATTGTTAATTCTTGGAAATACATCGAAAAGGCAGGCACTCCCACACTATAACATGGGATCCATGCTAAGAGGCCCATGCTCTTTAAGTGTTTTTTTCATTTGTAGAGCAATGTTTTACTGGTTAACGACTCGTTCCTCGCATTCTAAAAGCGTTGCTTCACTACCCTTATTATTTTTTCTTCCCCATGGCATAGGTATAAAATTTTTGATTTTTCACAGCAATAAAAATAAAATTTTAAAGGATTTTCTAAGTCGAAGATTTCAGTTACAATGTCGAAAATGTAAAATTCAGAAAGCTCGAAAATTTTGAAACTTATGTAAGATGCATATTTAAAAAATTTAAAAATACCCATTTCTCCAAGATTATACGAATTATTAGAGGCACTATTATCACTCGACTTAGTGTTGTTTAAATCATAATTCGATGGCAAAAAGTTAAGACCACCAGTTGGTATATTTGTCTCATAAGTAATGCTATCCGGAATATCCAATGAAATAAACTCATTCTCTTGTCTATTTACTGGCTCCATCTTAAACAAAAATATTAACAATTAACCCAAAAATTTATCTCAAAAGGATTTTAAACCTTTTTTCAAAAAAATAAAAATTAAAACTTAAAAAATAAAAAATTTTATTAAAAAAAATTCCAAATTAATTTTCATTCTTTGATTTCAATTTCAGTTTTAAACTTGTGCAATTTTCGAGTATTCACTTTGGCTGATACACATCTATAATAAGCTTTAATATCACTTACATCATGTTCCACTATAGTCCATTTATTTTTTGACTCATTATTAATGTCTTTTAAAAAATCTAATCGAAATACACTTGAAAACATAAAACCGAATAGAGTAGTCCCACTGTATTGACATTCAGTGGTACCACATAGATATATCGAATCTGTTTTATCTTCATATACACACACGCCTGTATTGTACAAAGGAGCTGGCATTTTGAGACCATAAGACCATTGATTCGTTTTAAAATCATATATTTCAACCGAGTCTAAAGCTTCGCGTGTAAAATAATGATCACGTGATTCAGCGTATCGTTGTCCACCGAAAACATAAATTTTATCGTTAAGAGTACATGAACCAAAATTGAAACGTCCAATGTTTAACGAAGCTATTTCAGTCCAATCATTTGTATCCGGTTTAAATATGTAACACGAATCGTGTCTACCAACACCTGAACGACCTCCTAATACATAAAAACTTTGATTGTATTCAACAACACTACCAGCTACAAACGCTGTTGGCATTGTTCCGACATAAGTCCATTTATTTTCTAATACATCATATGACTCGATTACGTCCAACGGAATTTGACCAATCGATATTCCACCAAACGAGTAAATTTTTTCATTATTCAAAGGACAAAGACTAAAATTAGCCTTTGCAAAAAGCATGTTTGAAAGTTTATTCCATGTGTTATGATTGACATCGTACTCGTAAAGCTCTTTACTTAAGGTTTCATCACCATCTCTAAGAGAATCCGGATCGGTAAAAATTGAACGAAAATCCTCAAATGTTGAACTAGATGTACTCAGTTGAGAGTTTTTTTGTAAATTTTTATTAGATGTTTTATACTGATGAAATACTAATACACCACCTGCAACGAATATTCGATTTTCATTAGTCACACAAACACCCGGATTTTCAATGTGAAAATAACCCCGGTCAAATCCGGATTTTTCAGCATAACTTTTTGATAAAAAATATTTTTCACCGTTAAATGGATTGAAACAGTTGACATAAGTGCCATCGGCTAGATCACAATTTCCGCCAATAAGTAGAAAACATTGCTCTGCTTTAGCCATACCTGATCGTTTATTATCTTGACATAGTATTTTATGGTTCAAAATTTCTTTCAAGTTTTTAAATGAGCCGAGAGAAGAGATTAAAAAATTTTGATTTGTTGATATAAAATTTGCTAAAAAGTTTGTTTCAACAAGACTTAAACGAATCGAGCGTGTAAAAATAATTTTAAAATCTTCAATGCGTTCGTTTTGTTTGTGCATTGTCCATTTTAAAAGATATGTCAAAAGAATATCTTCATTTGAAATGTCCAGAAAATCACTGCTAATTAATTCGTTAAGTAAATCTCCGTCTGAAAATTCTAAAAACTCGTCTTGTTTTAATATATCAAGAAAATTTTTGAGTATAAACTCTTTTGATTTTGATGCCAAGTATTCACTGTTGTATTGTCTTGAGAATTTGAATACATCTAAACAATTTATTAAGTCAAGATTAGCTTCCATAAAATCGCTACACATGTTTATTATCGAATTTATTTGTAATAAACTTGAAAGACTAAATAAATTTTGAACATTATTTACATTTAATTTAAGTTCGCCTGTGTATGCATAGTTAACTATTTCGAGTAATGTGTCATAGTCTGTTTGTGGCATGTAAATTTTGTTTGTTTTAGTCTCGTTAAAGTTGGACGAAAACATTGCGTCAAAGTATGGACTTAAACATGATAAGATTAATTTGTGACAATTAATGGGTTTTGTGTTAGATTCGTTGTTTGATAATGGCTTTTCGGAGCATATTAGTTGAATGTCGGTGTATTTTTGTTCGATGTATAATCGACGGAGTTCGATAAAAAAAGTCTCTTTATATTTTGGATTAGTATACAATCGATCTTAAATTTAAGGAATTTCTTTAATTTTGAAAAAATAGACAGAAATTAATCAACTGTGTTATAAAATGTTAAATTCTGAATCCTTGTAATAGAAAAAACCCAGAATACATTTCAATGATGAATCGGTAGTGATACATCCTACTAATTTTTAGTCATCTAGTATACACAAAATGCAAAATATAATAAAAAAGTGACTCCTGAGTTTCGTAAGGTTCACGCGGAGCAAAACGTTCATCTGAATTTGGGATTTCGGACATCATGTATATAATCTATGACCCCGAAAACCCCAGTAAACCAATTTTTTGATGGGAGTAAAAAATCAAAAGTTTTACCTTTACCCCTCGGCTTTTTACAGCCAAATGTCAATATGCTTTATTTAAACATTTTAGTACAGATGATTGAAAAAAGCTATAATTGATTTTGAGTTATGGTCTGAAAGATAAAAAACTGCCATTGACGATGGGTCTATTATAGAAAAAAAAAACCTAGAAATATATATACAGTGCTGGTCATTCACGAATTAAATGAACGAACGTTCGCATAAAGGGTTTTGATGGTAATAGTTCATGTTCATGACCTCCAAGAACGTTCATGAACGTTCGCCGAATCGAAAAGGGGAATAAATTTCAAGAGTAACATACAATCATTAATACAAAAATAACCGAATTTTGTTGTCAAATGATGATTTAAAGATAAAAGTTAAAGGTTACCTTTAGTTTGATTTGAGTCGTTCGATGAGTTTAACGCTAATTTACAAATATTTACATCATTCAAATCCATCACTAATACAACGAAACAATAAACAACGAAAAAAGTTCAATTCAAATATTTGAAAGAAAAAAATTTACAATCATCAAAAATTTTTCTTTTTTTTTTAAAATTCATAATTTATAAGTACAGCTTAAAATTGAATAGAAAAAAAGAAAACTAAATTTCAAATACAACTTTGCTTTTTTTTTTTGGGTTATGACAAATTTTCTTACCTTTTTTTTCTATTTCATCGATGTACACACACATGCACCAAAAAAAAATTAAAACACTTAAAAAATTTCTTAATAACTTCCAAAAATTTGTTTCGTTTTTTAATTATTTTGAATCATAAAATTTTTTTTTCTAAACGAAGGTAATAAATATCTTTTCTTTTTGTACACGTTTAAAATGAAGTTGGTCTCATTACTTGTGGTCGTGTTATTCAATTTTTCTCTATGTTTTTCAAAACCAATTGAAGTAAATGAAAATAATTGGGAAAGTCTGCTCAGTACTGATGAATGGATGGTTGAATTGTAGCCATTTTTTATTTTGTTTAAAAATAAAGACAGTTTTGTTAAGATTTGTTTTTTTCCAAGTTTTGCTCCATGGTGCCCTGCTTGTAATCGTTTTGAGAGTACATGGAACGATTTTAGCTTAAAATCAAACGAATTAAACATCAAAGTAGGTGCTGCTGATGTCAACGCAAATCCTGTTTTAAGTGGTTTATTTTCTGTTACAAGTCTACCAACAATTTACCAGTATAAATTAACTATTCAAAAACATGAAATTCTGATTTAAAATTCTTTTTTTTATGAAAGTATTAAAGATGGTCAATACAGAATTTTTAATTCAAACCGTGACTTGGACAGTTTGGTAAATTTTATAAAAAATAAAGAATGGAAAAATATCGAACCATCAAGTTCTTGGTTATCACCAAACAGTTTTTTGTAAGCTTAAATCAATTAGAATAAATTTCAGAGTTAAATTGAGGTTTTTTTGTTAAGAATCAAAGGATTAAGTCTTTTATTCAAATTGACAATTTACTTCAAAGATATTTACACAATGTTAACAGAGACATATGGATATCCAGTATGGGCTGTATTGACTTTATTTGTAGTCATAACAATCTCGCTTGGTTTATTACTCGGAGTCTTTTTTATCATTCTAATCGATTTTATATGCCCACCAAAAAGACCATCTGATGAAGAGATTAAGGGGATGAAGGTAAATTTTTGGTTAGGAACGTAACAAAAATTTTCGAGTGTTAATTTTTTTTGTGTCAAGGATGACGATGTTGTTTATGATGACAAAGAAAACGAAACAAATCAAGAGACAACGATTCCAAAAGATGACAAAACTAAAGCAGCATCTAAAAAGAAAGCTAAAAAAGACAACTAATTTTCTCTTTCGGGTTTAAAAAATTTAGGAAGTTCTTTTTTTTTAATCAATTTTCGTTTGTTTAATTTCGTTTATAAAAATTCAGTTCATATTTATTTTTAATTGAACTTAAAGCTAACAGTATTTCGTTATTTAATGATGTAATTCAATAAACATTTTTTTCCTAAAAGGTTTGTTTTAAACATTTCATTTCTGAATGAAGTTTATGCTTTCACATTTAAATGCTCGATTTTTAAATTGCTTTATACATTTTGTTTACACCAATAATCAAAAAAGCACAATTTCAACCAAACATAAACAATGTCAAACAAGAGAGTTGAAAATTTTAAATAACCTGGTTTAAAATTAGCGTCAACTAAACCTAAAGATGATTGCCAAAACACGGACCACTACTTTTCCGTTCAACTAAAGATAGACTTGCTTTCGGTGAATGATATTCCTGTTCATCTTTTTGTGCTCTTTCTTGTGGACAAGATTGCTAACACCTGGGACTTTCGGTTCGGACTTCAAGCCCGTTCAAATAAAGAAAACACCTAAAAAAACTAACGTACTACCACTTTTCTGCCGACCTAAAAGTCCACCAGTTTCCGAGCACCGATTTTCTGATAGAAAATTTAATTTACTTTCTAGCAAAATTAAGGCAATTTGAAGTTTTTTGTCAATTTTTCAATTTTTCAGTTTTTCGATTTTCAAAAACTAAAAATTAAATCTAATAAAAAATAATTAGCATAATTCTTTAAAATTAATATTTATTTTTTTCTTTTTAATTGGACTATAAGCTTTAATAAATTTTCATTCTTTTATTCTACAAAGATAAAACGTAAGATCTGTGATAAAATGAATTTATCTTTTGACTATCTCATACCCCCCGAACCCGGTTAATTTTGATTCAAACACCACTTGTTATTGCACCCATGATACCCAAGCTGATTTTAAATGCAGGTCGAACTCAAACATTACTCACAGGTCCTACTAACGATCAAACAACAGACCCTAAATTCGGTTTCTATTTATACATTGTATCTCATATATCTCTGCCGAACGTTCGGCAGAGATATAAACAGACTAAATATTTATTCTCAATTGACATCAGACGTGGGTTATAATAAACCGATCTGGCAAAATAAGGTAACCAAGGTGATGAATGGTTCTTAGGTCAAGTATTTTTAGAAATATCATCGTTTGGTAAATAAAGATTCGTAATCGAGGGTGTCGTTGGCGATGGTCCTTTGGGTGATATCGGAATCGATGATATTTCATACCACGAAGGTGCTTGTCCACAAACAAATGTGATTTTGAATCAATTGACTTGTGCGGTTACAAAAACGATTTGAGCAGTGGAACAAAATTCACACATGTTTGGAGTTAGATCAATCTAAAACTAAATTTATACAAAGATAAATTTAGTTTATTTTGATAAATGCAGAAATTTGTTTTTAGAGATAAATAGTTTATTTTGGTTTAATAATTGTTTTTTTAAAATAAATTACATAATTATTTCTTTTTTTATGGAAGAAAAAATTCTTAAATAAAGATAAATTTAGTCTAAGATACAAATCAAAATCAAAGGTCTAAAGTTTTGTAGAAAATAATTCTTGCCTAAATTTGAAAAAAATATCATTATCAAGATCTTTTATGATAATTGAATCATCTCTTGAGACCAGCGGGACAAAATGATTTGTTTTAAATCCGATCAAAAGAGGTTGTTTCTCATTATTGCACATATTATAATTAAAATTGTAAATTTTATGAGTTTGAGGATCGTAGCCAAATACAAAAATTTTTCTGTCTAAAAAAATGGAAAGAGATAGTATGTTATATTGATTTCCCCATTCATTACCAATGCACATTTTTTCAACCAACTGATCAAATGTTTCTTCATAATACATATCACTCATCCATTGTCTAAACAAATCTTCGTTTGAGATTAAAGCCGATAAAGACCCAATTTTAAAAAAAAAATTTCTCTCTTCTGTTCCAAAATACAATGTTGAGAACGAATTGTATAAACAATTACCATCTTTACTCGAATAGATTGGCAAGATATTTTCCAAATTGTTTAAATTGATTATTTGTTGAAACTCTGGGTCAATCGATTGGTTTGAATAAATTGGCAATTTTTTTTTTTTCTTAAATATTTTTTTAGACCCTTAATAACATCATAGTTCTCTTCTAAAACCTTCCGAAGATTCATCAAATTTTTCGTTTCTTGGACTTCTTTAAACAATAAACTAAGTTCTTTTATTTCGATTTTGCTTTTACTCATCCCATTCATTTTCGAGTTCATATGTTCAAAACATTCTTCAAACCTGTTCTAAATGTGTAACACCGTTTAATTATGATAGTAAATTGTCTCCTGTTCATTACCAAAGTACTCAGTCTGAATACAATCATCCTCAAGTAATTAAATTCCTCCTTTTTTTAAAATTGGAGTTTTTAAGTTTTTCGTCGCCTTCATCACACCAAATATCTAAATACATAATAATATCTTTTTCCGGCAAATTCCAATACCCATTACCAAAGCACCAAGATTTGGTTTTGCTTAAAAACTCTGTCTTTACTTTCAATTAAAAATTCTTGGAATTTTAAAAATGTATTTTATTTTAAAGATCAAGTATCGGCTTTACTTGTCTTTAAATCAAGATGGGGTAAAGACCTAAGGGAAGGGACAATAAACAAAGAATAATATTTAAATTATATAACTTTATTAATCACTGTGGCCGCTTCTAGCCTTTACAAATAATAAGAAAGAGAAAAGAGAAAACAAATTATAAGAAAAATAATAATGAGATCTCGAAAACTAAATTATAATAAATTTACACTGTGATTTTATACTTGAAATCTATCCAGTCATTAACTGTAAAGCTTTCAAGTACAACACAGCAAAACTTAACACTCTTTTGGAAAGTAGATGTAGTCATAATGAGGACTACAACATACCTCCCCCCTGAGTTTGAAAATTTAACGGTAAAAAAGAAAAAGATATTACAATAATTAACAGAGAAGAGTTACAATTAAATAGTTTAATATAAATGGTCGTAAATTGTTTGACCATTCCCCTCCCCCCTAATTTTAGTTTTTTACAAAAAAAATGAAAAATTATTAAATTTATTTATTTCAATCTCCAGCACGGTGATATTTTGTTTTAACCATCATCACTGTTTTTCTATGACTTGAGTTGAGCATTCTTTCGTTGATTTGACAAATATCTATTCTATTCGTATCCTCTAACGTAGAGGCTTTTAGATTTGAAATTTGAAATTTATCGGTTCGGTTGTGGTTATTTCTAAAAATCGACTTGAACATTTTTGAAGAATCACTGTGAGCGCTTATTCGCTTGGAATTTGTTCGTATTTCTTCGTTCTCAGTTCGACTAGCGGAACAACGATCAGTCTCACTAATTGTTTGATGTTCGTTATTTTTCACTGTGAGTCTACGATTTGTATCAGAAGTTTTACGATCTTGATTCGTATGCTTCTTGTTTACGATAATATTATTATTATAGAAAAGTTCGACATTAGAATTTCGAAATGGTCTTGTCTTTCGTGTTTTTGGTTCGTTGGACACGTATTTGATTAAGTTGATTTGACTCTCAGTCTTTGGACTTGTTTTAGCGTCACTGTGACAATTTTTCAATTGTTTACGGAATCGACGATTTTCCATTTCTTGATTAAACACTTCCAATACACCATCAGAGATTTGATTGAAAAAATTTCTGAAGTCATCAAATCTTCGTTTTAGATCCTGTGAACGATTTATAATATCTCGACCCAAGACGCATTTATAGCCGGATATATTCTCGGTCACTAATATTTTTGTGTTTTTGAGATTTTGTTGTGGTGATATTAAACAACGTTTTAATTTTAACGTGCCTATTACGCGGATCTCACCACTAGCAGAATACAGCTTACCATCTTGATACTCTTCTAACACTGTTTTAGGGTCATGTCGTTTGATCAGCCGGTATGTCCTCTCATCAATTATTGATAAATCTGCCCCACTGTCACACATGTAACTCACGAGAGTATTATTGAAGATGGCTTGACCTCTTAACGGAACGTTTTGTTTCGAAGCCCTTCTGCTTCTTTGTTTAAACAATAAAACTTGATTCGATTGTTGTGGGTGTTCGGATTGAATGTTTTGAGGAACACTGTGAATTTGGGTGTCCCTGAGGATTAACCTCATTGTAGAGTGATATGTTTAAGTTTTTATTGTACCCATTATTGGGTTTGTAATTCTGGTTCGTTTGTGTTTGAAATTGAAGTTTCTTCGGTTGAGCAGAATTATCACTCTCACTCGATACAAAACGACCATCACTTTGACTCGATGTTTCATAGCTCGAATTCTTACACTCGGCATAATCGATCAAATCGTGTAATTTGAATAACTCGTCCTTCTTTGTGTTTCTCATTTTTAACATTTTTGAACGAACGGTTTCACGTAATCTTTGATTCAAAAGACCTGCTGCAAATCTCTCTTGCATAACCTTATCAATGTCTTCCGAGTCACTAACATTTGGAAAGATTTTTTTGACCATTCGACTAACTGACTCTCCAAAAGATACAATTGATTCTTTAGGCGATTGTCTATACTGTGTCAACATCTCAAAATTCTTCTCCAATTCTTTTTGTTTCACTGTGAAAGCCTCGATTAAAATCGATTTGAATTCATCAAATGGAACTTTTTTTTGTATGAGATCGTTTAAATTACGAACTCTTCTAAGAACTTTGCTCTCGATATAACTAATAGCAATATCGACCCATTCGGACTTGTCAAAATATCTCAGATAAATTTCTAATTGTATCAACCATGAGTTAAGGTCCATGCCTTCTCTGAACATGTCTGGAACCTTGATTGATTTATTTACCATGTTGCTTCCACTTGTACCTTGCACGGTCGAATTGTTCCGTGATGAATCAAGTTGCATGGTATTATAAACGTTAAAGTTGTGGGAGTTGGAGCTCGACGTGGAGTGCCTCCCCTTTTTGAAAAATTTGAACACTAATATCAGCACTGTGATAATACCAATCAAACAGGCTGTTTCTCTTGGTATGCTAACGACAACTGCATAACCATAATAGAAAGTATACATGACTGAACGGTGTATAATTGAAACAACACGTTCTGTGAAAGTTTGTTGATTGAGGCCAAGTATCGCCAAAACGCTCGATGGGACTATCGACGTAAAAAACATCATTGCCAACACCGTGATTCGATCGATTGGACCATTTACCATTTTTGAAAGAAAAAGGAAAAAGAACTTTACAAAAATAGATAAGGAAAGATATGATTAAATAGGATATATCGATAAGATAATCCTGTAATGTAAATAATTTTTTCACGTGTTTAAACTTTAATGTAAATTAAAGTGTGACTTAAAGCACGTGATTTTGTGGGGGTTAAAAGAAAATTTTAGAAAAATTTTACACCTAGGGACGCCACTTTTAAAGATCAAGTATCGGCTTTACTTGTCTTTAAATCAAGATGGGGTAAAGACCTAAGGGAAGGGACAATAAACAAAGAATAATATTTAAATTATATAACTTTATTAATCACTGTGGCCGCTTCTAGCCTTTACAAATAATAAGAAAGAGAAAAGAGAAAACAAATTATAAGAAAAATAATAATGAGATCTCGAAAACTAAATTATAATAAATTTACACTGTGATTTTATACTTGAAATCTATCCAGTCATTAACTGTAAAGCTTTCAAGTACAACACAGCAAAACTTAACACTCTTTTGGAAAGTAGATGTAGTCATAATGAGGACTACAACATTTAATAGAATGTAGAAATGAAAGAGGAGACTTTGACAAAGTAGGCATTGTGAAGTTTAGTACAAAAAAACAGAACAATTTTGAAAAATTGAAATAATTTTTATTCTGTTGGCCTTATGATGAATCTGCGCATGTAACAAAGTGTAACAAACTTAGTTACACCATTGAGCAACCTCTGCTAAATTTATGCAAAGTCTCTGAAAAATGCACACTATTAAAAAGTATTATAACTAAATGCGCAATTAGACTGCAGAGTTTTTGCAGAGTTTGCTGAATGGTGTAACAAAGTTTGTTACACTTTGTTACATGCGCAGATTCATCATAAGGCCAACAGAATAAAAGTTATTTCAATTTTTCAAAATTGTTCTGTTTTTTTGTACTAAACTTCACAATGCCGACAAAGTAAACATTCATTCTAACTAAAATTTTTATAAGTGTCGATTTCTTTTTATCTTGGTTAAAAGGAGTGAAGTCGCAGTTCCATATCAAACCTTTTTGAATGAAATTTCAAAGTTGATGAACCTAGAAAGCAGTTCAAAGTGAGCTTTTTTCACTTTTATTATTTTTTTTCACATTGTTAAAGGAAAATGTTGTTTATCTAGGAAAAAATTACGTTCAGAAAGATCTAACTCGGAAAATGAATCGGACAGTTCGAGTGAGGATTACGACGAAAGAACAATAAAATTTAGATGCGAACATTGTGAACGGTTTTTTGACTCATCAAAAGGATTGAATGTGCACATCACAGCAATTCACCGTTGCAAAAATTGCTTGGAACTTGGTTCAAACTGCAAATGTTCCAAGAAAAGTAAAATAATAAAAAAAAAGAAATAAAAATATTATTTGTTATTTATTTAAAAAAAAACCAATCATTTAGCCAAAATAAACTATTTATTCCACAAAAAAATCTTTTTTTCTAATACACTTGACTAATGCACTAATAATAATCCTCTTTTTAAAGTATTTAGACTAAGCTTGGAACCACAAACCAAGCATTACCCGTGGGTACTTAACTTTACTTCGCTGGAGCCTCTCACCATTCAACAAAAATTCTTTCACTAAGTAACAAAAAAAGTAAATAAGGTTGTTATTGTTTTGTCTCCCTCCTCTTTTTTCACCCGGACTTGGGACCGGCCAGATGGGGAAAATTACGACTCAACAATACTTATAAAACTTCAATGTCAGATCATTATCAAACCATGATAGTTGTTGTTGTTATTTGTGTGTCTCTTTTCCTCTCGATTATATTTGATTTGATGAAAAAGATAAACTCATTTTATCACAGTTCTTACGTTTTATCTTTTTAATGCATTAAAGAATGAAAATTTATTAAAGCTTATAGTTCAGTTAAAAAGAAAAAAATAAATATTAATTTTAAAGAATTGTGCTAATTATTTTTTATTAGATTTAATTTTTAGTTTTTGAAAATCGAAAAACTGAAAAATTGAAAAATTGACAAAAAACTTCAAATTGCCCAAAATTAAAAGCTAAGATTTAGGATATTCAATTCGGGCTAAGGTTTCGGAAATGCAAAACGTCCACACATTTTTAAATTGAATTTCGATCTCAAAATCGTAATCTACACATATGAAAACCTAGGAAATGCAATTTTTTAGTAGGTGTCCAAAATAACCGACCCCAGACCTCAGGGGTCCCAAGTGTCGAGACCCCTCAAAAACCATGTACTTGACTTTTTAAAAGATAACTCTCGTATTCACTCATCATCCCCAAATAAACTATATATATTCTGAAAGGGCGTATAATAGCCTAGTAGAAAAATGTATTTTTAAGGATCCTTGAGTTACTTGAAGTGTAGAAATTAAGGAAAAAGGGCAAATTTTAACCTTTTTTTACTTTTTTTGATATAACTTTTTCAGTGTTAACCTCATGTCAATGATTTATACCAATTCTAAAACTAGATAAAATTCTTAACAATTTAATGGTTTTACTTTTTTGATTTTTGTTTTGACTTTGGTATACAAAGGGGCGAAAAATGTCAAAAAATCAAAAATCACTAAGATGAGGAATTTCGACAATTTTGACTAAAAATTCGTAATCCTGTTCCTGCATAAAGTCGTTTTTAGGCGCTGAAAAAGGCATCAATTAGGACATTTTTTGAAATTTTTAAAAATCATATCATAAAATATTCATGTATCTTTTATAGGGTTTTCATATATAAGGATTACGAATTTTTCTAATCTATGGCATTGTGAAGTTTAGTACAAAAGAACAGAACAATTTTGAAAAATTGAAATAATTTTTTTATCTGTTGGTCTTATGACGGATCTGCGCATGTAACAAAGTGTAACAAACTTTGTTACACCACTGAGTAAACTCTGCAAAAACTCTGCAGTCTAATTGCGCATTTAGTTTCAATACTTTTTAATAGTGTGCATTTTGCAGAGACTTTGCATAAATTTAGCAGAGGTTGCCCAATGGTGTAACAAAGTTTGTTACACTTTGTTACATGTACAGATCCGTCATAAGACCAACAGATAAAAAATTATTTCAATTTTTCAAAATTGTTCTGTTCTTTTGTACTAAACTTCACAATGCCCTAATCTATGCTCTATACTAGAGCTAAGCTCTGGTACCTTTAGAAAATTTCAACGGACCACCACTTTGCCGCCGAACCAAAAGTCCCTCAGTTTACGAATACCGAATTTCTGGTATAACTTTTAATGCTCTTTCTTGCTATATAGTCACAGCTTCTTTTAAAGACATGATAGTAGAATCAATGACTTGAATCATTATCAGGACAAAAGTTTTATGTAATTTTACCAGAATTTCGGTATTCGTTTACTGGTTTCAGTAGGGTTGGTCGACCGGTTTTTATCGTAAAACCGGTTATTTTTAATTTATGGTTTATAAGAACATACAAGTTGTAGGAAATAAAATTTCCTAAATTTTGGTACCCTCAAAAGTGAATTGTAAAATTATTTTCATTGATTACATAGCAATTTTCCCTTAAAAAAATTCGGTTAAAAAAACCGTTTCTAAAACCGGTCAAATTCAAATATAAGGCTCAATTAGAAGTAGAAATGCATAACCTACATATCAAAAGATAGATAAGTTAATTTCCTATAATCTGGTATGTGATTTATAAGGATTATACCATCATATGAAACCATAAATCAAATAAAACAATTTTTTGAAGAAAACCGGTCGACCAACCCTAGTTTCAGATGTTTATTGGTTTCAGAAGAAACCAAGTTCGAACTTCTAAATATTTGGAAACTCAAATTATATTAGAATATTAATTTTGCTGTCTTTAGACACTATCAACGCTTTACAACCCTACTGAAACAACTGAAGCATTACAAATTTAACCTTTTGGAACTGGATAAACATGAAAAAAAGTTTTTTGTCTTAACGAGATCTTTGAGTCGAAATTAAGTTACCAAGGACGAATCGAAATTTAAAAAAAAATCAAACACAAAAAATTTCATTTAATGTAACCAAGGACCTCATTTTAATTTTAATCTATAACTTCATTTTTGAATCATAAAAAATCGAACTAAAATGATGAATTCTTCACGTAACGATGATAGTTTAAAGAATCTTTTATATAATCTAAAAAATGTTAACATCAACCAAAACGAGGATGAAAAGTCAAAATTTAGATCGGATTCGACATGCTCAGCCTTTTCAAATGCTTCCAAGCTGTCTCATTCAACAAAAAACGAAATCATAAAAACGGAAAAAAAATCGATTCAAAACATGATTAAATCCCATCCACTTTTAGTCGATCTAAATGGGTCCAAATTAAAGTCAAAAAATAATAATGAAGATTCGGATTTTGGAAAGAAAATAGATTCAGACGAAGACGATGTTGCACACCAAGATTTTGATGATGAAACTGAACAAGAGATTTTTACCCAACCAAAGATAAACAATAATAACAATAATAATGAAAACTGTTTTAATTACACGTACAACGATAATTTTAGCTACAAAAAGATGGTTCCAAAATCATCGAAAAAACTAAAACAAAGTCCGTGTACCAAAGAAGCTCGTTCGGTCTCGCCATGTAAACAATATCAAGACACAGACAATTCATGCCCAGACAACATTAAACGTAAATTTCATCGCGCCAACCGGGTCTTTTATAACGGAAATTCAAACAAAACAGACAATAAATGTTATGAAAGCTTGCCACAATACAATGAACACGCGTCTGATCTCCTCAACTTTCTCAAATGTCTTTGGTCGGAAAAAAAGATGTGTGACTTGTCAATTATTGTTTGTGGACGTAAATATCCAGCACATAAGCTAGGACTTGCAATGTTTAGCCGTAAATACCGTGACGAATTTCAACGAAAAGGAAATGAAACACCAATGTACACAATTACATTGAAATATTCTTCAGTTTATGCTGTTGAGGCCATATTGAATTACATTTACACGGCTAAAATTGATATTAATCCGTCCAATGTTGAAGAAATAAACTGTGCTGCCAAAGAATTGGGAATAGACGAGCTGATAACAATGACAAATGATTATTTAAGTTCGCTGTCAATAGGAGATGTGCTCGATTACATGGGAAATATAATCAATAAAGAAGGTTCAGAGCTCATGTTTTATGAACTTTATGTATATTTTATGACCCATTTGGACAAAATATCTCGAACTCCAGAGTTTTTGAAATCGAGTGTAGCAGTTGTAAATGCACTGTTAGGTGATTCTCATTTAAGTGTGTGCAAAGAATTGGAAGTTTTCGAGGCATGTGTTAGATGGTTAGAATATGATAGACAAAATAGACAAAAGTGTTTCCCAGATTTGCTTAAGAATGTTCGCTTTACTCTTATTTGTCCAGATGATTTGGTTGGTAAAGTTGAAAATAGTTCGAGTGTTAATTTAAGCGATGGGTCAGTTTACAAGCAAATTTATAACGCTTACAAATTTCATGCGTTAAATATGAGCAAATTAAATGGTTTAACAAAAAAAGAAGAATGTAGAAATGAATGCTTAAAAGGTGCCAGTGTACCTGATTCATTTGTCAAAGCAATTCGAGAATTGTCTGAAATAGCTCATAAACTTAAAGTGGCTAGAACTTATACAAGCAACAAAATATTGGACTAAATACAAATTTTTTTTTTTTAATTTCTAAAAAAAATCTCAAAAAACTAAAGGCTAATGTTTCTTGAATCTGTCAAAAACTGTCTTTTTTAGGAAAAAAATTGCCCCACGATATTTTCTTCAAAAAGGAAAAAAAAACATGACCATTAAGTCAACCCTAAGGGTCCTAATGGCCTCAATTGGATGTTGGGTTCAATTCAAACAAACAGGGGCCAAAATAAAAAAGTAAATTTTCTTGAAAGTTGCCTTTTAATCAGGCTTCAAAAAAGAACACTTAAAAAAATTGTGTTTGTCGGCAACCAAACCGTCTTGCAATACTACTCTCAAATTCGCCCGAAAACTATTTTTGAACGAGAGATACAAGAGTAAAGCTGGGAGGACTCAACAATCTTTTGCAAAATATCTGTCAAAAGGTAAAAACATAGCTCTTTTAAATATACAGTCGTCTCACCGTTATATCCCGCTACCATAATATCCCCTCGGGTTTATATCCCAAAAATTATACAGAACCAATTTCCCCAATACATTATAATGTTAAGTTTATTTTTGTTTTATCCCATCTTTATCCCCAAAATTTAATTATAACCCAGACAAATATTAGAACAAATACACATATTGCAAAATGACCTAAAAAAAAAGACAAAAATTATAGAAAATTATCCATTATTGGCCATTATTGATAGAAAATTATCTAAAAATTATTCTTGAGGATGTCTTAGCTGATTCTAACCTTCCATGTTCTACAAGTGCCAATGTAGAAGAAGAAGAACCGAAGTATATCTCTCTAGAAGAAGCTAGAGAGTTGATGGAAAAATATATTCAATTTATGGAACAATTTGATAATATATAACCCGGAAATATAAAAGAATCTTTTAAAAACATGCGAAATAGACTATTTTAAAAAATTAAAACAAACTGAAATTTTAATTTTTTTTAAGCCTAAAAACTAATTTTCTTATCCGTCTTGTAATTTGTTAGGAGTAAAACTTAATTTGTAATAAAAATTTTGTATTTTTGTAGCTTTTTTGTTGCTTTAATTTCATTGTATCCCAACTTAATTATATCCCCATACTTGTTGAGAACAGATTAGGGGATATAAGCGCGAGACGACTGTATTCCAGGATAATATTCCTGACCAAAACTTAAGTGGTTTACATAGTTTAAAAAACTCTTCAAAGGACGAACTAGCTAACTCAGACACAAAAGACGTTATTAACAACAAATATTCATACTTTCTGCTGAAAGAGGGGCGATTTTAAAAGATTTATATACGAGAGCGTGCAGTGTTTATTTTGTTGAAATAACATTTTTTTCCCAAAAAGATAACTTCAAAATTTGTCTTTTTTCCTCGTTTTAATGAAAATAGGCACTTAATTTCCAAAATCTAATGTCCGTTTCGTAGCAAAAAGATATTTAAACATTAATTTTAACTTTTTTCTGCTAAAAACGAAAACCTCTATAAATAGTAATTTGTTTGATACGTTTATTCGCCCATAGTTGAACGATCGATGCGTTAAAGCAGCTTTGCTAAAGGTGCATTTTCATGTAAAGTCTTTCGAGTTTTTAACAATCTATTTTCAAAAATACTCCGATTGAAGCTTCAAATAATAGGTAAAATTGGATCGAATAAAAAGAGCAAACAATTGATTTTTGGTTGCTTCAGTCTTCCAAAAAGCTTTCGGACCAAATGCTATTGATTTTTAGTAGCCCAAGAGAAATTAAATAATAAAAGTTGGAAGAAGATTGGGTGGTATGAATGATTTTATGGTTAATTTATTCCTGTCATTAAACCAGTTTTCAAGCTACTTTGGTACTGAACAAGTATGATTTTTACCCATTATTCAAATGTCCTCTAAAAATATTATTTTATCATTATTTCGACAATATACATTAAAAAACTGCATTTGATTTACGGTTAATTCGATCAAAGACTTAGCAACAGCAAACGTTTAAAGCAAGCATAAGTCATAAGAGCGTGTCTTGGTTTTTCGATTGTTACTAACTCAAATGACCTCATTCATATTATTTTTGATAGAGATTCTGAAAGAGCACAAAATTTTACACACGCTGATGCTTTTAAAAAAAAAATTGTCATTTAGCTCGGCCAAGAAGCTAAAAAAGGTGAATTCTTCTTACAAATATTGTTTGTAATCAAGTTTTTTTAAATCTCCTCCCAGGATTACCCCAAAACAAATATTTTATTAGTGACCAGCTCGTAGAGCAGAAAATTCTGAACAAAATGTAGGCTTTAATTATTTTAAAATAGAATATATTATTCCGGAATTTCGGTTTAGGAAGTTTTTTCAAGGCTTTATTAGGTATTTTTTTCAAAAATTGAAGGAATCGTTTATATGGATAAATTTGCAAATTCAGATAGCGTGGAAGTTTTGCATGACGCAAACCTTAACTGTTTTTTTTTCAGAATCACTTTCAACAGAAAACATCGTCATAGCAATCTTTGTATCTTCGTATGTAAACGTGAAAGTTTAAGTCGGAGATTTTTAGATTATTTGAGCAACGACTCGTTTGTCAAAGAAATTTAAACGCATGGTTAAAAGTATGTTTAAAACAATATTTGTATACAATATCAAGTTCAGAGCTTTACGATTGAATTCAATACTCAGACTTAAAATCAAGCCACAATTAATAAAGAAAATGAAGCTGAAGCATATCATAGTTTTAGGTCAACTGACTACGTTGAGAGTGATCTTGAACCTTTGGAACAAAAAATTTTTTTTGGATTTTAAGATTCCAGTTAACCACTAGCGAACGTGTGGTTAACTTTTAATTTTTGTGTTTTACCATACTAAATCTTAGTAATTACGAATCCCTAGTTGAATCAAAACTTTAGCTGCAACAAGTGGTAAATGTAAACTTTAAATTCGTCTGAAAAATGTCTTTGGCTTATTAAAAACAAAAAAAGAAATTTTTCAAAAGTTTGAAATCGAGGGTTAAAATCGAGGCAACAATAAACAAAAATAAATTTGACACATCTCAAAAAACTCAAGAACTTTAAAAAAAAACCATATGTTCTCATTTTTATTTTTGAAAAAAAAAACAGAAATTATGTAAAAATTTTATTGATTGATTTTTCAAGGGTTCGTAGATTTCTATCAATAATAATAAATAATGCGAAAATTTGCCACCATTCACCAAGAGCGTCATTATTATATTATTAATAAAAAAATATATAAAAACAGAAAAAAGGAAATAAACATGAAAAAAATTAAAAAGCAATTCTTTTTCGTTCTCGAACAAAAAAAAAAACAAAATTATTATTACAAATTGATTCATAAATAATTAATTCAATTAGTATAAAAAAAAAAGTTAAGATAAAGAAGTAAAATTAAAAAAAAAAATATTTTTGATAAAGAGCGAGATTTTGATGATGATGATTAACATTTTTGAAAAATTATGAACACACACAAACTGGAATCCTCCGAGTGTATGGAACTTAAACACCCGATTTATACGAAAATGGAATTATTATATCATACGAAATAAGAACAAAAATTATGCTTATGTTATTATTGAGAAGAACACAACAACAAAAAAAATCAATTTCAAGCATTTTTTATTGATTTAATAATTTTCTATTGCTGTTGTTGCTGTTGCTGTTGCTACTGCTGCTTCATGCTTTTGTTGCAATAATTGAATACTAGATTAGAAATAACATAATAATTTTTTTTCTTATAGTACAAAGAGTTAATAATAATAAAAAAAGCCTAAAATTACATTATGATTTCTGAATATTGAAATCATCATCTCCTGCTTTTCTTGTTCATCGTGTATTTTTTTTATTTTAGTCACTTGAACATAAAATTAAAAAGCACCTATTTTTTTCTTTTTTGTTTAAATTAACTTATATTTTGTTTGAATTGTTTTTAATTTTACTTCTTGCTTTAGTTGTACTAAAAAGAATACAACCGAGTTCAGTATTTACGATTACGTAATTTTATCCGTCTTTATAGATTGTCGTAAATAATCAATCGATGTCGTTTGTTTTTTTGAAATCTTATGGGTTCGTTAAAAATTTTATACTGGTCGTTTACGAATAATTTTAATGAACGAACAACAAGGATTCCTTGATATTCTCGATGGAATTGAGTTTTAGATTTAATGCGTAACATCACTGGTCTAAGTCTTCTATTCTGGAAAAATTCATTTTCCCTACTCATAAACTTTTGGCGAACTACGGAATTGACAAAAAAACAACTATTTTTCATATTTTTACACCCGAAGAAAGGTTTACCAAGTCATAAACCTTGGTATTTATAGCCGCAATACAAATTGTGATATTCTCTATAGAAATTGCTATAAATCATTCTTAAATATCTTAAAACATGGGAAAAAAAGAAGCGTATAAATTTTGGTTTTAATGTGTTTTTTTGTGAAAATTCAAAGTGAAAACACGCTTTTAAAACTTTTCAAGGCCTTCAATTTAAGAAAAAAATCATTTTTAAAAATGTTCATAGTAAGATTTGTAGACAATAATGGAAACTTTGGGTCTTTAAACATAGTTTAAAAGTGCTGAAACTTTTCTTGGAAACTAAGGTTTATGATTTGACGAACCTTGTGAATATAAATTTTGTTGTTGTATTTCTTCTAACAGAATCTATTTCGATTACATTTCAATTTTGAATTCACAAACAAATCATGCTTATGACCCCGCTTTTTGTGCTACCCGTATGCACTCTATAATGAATGTACCGGGACTATTTATGGAAATGAACAATTGATTGTATATTATCAACCCTTGGCAAATAGGAGGGGTTTTACAGTAATTATTAATTTAAAAATTAACAAGAGGATAATTCCTGAATAGAATGATGATACAAGGAAACTGTAAAATCACGATATAAACCCTAGAACGCATGTCTTTTTGTTTTTAGATCCTAAATCAAGGCTTAGGAGGTCTAAATGGGGTCATTTTTAAAAATTCTAATTTTCTTAAGTGCAGATTTTCTGTAAAAAAGTTTATTTTTTTAAATTTTAGTCCTTTTCCAGTACAAAATACCTTAAAGTGACCAATACTTTTACTAATCTTGATCATCTTTTAAGGCTTTTTTTCAAGGAAGGCAAAAAAAGGAACATTTTTTTGAGACTTATATTACAAATTTTAGGTTAGTTTAGGTTACTTTGGACCTTGAGTCAGTTTCATTGAAAAGACTAAAAATAAACCGCATAATTATATCAATCATCATTAAAATCTTGGAATGAAAGGGTAAACCTTCGGAAACGGATCAGGAACTCTCAAGTTAATATATGCTAATTTTTTTCTGATCATTGAGTTTGACAAAAAATTACAATTTTATATTTTTAGATAAAGAGACATAAATTTTAATGAATTAAAAATAAAAAAAAAAAGTTTAAATGTCAAAATACAGTCGATCGATTTTTAAATAATTTAAACTTAAAGTTTTGGAAAAATTATTTAAACAAACCAAAAAATAAAAGCAATATAGTTCATACTATGACAAATAATGAAATTGATAATTTGGTTATAAACAGAACGATTAAAAATAAAATACAAGCACCAATATTATCGTTTGAATCTACATCATCATGTTCGTCGTCAACCACAACAACAACGTCAAGTGGTAAACCAACAACGACTCTAATACGAACAAAAAGTCTTAAATTTAATTCATTCGAAAAATCATCATGTGAAAATATTTACATGCTCAAATCGGATAATGTATTTTGTTTTAATACAATTAATTTTTATGAACCAAAATGTCACTCGTCACCTAAAACATCACCAACACATTGTGCGACAACGGCTAAAAAATTTTTCAAAACATCATCTTTAATATCAGACACAGACTTGAAAACAATAGATAAAGTCGGAATGAAAAAATATACAAATTATAATCTTGAATCGTTGGACTTGAAGACAAATTATAACCAATCGATTGAGACCGATCAAAAAAGCATTCTTTTTAATCGATCATTTAAAAGATTTACACCGAAAAATTTTTCTAGTATTTTGTTATCATCGTCTTCAACAACATCGTCCGCATCGTCTTCGTCGTCTTCTCTTTACAATACTGAAGTACGTAAATTAACTAAACAAAGTCAAACTCTAGACGTATTCAACCCAACGCTTGTTAAATCTTCATCGTCAAATCAAGAATTTAACAAAAAAACAATTGTATCGAGTAAAACAATATCGATAAATCAACATGAAAATGATGATTTTAAAAAATCACTATCAGCATCGTCGTCAATAATAATACCGAGTGATACGAGTTCGAATGATTTAAATTTAAAGTCGAGAAAAATGTTCTTCAAAAATTATCAAGCCGAATTTAAGGTGAGTTTTTTGTTTAAGAGACACATTTTTAAAAATACTCAAAATTAGTAGTTGGTAAAGTACTTTAGAAAGCAAAATTATTTTTATTCTCAGCAGAGTTTAGGTTGGGCTTCTATGCTGTCTGAATTTTCCAAAATACGAAAATCTAAAATTTCATTGTTTTTAGGCGATCGAAAAAAAATTCCATTTTTGTGTAAAGGGGTCCCAACTTTAACTCTGATGAGTAAAAAAATATGGTTAGGGACATTCTTTGGACTCGATATGAAAAAACTAAAAACTTATGCAATTTTTTACCCTAAAAATAGCACTTGATTTGCATGTGTAAAATAGTTGTTAACGATTAACTAAAACACCCTCTTCCTTAAGTCATTCCATTAAGGTTCAGGAAATTCACAGCTTAAGCTAGATTTTTCATTTTTGACATCGGAACCGTAATCAACGACCCCGAAAACCCCCAAAAAATCATTTTTTTCATGGGGATCAAAAATTAAAGATTTTACCCCTACCCTTCCGCTTTTTGCAGCGTAATGATAAGTTGAAAATTCAAAGATGAAGATATATTTGATCTGGAGGTACGATATGATAGCTAAAAAGCTCTCATTGACGCCTGTCCTCAAATCGCCCTCGTACAAAAACGGTAAAAAAGGCATTTTTTTAGTCAAATAGCGCTTACGTTTTGAATTTCCTGAACCTTAGGAGCACTCTGAACAAAAATTTAATATTTTTTTCGATCCGATAAAAATTGGAGAATTGTATGCTTTCATCTATTGAGAGCACGATTATCTGGTAAGGATTATCAAATTGAAATCAAAAAGCGTGGAAAATTGGAAAAAATTTCCAGCTTCCAAAAATTATTTAAGTCATTGATGTTTGGTTTGTTTACTGGAAATTGTAGTTTATCCGATATCAAATCAAGCAGAAAAAAACAACAACAACAAGAGTTTCCGATAGAAACAAGTCGAACAGTTTCAAAGTCTCTAGGAAATCGATCAAAGCGTCATTGAAAAACAAAAAGAAATAAATATTGTTTAAAATCTTTTCAGGGGTTGTTTAGTCTAAGAAAAGCAAAATAATTACTAATTCAATTCATTCGAACGAGTTAAAGAGATTATCTTTAGAAAAAACGTAATTAAAAAAATTAAAATTTGTTAACGTCTAAGATTTGACTTACTTTAAATGTTATGACGATTAAAGAACAAATTAGCCTTATTTTTTTTTCTTTCAACTTGAATAAATAATTTATAAATTTTGTTGCTGTTGTTGTTGTTGTTGTTATTGGGTGACGTAAATAAAAGTATTTACGATTTTTATCATTTAAAAAAAAAAAGAAAGAAAGAAATACTAATTCTGTCGCTATTTACTATTCTCTTCTTTTTTTTTTACTTTTTTTCTTTTCAAAAAAGAAGAAGAAAACCTTTAATTAATGTCTTTAATGAAAATATTTTAAGAAGAAAATAAAAAAAAATACATTGACGTCAAACTTTGTATAAAGTACCAAAAATATATTTTTTCTTATTCTTTTTTTTATTTGTTACTTTTGAACGTATTTCGTTTCACATGATGATGCAATCCCGTTTCATCATTATTGTTGTATGATTTTACGTCTTCGGAGGACAAGTTCTCAAAAAACTTCGACTTGAAATGCACCTTAATTTCTTAAAAATTTAAAAGTTTGGTAAGCTTTGATGTATTAGCACCCCTAGAACGATTCAGCGCAATTGCTATTAATTTATTGTTATGAACTTCTTCATAATTAAAAGAATATTCATTGAAGCTGTTTCAAGTTTAACTTTAATTTAAGATTTTATACGACTAAATATCGGTTAAGCAAATATTTTAAAGGATTTTCTTAGAGGGGATAGCGTTACGAATTAGAAAAATTCGAAGACCGAGGACTTGGATACGATTGATGGAGATCTTTCAAAATTTCAAAAATAATGTTAACTGTAAGGGTTTAAACTTTATTAATCAGGCATAATTTAAAAGTATTGGGTGGTTTTAGGATACCTCAAAAATTCAGGTTTTGGGTTCGAGTAGGGGATGGGTTACCTAGAAATTTTGGATTTCAGGTAACGGTCTGGGTTTGATAACCCATAAAATGTGGGTTTATATATTCCAATTTTTGTCGAAAAAAAACTAAAAAGCTTTTAAAATACCCAAATTACCCGAACCAAAAATCTGAATTTTTCGGGTAACCCATAAAAAAAATCTAACGAAAAGTATAAATAGAATTAAGTTTCTTGATAGGGGTGTCACTTTTACCTTACCACTGAGTAATAATTAATGGGTTCATTACTTTTATTACTTTTTACAATTTGGTCAAAAAAAGCCCAAAAAAAGCGTATTGACAAAAATTGACATAAAATACATTGTTTTTTTGGAAGAAGTAATGAAAGTAATTTTAAAATTACCATTACTTAGTAAGGTAATGCACTGTTAATTTTTGTTGAGTAATTTTCAAAATTTTGAGAATAAAACTTCCTATCAAAATTTTGTGGTTTCTGCTCAAAACTCTTTGAAATTCAATCAATTTAGCTAGGCCGGACATATATTTTACCAAGCTATTACTTTTTACAGATAAAGTTTTACTTTTCCAAGTAATGCTTTACATTTCTAAGATACACCAATAAGAGCTTTATATACGAGTAACGAGACGTTAACTTTTGTATTTTTAGGCTTCGCCGGTTTTGATTCACAATTTGTCGACAAATTCTTTTAGGATAGATTTAATGTAAAAATTTTACATTTAGCTTAATTTTTCGACATTCAAACCAAAAATTTGACGACAATACATTTTCGAAAAAGTCGTAACTCTCTGTATTACTGAAGGCTTTTTCAAAGCTTGAACATTTAGGAAAGACATGGCCTGGGCTTTTTCGGTATTTCGAAGGGTTTGAAATGAATTTGAAATTCAATTTTCCCATTACTTTCATTACTTTTTTCAAAACACTATATTTTTGTCTAACTGAAATCAATATGTGATTTTTAACCATTACTTTTTACCTTCTTTTAGAGTAAAGTAATTTCGACATCCCTTATTCTTGAGATTGTCTAGTTAAATCTTGATGATCGGTTTTAAGATCCGATAAGATCCCAAAGGGATATTATTTTTAAGATCTATGAGATTGAAAATTTAGAATCCTAAAAGGCTTGGTCAGTTGATCGCGGACCTCCAGCTCTTTTATATATAAAATTTAAAGTTTAAATTTAAGGTCATTGTTTGATTATACATAAACGATTAAGAAATGAAAAAAAATAAAAAAAATAAAATTAAATAAAATTAAAAGAAACAAACACTGTCTTAATATTTACATTATTATTTACATTAGTTACAAATATATCTCCAATAATGTTCTTAATGCTTCAGTCTTCTTGGGCCAGTCAATTTCAAAGCTTGTATCACTTCGCGCACTTCCTGTTTCGATTTTTCAGCCTTATTTGTATCATGTACTTCATAAATTATATCCAATCTAATGTTAATCATCTCTTCAAATGTATTGTTGACACTGCAAGTTAAGGTGGCGAGCTCATTAAACAAACTTTTCTTGTCTGTTCTTGATGACAAGTCGTATTTTTCAATCGCTTCAATTAGTTTTCTTGTACTATGTAGTTGTATCAATCGTTTTCCGAAGCTTATTTTGATTTTTAGCCGAGTATTAATCACCGAGTCAATTCTACATGCGAGTAATAATCTGGTAGAGCGTGTTCTTTTATATGAGATCATAAACATTGCTTTTATAAATCGTGATTCTAATGTTTGAATTGATTTACATTTTTTTTGTTCATGATCATATTGTCCATTCCATACTGGAGTATGGGTCTGACATAGATTTTATAGAAACCAAGTTTGACTTCCGTAGTCGTATTGGAACATACAATGCCGCACCGTTTTAGCTTTTGAAAAGTTGATTAATTTGCACAGCTTTTCTATTTTTATTTAGAAAACTTAATTCTGAAAAATCTGTTCAACAGATTTTGTGTTTTTATTAGTTAAAAGTACTTGACATCCTTGACAGTCTAAATCAAATCAAATCGAGGTATCATTCATTCACATTAATCTTAAACAATCTAAATCGAATTTCCTTAATAGACTTAAACACAACAAAAACATCAAAAAATATTATTATTGATTGCTTTCTCGAACATCAAGGGGTAAATTTATCCGTGCAAATAAATATATTTTGAAAAGATCCGGTAGTTTTTTAATTTTCTTAAAACGTGTCACCTTAAAACAAAAAAAAATAAAACTTTTATTTTCTGTAAAATCTCATGAGATGTGATTTATGTTTGAAGGCAATAAATCTCTGAAACAGTTGTTGTTGTTGTTGGAAATCCAGGTACCCAACACACAAAAAAAAAGAAATTAGTTCTAGATTTAGGTTTTTAATAATTCGATTATGTAATCGAAGAAAAAATCGATAAGAAAGCAAATGTTTGAGTTTTTTTTTTATTTTCTAAAACTTTTTTGTTGCAATAAAAAATTTGAACCATTTGTTATTTTTACTTTTTTTTTTTTATTTTTTAACTGAAACAGATTGATAAATTGTCTCCGATGAAATCATTGACTGAGAGTTCATGTATACACAATGAAGATTTAGATAATTTTGTACAACCAAGCTCAAGCATCATTAAACAAACAAACGATTCAACTTATTCGACACAAATATCACTTGAAATAAATCCAAACGATCCAAATTGTTTATATTCGGTGTTTTCGTCGTCGCCAAAATTACGCGAATCGCCACCGCTAAAGCGTACACATGCAATCACTGATTTACATTCAATGGACGATTATAGTCCCGTTACTTTTGAATCATCAGCTAGTCTTAAATCTGAACAAACTGAAGATAATTCAACAACGCAAACAAGTTACATTGAAGAAATAAAAGAAGTAATTAAGGGTATTAAAGTACGAGCTGCTAATTTACCTAAATTAATCGAAATTTTAGTCGAATCATTCGGTAAGTATTCAATTCTATTTTAAAAAGAGAGGATTAAAAGTTTTAAGCCTTATATTCTATCTTATGGTGAAAATAAGTTATCAGATGCTAAAAAGAAAATAACTTGTATTCGAGTTACATTCAAGAGTATTTTAAACAGATTTAAACACTTTTCATGATATCTTATTAAGAAATCATTTTAATTAGAAACAACTTCTTTGTATTTAACGTAAAAGCTCGAGTTTTAGGACATGTAACAATTAAGGGATATCCCTTATATACGACATGAGTCTCCGTATAAAAAAAAACAACTAAGAAATGACTTTGAAAAAAGAAAGGATAGAACTTTTTCTTGATTCATTTCAAAGCCCACTGTTTTTTTTTGTTTTTTCTAAGTTTGAGTGAAAAAACGAGTAACAAGATTCGACCGATGCTATTGTATCTCGTGGTCAACGTCGAAGGAATAGATGATTAAGTCTATATGATAAATTAAGGGATATAGTGTGTATGTGTAAAGGCGAGTCGTGTGGCTGTTGGGGATCCTAATTGTCCTAGAGAATACGAAATAAGGCTAGCAGCGGCCTAAGTTTAGAGTAAAGATCAGAAAATTTCTCTTTACTAGAAGAACATCTCAACCAACTAGGGTTTGTCGATCGGTTTTCTTCAAAAAATTGTTTTATTTAATTTATGGTTTCATATGATGATCAAATCCTTATAAATCACATACCAGATTGAGGGTACGAAACAACTTGTATGTTATTTACATGGATTCGACCGTTTCATGAAACCATAATTAAGAATAAACCGATTTTACGATAAAAAACAGTCGACCAACCCTACAACCAACCTAATCGATTGAGTTAAGTGGTTGATTATACTCTTGTTTAAGGTCAGTCTTCGTTTATAACCACTTCACACATAGGTGAGGCTACTGATAAGTTATCAGGAGTATGATAACTGAAAAAAATAAGTTTGGATTTATACGTTTGTCAGTGTTTCTATATGGTAAATTAAATGTATTTAAGCTTTTCAATTCTTGATAATTAAAAAAAATTAACGAAATTTCCTACAGTGGTGGAAATTAATTTGTCCCATGATATCATGTGATATCAGCTGACCTCATCTGATGTCATCTGGTATCATCTGATATCAGTTTGCATCAGAATTCGTTGGCAATTATTAATTTTTGTAATTCTCTTACTGATATCAGCTGATATCAGTTGGTATCAGATTTTATGACAATTTTTGTATCATCTACCATCAGTTCCGATCAGTTGAAATCATATGATATCAGCTGATATCAGTAAGAGAATTACAAAAATTAATAATTGCCAACGAATTCTGATGCAAACTGATATCAGCTGATATCAAATGATATCATGGGACAAATTAATTTCCAGGACTGTATTTAGAGGGTACTCGTTATTCCGACATGTCGCATATAAAGGATGTAAAAATAGCATTTTTTGTCAATTTTGGCTATCTACATGTCACATGTCGAAAAAAGAACCAGTGTCCGATCAGACAGAACATGTCGTATATAAGGGATAGTGATGGCGATCGATCAAATTTTTGGATCATGATCATTTTGGTGATCATCGTGATCGAGATTTTGGATCATGATCAGATCGTGATCGAGATTTTGGATCATGATCAGATCGTGATCGAGATTTTGGATCATGATCGGAAAAAAGAAATTTTGTTTTAAAAGCGGAGAATATAACATTTCTTGTCACTTTATTCAATTTATTTCTAATTTTTGTATAATCGAAGCAGAAAAAAATAAAATAAAAATCACAAAGATGATCGATTTTTATATTTCTGACTATAAATTCGTAATCCTCATTTAGGAAAATCCTAGAATCCAGCCCTTTATAAAGAACATTTTTTTTAAATATTCGATTGTGGGTGCCGAAAATAGTTCAAAAAAGGTAATTTTTTGAAAAATCGAAAGAATTTTTTTATTCCTTATGTATGTTTTCTAGGGTTTTCCTACATGAGGGTTACGAATTTAAGGGAGTAAACCAGGGACTAGATACAAAAAAACTGAAAAAAGACATGAAATTTTCCGTTTCCGCGGCACTATCTCGGTCAAAAATTTCCAGGAAACCAAATACACAATTTTGTAGCTGGGATTATGACCTTTAAGAAAATGTGTAAAATTATGCAATTTTGTAAGAAAGTTGATAAGTATTTAGGCACAAAAGGATAAAGCTCAAAAACTTTTAGCTCATCTTTGAGGATGGGGTATAAGCGAACTAAAATTATTTTGTTTTTTTCCATAAAACGAATCAACAGAAACTACGCATTTATTTTTTTGAGTTACGATTTTCTTTTTAATCGATCTTCGATTAACAACCCTACTTCGCCAAGCAGAGCTTAAAATCTCAACTGAGATCTGTTAGAGAAAATGTTATTTTTATGTAAAAATTGTGTTGGATAGTGGGATAGTAACCCCATCTTTTAGAACTTTTTGCAATCCAAATCCATGCATATTAGAATCCGTTTGCGATCCGCTAGAGACTTTCTGTAATTTATTTAGTTAGCAGTGAAGTGAAAAAACTCGAAAACAAAGATTATTAGATTTTGAAAGGGGTAGAGTCAAGAAAAAGTTAAGGTGCAAAAAGACCAAAAAGTTCTAAAAGACCAAAAGTGGATGGACCCTCTCCCCGCGTTTAAGGATAATTTTATGTTCAGCAGATCTTTTTGGATCTCAGCTGAGAAATCAGTCCCTCATTGACGATTGCTCTACAGCTATCTTAAAATCATATCTAAAATCATTCAAAGTGCAAAAAAAGCTCGTTTTGTTATTAAATAATGTTGATCGAACGATCGATCTGGAGTTGGATCAATGATCTGATCATGATCCAAAATTATGATCATGATCTAAAAGATGATCAGATAATCGGTGATCATGAACATGATCAATCCGCGATCACCATTTTTCGTGATCAATCGCCATCACTAATAAGGGATATCCCTTATTTGTGACATGTCCTAAAACTCGAGCTTTTACAAAGAAAAAAAATTAAAATTAAGATAAAAAGCTTTTGCGACTAACTCTCGAAAGAAGCGACTTCAAGATTTCTAAAAAAAAATGGTTAAAAGTCTATATGTCCCAAGCAATCGTATTTTTCTTGGAAAACCTTTGAAAACTCTTGAAATCAAACTTGGAAAAAAAAAATTTTAGGAATTTCCAAGATATTTTCACAATGAATTGAAATTTTCTTGGAAATTTTTTTATTTTCAAGGGAAAATCTGAGGAATGTTTTTGGATTTTTCTTGGAAATTTTTATGAAAACTGATGGTAAAAAAGTTTATGTTTTGGAAAATTTTTGTCCTTAAATTATGAAAGACATGTATATACAATCAACTCACACTTAATAACCCCATTTGTCCTTAAAATTCTAATAGTACGGCAATTGCAAAAATTAGAAAATACCATAAGGCACTTTCTGTTAATTGAGTCCGTTTGGTGTATAGTTTAATCCTCTTTTTTTAAAAATAAGACCAATGTAACTTTAACTTAATTGTAGAGGAATCCGGTGAATTAGTCCCCGATACAGATTTCCCGCGTGTTTTTCTACTTATGCACAAATGGTTCATGGAATCAGAAGAACTCGTTAACATGTTATCGGGTTTATATTTAAAATACGAAGACAATCAAAACCAACATTCCAGTGTATATCAATTACGTATTTGTCATACATTCAGGTATCAACTCAACTTTAAAATTTCTTATATTAAAAAATTACTCATATATATTTTTTTTCAAGATACTGGATTGATACATTTACATTTCATTTTGTTTTGGACAATATCCTCATCGAATCTATTAAAAAATTTACGAGTATTGTTGCTATTAATGGTCACAAAGAACAACTTAAATTTTTCGATATCTCAAAAATTGAATGTTACGATTGGATGAGAAAATTAACAACTAAAAATCCACTTAAACCAAAACAAAAAATAGCTCTTGGTTTTGATAAAATTGAACCAGAAGTTTTAGCTAGTCAATTAACTTATTTAGAATGGAAAACGCTTAGGCGAATTGGTGTAAGTTTTTCTCAAAATTTCCTCTCTTTACGAGCCTTAACATTATTTTTGATACTTTTTAGTTTTCCGATTACAAATCATATGCAATAAAAGGCAGCATTCATAACAATCCGCCATTAGAGCGATCAATACAATTGTTCAATGGGCTTTCACAATGGATACAATGTATGGTACTAAGTAAAACAACGCCTAGACAACGAGCTGATATAATTCACAAGTTTATCGAAGTCGCTAAACATTTAAGACACCTGCAAAATTTTAATTCACTAATGGCAGTCATTGGTGGTATTTGTCACAGTGCTCTTGCTCGACTGTCAAAAACAAATTTATACTTATCCGTTGAAGATCAAAAATTGCTAAGTGATTTTATGGAATTGTTATCTTCAAATTGTAATTACGGTCAATACAGAAAGACTATAAGTGAAATTCAAAATTTTTGGATACCAATAATGTAAACTTAAAATCCTCGCCTCTAAAATCTCTTAAATCATTTTTTTATTTTGCAGAGGGATTCATTTGAAAGACATGATTTCATTGCACACAGCTCATTTGGACAAACTAGACAACGATTTAATAAACTTTCGAAAAATGGCCAAGTTATCAGTCATTTTTCAAAGTGTTACCAATTTACAAAATTCAGTTCCACCAGTTCAAGAAAATCGTGATTTGATTAAACTTTTACAATTATCCCTTGATATGAGTTATACAGAAGATGAAATTTATGAATTATCATTAGCACGTGAGCCTAGAACATCGGTCTCATCAGTAAGTTTGTTTTTTTATGATTAATTTAATTTGCATCATGTTTTTACTGTATCTATTTAGCCTAGTACACCGTCACGAATATCAGCGTTTGCCGATTGGGCTAAAAGCATATCAACTCCACTCGATCCTCAGACAATTCAAAAACATGTTAACGCAATGGTTGATGCTGTGTTCAAGAATTATGACCACGACCGGGATGGTTTTATATCACAAGCCGAGTTTTATGAAATTGCTCAAAATTTTCCGTTCATTGACACATTTGCAGTGCTCGATGCCGATCAGTAATTAAAAACCAAACAGTCAAATATTTTTCCATTATTTTTCAATTTTATTTAAAGGGATGGAATGATAAGCGGAGAAGAGATGAAAAATTATTTTTTAAAAGCAAACTACCATGCTTTAAAAACTGAATTCAAACACGAGTTTCATGAAACTACTTACTTTAAGCCGACTTTTTGCAACCACTGTGACGGATTTGTAAGTGACTTGTACTTAAATTGTAATTTTTTAGATTATAAGAATTTTTTTGTTAAGCTCTGGGGTTTGATAAAACAAGGCTGGAAGTGTAAAGACTGTGGTATAAACGCCCATCGGGTTTGCAAAGATCGGATTGTAATCGAGTGTCGTTCTAAACGTAATTTTTCAATACACCGTCAAACATCTAGTTCTATGAGCGAGTCAGGTCGTAATCGTTCAATTTCAGCTCGATCGTCTACACGTGAACATCCAAAAGTTAAACAAAAAGCAACTCAAACAGACAATTATGATGATTTATTTATGTCGGATGAAAGTGATTCAGACAATGAAGATACTTGTACAAAAATAAGTAATAATACGTCGTTTACAAGTTCTACACTAGTCGAAACTGAAATAAACGATTTGAATATAGAAGAAAAAAGTGAACGTTCATCGACTTTAAATTCAGTATCTCGGTCGAATCGGTTGTCTTCGTTCTCAAAAAAGTCTCCTAAACGTCGTAAATCCCTTCCATCACAGTGTAGTCTCATTGTCGAGCCACACTCTAGTGTAACTCTAATACCCCGTGGTCCTCTTATTTGTTCGAATAGTGAAAATTTAGAAAACTGGCTACCCGAACGTATGTTTCTACACTCAACTTCGAGTACTAGTCAAACAACTAACAATTCAAAAAATACCTCAATCGAAGAAAATAATCTAACTGTAAATTTAAACAAAAATGTTTCACTTAGTCAAACTATAAGTGATAAAATATCATCGAGTAAAATAGTCGATTCAACTGTAGGCATGAGTCTTGTTAAAAAAGACTCGGATTTAAATTTAACGCCAAAATTAATAACACCTGGTTCGAGTCAAACGTCGTCAATGGACGATGCTTGTTCAATTGTAAATACAACTAAACCATTTACGAAAATATCTACATATGCATCTATTATTGATTATAATAAAAAATTTGAGAAAAAAAATTCCGAATCTTATTTGACTACAAAAATGACGAGCACAAATACGACAAGTACGAATACAAGTTATAAACCGGGTAAATTAATACCAAGACCAATTGAGACTATTGCATTTAAACCGTCTAGATTAGAATTAATAAGTGTTAAACAAAATATACAAGTCGATAATGAAAATAATATTAGGAATATTAATGATGATTTTGATGATGATAAAAAAATGATTGCACAAGGATCTCAGGATCGTAGTCGTTTAGAATCTGATTCAGATTTTAATGAAATAAATGAAGGTTATCAATCAGATAACTTTTATAGTTCTAATGATGAGGATAATGATGTGTTTATAAAGCTTAAGGTGGCCGAAAGAGTAAGTCAAAATTCATTTGTATAGTTTAACCTTTAAGACCTGTTTTTTTGAGGGTTTTCATCCACAATTTAGAATTTTTGGTCAAAAGAGTGCAAAATAGGAGTGTCATTAGTAATCCCTTGGAGGAAATTCCATTTAAAATTTTTTTAGTTTTTGCTCTTTCAAAATTTACATAATATTTTGCTTCATTTTAATTCTATCAAAGAGTTCTTGAGTCTCAAAGAGCAACAACTCATTAAAGAGTCAATTATTTTCAGACCGCTGGGTATAAACAGGTACTATGTCTACAACAGACTTTCATACGGGCTTAATAAATATTTTAACTGAATATATCGTTATTTAGCGACTTTCTTGAAGTTGTTAACTGTTGAATTTCCAAAGAATTTTTGTTACTATTCCACTTTTGCCGCTTTTAACTTTTATCACACTTTTCTCTCAGGACAAATAGGAATTAGTCCCCGTTTTTTTACACCGTTTTAAGGAAAAAAGAAAGTTAATTGATTGAATATTAAAATATTATTAATCCAATAGAAAAAAAGTATACATTTGCATAGATTGCTTGCCAGAACACTTTAAAGTATTGCCCATGAACTAGCCAGTTGCTTCATGGATAGCATACATAAAGACCACCGAATATCATCATTTTCTTGTTTTTTGATTTATGGTATGGTGGTCTAATCTTGCTCAGTGTACTCAATATTGAATGGCATTATTCGTGACCAGCTTTGCATCGTTGATTTAAGTCATCATCATCATCGATCGGGCTTTATAGCACTGCTGCCATGTCTCTCCAACTGTTCTTGTTTCTGACAAACTTTGTCCTAGTCTAGACTCGAGATTAATATAGAGAGAACACTTTGGTCGGTTCCTCTCCTGACATTCGAAGGTTGTGTCCAACAAAGCTGGGTTAATCACGTTGTAAAGGTCTTAGTTGTTGATGAAAGTTTCAGATTGGACTCCTAGCAATATTCTATTAATGGTTCTGGTGAAAACATCCAATCTAAACGAAAATTCTTCAGTTAATATCCATACAGTTAACAGTCGTACAGTAGTATTGAAAGTTTCTTTGAGGTCAAGATTTCTCTGAGCTTTTCAAAAGCATTCCATGCGAATAAATGCTAATTGAACAAATCCAAGTCTTGGTCATATATCGTTTTGTAATTTAATTTTTTCTATTGGATAATATTTTATTTATTATGAGGACTATTAAAACGGGGACTATTTCCTAATTTTATTTTTGGATTTAAATTAATTTGAGTTTAATTTATTTCGAGGATAAATTCCAAAATTAAGATCGGGTTCTAATTCTACGGGTATAAATTCACGGGGATAAATTTCATATAATCCTTGACTTTAAATATCGGATCAAACTTTTCAATGAATGATTTTAAAGTCCAAATTTCCATAATTCGTTTATCTTAAACAAAACTTTCATCTATTGTCAATGATCGCATAAAAATCACCTATGGAACCTTTTCGAAAGACTCATATAGGGTATCAAAATCCATTGTTTTAAAAAATATATAGGATAAAGTGCATAAAGTCTCTAAGGGGGCTAAGAGTCTCACTTGAAAGTTATTCAAAGTTTCTATGCTGGTTTTCTCACTTGGTGTTACATAAAGTATGTTTTTTTAAAAAATTTGATTGAAAAGGGTAGTAAGTTTTTTTAACTTCTTACGCATCCTGGTTTGTAAGCTCGTCATTGACAATAGATCAAAGCTTTACAGATATTATTGTTATTGAACTTTATTTCGTTATAGGATAAAGAAAAATTAGCCAAAGAAAATGCAAAAATAAAGCAACAATTAGAATCAGCAAATGCTCAACTAACAACACTAAAAGAAAAGATATCAAATATAAAACAAAAAGAAGATGATTGTAAAGAAAAATTGATAAGTCACGATAAAGAAGAAATCGATGACGAAGACGACGACGACGATGATTTTTCAGAAGATGGTCGTAATGGTGAACTAAAAAGCTTAAAAATAAATTGATTTATTTTTTATTAATTTGTAAATATCCTAATTTTTTTGATTTTATTTTTGTAAATTTTTTTGTTATTCGTTTATTTGTACGAAACATGTAAAGTGGACTCATACGCAAAATTGTTAATTTAAATCATAATCAACAAAAAAAAATAAAGAGTTTCCAAACTTGGGTTAATAAATTCCATATTTTTTATTTTCAAAAAAAAAATCTCCTCGATATAGTCTCGATTAGTTAAATATTTTATCATCTTTAAGATCTTTAATATCGAGACAAAACTAATTTTAGTATTTTTAAGAGATTTTTTTCTTAAATTCAAAAATAATCTAAAATAAAAAATTATTGTAAATTTTATCCCATTTATTTCGTTGAATTATTTACTTTAAAACGTATTTTCAATATGTCCCAGTTCCAATTTATTTCTACAAATAAATGCTAAGAACTCACATGAGCACATTTTAGAAAAAATCGAACATTCCTTTGTTGAACTTGTGAATGTTTGCAGCGTATCTAATAAGGTCGATTGGATTAGGATCATATTGAATATCGATTCGTTGATCAGGTCAGAAAGCAAAAAATTTTCAGACGGGTAAGTTTTTACTCAAATTGACATATTTTGACGCATTACTACAACTCATAAAACTTGAAAATTGCATTTATTATTTCCTGTAAAAGCTGTTTTCCTTGTTTACCAAGTTTAAGGAGGTCAAATTTATGAGTCAATTCACGAAATGAACAGAATCTAACCGGGACCTCTAACAACTTCACCTGCACATTTATTGACACAAGCCCATTTAATGTGAAATTTGGTAAAATGGGCTATCCAACCGTCATATTCACATGTTATCTTATGTCGCATATCTATCAAATCAGTCTGGAATCGATAAAAAAAATCATCTGATCTAATTGGTTTAACTCGATCTTGACAAGTTTGGATTGTTTTAAAATTACAAATCGGACAATATATGATAAAATTAGTGATTACTGCTCTTGGTATTCCATAATAACGATGATTCTCGATTTGGTTAATGCCAACGTGACCTTGTTGAACCGAATTCGTACAAAATTTTAGAAAATTCCTCAGAAATGGCAACAAATAAATAGGCTCCAACTTTATGTCAAGTGATTTGCCGGTAAAGAACTTGAACTCTATTGATGCCTTGAAGGTTGATTTGTTGTTTTTTGAAATAGTTTTTTTTCCTGGGTCTCTGTTCGCTACAGTTCTATTCAAATGACTTAAAATTAAGTCATTTTTTTTTACGAGTTATCAATATCGAATTGCTTTCCTCTTTGTCGGTCACAGTCAAAAAATTCTTTTTAAACGTATGCATATTAAATCTATGAATTTATAATTTGCATTGAAGAATCTACAGATTTCATATATTTCAACTTAGCAGAGAAAAAATAGAATATACTTGTCCAATTTTTTGCCAGTTTTCTATCGCACCAATTATCTTTTGTTAATCGTTTTTAAATCAAAAAATATCACATGATAATTTATTCATTCATAGCAGTATCAAAAATTCGTGAAATATTTAATATTTTTACTAAATAGACTATTACCAAACGTATTTCCAAACATTTTTTTATATTTATACATAGAATAATTGTCCATCTTTACTATATAAAATTTGCTGTGTACAGAGATCCAAATAAAGAATAGTTTCTAACAAATTAGACATATATCAAAAATTAAAGAACAGGAACAAATAAAACATGCTATCGGTACAGAACAGAACGTATAAACTCAAGAGCGGAAAATAACAACGCTTTTATTTATTATAATCTCAATTTGCCAAATGAAAGTTATTGATGGTTTAAGCGATATGGACTGGTAATTAAGCAAGAAAACATAACATTGTACAATACAAAGCTATATTCTAGTCTTTTTTAAATCTTCCTATTTTTTTTAAATAAAATTGTCTTTTAGCACAAATTTCATACAAAGGTGTTATAATGTTGGCATTTTACTTTGAGCCCTATGGATATGTCTTGTTTTATAAGACACTTCAACAATATTAACAAAAATATTCTATTTTGTGATTTTAATTTGTAATACCGTAAATATTTGTTTTTTTAACGCTGCACTAAAAATCAAGAATACACTTGTTACCATTGCAGTAACCATAGAGCAGGCACATGTTACCATCGATTCCATGTATTGGCGTAATTGTTGCCAACAATCTTTTATAAATAGTTACAAATTCAAATTGATTAGTACAAGCGTATCCGTCTTCTGAGAAAATTTCCCAGAAAATTCTGCTTATGATGAATGAAAAAAGTAAAGAAAAATTTGATTTCTTGTCTAGGTTTCAAAGGTCTCACTGGGGCGGCGCCATACCCCGCCCCACCGTGGCGCCCGCCAACAATTTGTTGGCGGGCGTAGTTGTAAGAAATAATCACGAATAAAAGATATTATTATTAGAACTTCTCATAACTCTTAGATATAAAAGATAGAATGAACTAAATGCATTCTAAATATTAAAACTTAGAAACAACCAATTTAAGTTTATTAATATAGCAACCAACAAGCTACGTCCGGCTCATGAACACATGAGCACCCGCTAACACCATGTTATAGTGTGTTTTATTTGGAGTGCCTCGTAGTAACAGCGATTCTTTCAAATCAACAGCTTTTTATAAAATTTTAACCTTAAATAGTCTAAATTATTTATTTTTTGGTTTAATTCAATTATTTTTTAATCAAATTCGATATTTTACTTTTTAAAAAAAAAATTTTTGTTTATTAATGAAATGAAACTAATTTACCTAATTGATTTCTCAACAAGAGAGAGGGAGAAGAAACAAAAAAAAACGTAACTCTTTCTTTAATTAATTATTTAAGAAAAGTTCTTATTAAAAGTATAATAATAAAATATAATAAAAAGAAAAAAAAAACATTTTCAAATAATATTTACACAGTAAAATAATAAGCGACCAGAAAAATTTAAAATTAAAATTTTAAGCTGTAAATTTTAATGAAAGCAAAATTTTTTCTTTTTTTATTTTTTATTCTTTTTGGTTTTTGTTTTTAAGAAAAATCAAAAGCTAGAGGCTAAAATGTGCTATTTACGACAGATATTTTATTTTTTGATAATAAAAGTAATTTTTAACTTTTTGTTTAACAGAAGTCTTATTAGTCTTTGGAATATTTATTTAAATTTTTCTTTTTCTATTTTTCTTATTTTGAATTGCGAGAAAAAGAAATAGTCTAATTTTAGTTAATAAGATTTATAAAGTCAGGTTTTATCATTTCTAAATGATTTAGGACAATAATAAAAATGAACAGCTTTGCTCAATACAAAGATGAGTTGAGAATTTTAACTCAAAATGGCAGAATGTGAGTTATGAAGAGTCGTTTTATACATTCTGTTTATTGAATTAAAAATTAAATTAATGCAAATAACTTAGAACTCTGTAGGGCATTTGTCTCGCGGTTATATAGAATAAGATAAATGGAGAAATGCGCTATTATTAGATGGTTTAATTTTTTTAGAAACTGAACTAGTCTTAGAAAAAACTATTCTTGACATTTTTGGTGAACACCTATGCCTTACCGTGAAAAAAATTTCTAAGAACTCATATCACGGTTAAAAACTGATGCATGTATAATGGAGATGAATGGAAATTCCCATTCATCTCCATTAGAGTTGTAGGCAAGAGTTTACGGTAAATCTACCAAAAAATTTTAGGATTGCCCATGAACTGATTCTTAATAAGTTCGTGACACGGTCTTTTCAAGTTCAGTAACAGATCTTATTAGATTCCATCACGATTTTAGAATTTTGAAAAAATCTTTTTCAAAAAAATATCAAGAAATGTTAAGAATAAGATTTTTAACCGTTTCTTTCAGATCCCAGACTTATAAAAATTGGCTTCAAATATTTTTCAAGAATCTTATCTAAATCTCATTCTTAATATTTCTTGATATTTTTTTGAATAAGATTTTTTCAAAATTCCAAAATCTTGATTGAACTTATATGATGATGTTTTTTTAAGGTTTTAACTGATTTTGCATATTTTACGTCGTCCAGTAGATCATTCCAAATTGGTATCACTCTATTAATGAATAAATTGTGTCTCACAGTACATGACTTGACAAACTGCCTTTAATATCTGTTTTGTCGTCTGAATTTCTGGCATACCAGGGCCTAAAAAAAATCCTAATTTAACCAAGGACAAAGTTTGCTTTGTAAATAGAGGACGATAAATGTTCTTTCCATTTCAAGTTATTCTGTAACATCACACCTAGATTCCGTTCGAAACTTGAATTTTCGATGATGTGAACTTGATCTTTGATGTCGAATGAATAATGATGGTTCTGAATAAAAAAAATTACTTTCAATTGTTTTAAAGTCTAGTAGAGCTCCTTAGAAGTAGCTAATAATCTTTCATTATCAAACAAGGAAAAGAATTTGATAAATTTATCATTGGTCCTTTATTATTTAAAACAATTTGAATTTGTAGCTTTATTAGGCAGTTAACACAAGAATATTTGTATATCCTTGTGTTTACTCTTAAATTAAATTTTACCAAAAAAGATAAGATACTCCTTAAATTTACGGAAAATAAGGTTTTCTAATTTTAGGTAATTTAACCTGATTTTAAGTAAAATATAATAAATTCATCGTATCATTTCAGTACTGTATATTATATTTTCTAAGAAACAAAGACTTCCTTCTAATCATCAAACAGAGAACTTTTAATTTTTCTAAACTTTATTTTACCTAATGTACTTGAGATTACACATTAAAACAACAAACTTTAAGTTTGTTTATAAAAAAAATAGAACTTTTTGAGAGCAACCAGCTTCAGCTCTAAGAACTATTTTTGGCATAAAAAGCTTGATATCGGGTTCTAATTTCAAAGGTCCTAAACTCAGGGGTTGTCTTGTGAGTTACCAAGATTATTCTCATATAACGAGCATTGTGAAGTTTCGTTCAAAAAGTTCAAAAAGATCAGAAAAAAAATAAAAAAGCTGAATAATTTTTGATAGGAAGTGATGATGGGTTTAAAAAATGTACCAAAAGGTGTAACAAAAATTGTTACATGACTAAGAATAAAGAAAAATCAAAAACAAAATTTTATCAATCGATTATTGATTTTTGAAAAAAAACGAGTGTTTTGTTAAGTTTATAATGTCATCATGAGATAAAAATTCAAGACTATCCCTTAATGATTTTTCAAGAAAATCGTAAAATATTCAACGCCGTAAGCGAGAGTTATTGCGATTTTATTGAAATAGTCCTAATTAATCATCTAATTATCACTTAATGTTTGTGGATAGGGTGTTGTACAAAACAAAATATAACTGTAATCTAAAGGTCTTGGGTTCGATCCCCGCTCAAACTTTAGAGGAGAGTGTTCAAACATTTTTTTGTTCCATTATTTCGGCTCTTAATAGGCAATTTTTTTATAGCTTAAGTATGAAATGGGTTTTGTTGGACACTGGATTCAATAATTCGAACATTTTTTTGCATATAATCGATTATTTAAAATTTTTATCTCATGATGACATAATAAACTTAACAAAACACTCGTTTTTTTTCAAAAATCAATAATCGATTGATAAAATTTTGTTTTTGATTTTTCTTTATTCTTAGTCATGTAACAATTTTTGTTACACCTTTTGGTACATTTTTTAAACCCATCATCACTTCCTATCAAAAATTATTCAGCTTTTTTATTTTTTTTCTGATCTTTTTGAACTTTTTGAACGAAACTTCACAATGCTCATATAACGCCTTTTTCCAGATTTAGCGCAAACAATACCACTTTTCCTTACGAATATAAAATGTAAACCTTCGACCAAGTTATTTTTAGAAAACTAAATCGTCTATTAATTTTTTTATAAGCTGAAAAAAGGCTGATATAATTTCAAGAGTCGACCTTCGCGGCATAAATTAAGTAGTAAATTTTCTCCAGCTACGTACTAGCGTTGTTAAATGCAGTAGATTTTAAAAAATAGATTTTTTTCTAAAATTCACATTTCTTAGTTTATTCAAGACTTAAGTTTTTTTACCTTGAAGTAAAATTTCGAGGAAAATCTCGAAAATCTGTTGATTTTTTATTTTTCACTGAAAAATTTGGATTTGAATCGAAATTTCGCCTTTAAAATTTTAAATTTTCAAATTCAATTTTTTCGAGTTTAAATTACAGTAATCTTACACTGATACCACCTAATTTGTCCGTTCAAAATATGTGACCAAATAGAAAGATAAAGTATAATCTGTAATATTTTCTGCATTCTGAACTCTGCATTTACCTTTTGCAGATCTTCTCCAAACGTTTTACATTCAATGTTTACACTGAAGAAATACCTCGGCAATAAAAAAAGTTTTTCTCTAAAGTTTTATGAAAATTTTTAGGATTTAAATTGAGTTTTGATTTTTTTTTGTAAATTGATTCTCAACAAGATTAATTTTTTTACTTATGTTTGTTTTTTCAATGATTATTATGGTCCTTCTTGACCATTTTTACTAGGATTTAAAAAAGTAAAACATTATTTGACTGCGCATTGAGAAGCTACCCCACCTTTTCTGAACTCAATGAATGTGACCAACGTTGGCTTACTAAAATTAAAATTGGTCACCATATACAAATCAGGTCTTTCACAATGCTCATTTCATACTCACTAAAAAAAACAATTCGAAAATTTAAGATGATATATTTTTTCAACCGAAAAAATCACAAATTTCGCTATGAATGCATTTCACATTAACTTTTAGATTAATATAGAATGATTTATACGAATTTTTATCTCTCCCAAATAAACTAAGCGGGTCAAATATGTATTTTACTAAATTTACTGAGATTTTTTACAAGATATATTTCGGTAGATTATTTCGTGCACTTGAAATTCTAACAAAAATTCGTTGTTTTCAATTTTCAACCAGTTGTCATTTGTAAAGACGATTGAAATATGCCATTTGTTTTTGTTTACTTAAGCCTTTTTGAAACTTGAAAATGTCGAGGCAATCGGTTCTGATTCTTCTAAGCTTAAGAATTGATAAAATTATTTTTTCGAAGAGTTAGGTTTAGCTAAGGTTTTGTAATTGATTCTTAATTTTGTACGATTGACGCATTCGATTGTTCTTGTCTTTTTTTAAGATGAAGGCTGTCAAAAAAACACAGTTTCAGATATGTTTTTGGTATTCTAATGTTCATTTGATATCTTTTGCAACTTATGAAACTTAAAATAAATAAACAAGGCAACTTGTCATTCGGATGCAAAAATTGTCGAGAAAGATCTTACATTTTCGACCTGGTAAATTACATTTTGTTGTGGCCATTCACGCGTGTGAACTTTCATGAATAGTGATTGGGAAAAGCTACCATTGATTTACGGGTATCAAATGAAAGTTAGTTTTAAAACTTTTACTAGAGATTTTTGGCGTTGGTACCAATAAATCAATAGCTCCTTTTCAAATCATTAGTTCATGGAAGTTCACAAGAGAAACACGTGAATGGGCACAACAGTATATTAGGTCAAAAATGACAAAAATATTATTTTTTAGTGAGTTTGAAAATTCATGAATTTTCATGAATAGTCATGAATGTTCATGAAAGTTCATGAACTTTCAGAAATGAGCATTGTGAAAGACCGGATTTGTACGTGACCAGTTGGTCACAAAATAGATTAGACCCTAAAAAACTTTGTTTAAAAATCTCTACTAAGTTTTAAAAACTGCATTATTTTATAAGTTAAGATACTCAGTATTAATTATTGGATAAGTTTCATTGAAAAAATTTATCAGGTTTTCTACTGAAAATTAAAATTTTGAGGAAAATGTGTTGATTTTTTTAAACCATCGAGTACAAAATGTCTTATCTAAATATACTAGTTTATGAAAATTAGGCAATCATAAATGCCTAATCTCAATCGTTAATAAATTTTAGGTTCATATATTTTCTTTTTTAAAACCTTTATAGAATTCTAGTCAAGTTTTGAAAATCCAATACATGAAACTACATAATTCTAAGCGAGTCTGTTTTTCTTAGCTTTTATTCTACTTCACGGCTCCTGAAAAAAGGCGTATCGTACCCCGTACCGGAAAATAAAATTAAAAAAATCATTCATTTTTAGTTAAAATTTCAAAATTTCAAAAACGGTACGGCTCGGCTGAATGGTACGGTACGGTCGGATGGTATGGCACGCCTTTTTTTCAAGAGCCGTGCAGTAATTGAATAATCAGCTCCCACGCAAACTGTTGTTTCGCAAAACAAATAGAATCTTCCCGTCTTTGTTAAGTAAAGTCAAGTTTTTCTAATGCTAATCTTAAATTATTTGACGATCATTAGGTAAATCAAATTCTTCTTTTAAAAAAAAATATTTTCTTTAAAATTGTTAAACATAAGAAAATCTGCTAATTTACACATTGTTCTTAAAAATTTTACCTCTGTTTATTATTTAAATTTATTCAAAAAATCGAAATCGAGATTTTGGTAAAGAGAAAGGATTCCTTGAAGACATTTTGCTATTCATAAATTTTGTGACTTTATTCGAGACGAAGTGTCGTTTCAAAAACTCTAGGACTATTAATGTTTGATGCAAATGTTGATTTAACAATTTTGGAATATTTAAGGTTTAGAAAAATATTTATTTTTTATTAAGTTGTTTTTTAAAATTAGAAATGAATTATTTTAACGTCGTCCAAAGAAAACAATTCATTTTTAACTTTTAATTATATCACTTGAAAGTGAATTTCATAAATATTTATTTAAATTGAATACTTTCAAGCAACCAGTGGAAGCCTTTTTTTATGTTGAGAAACACTTACGACAGACAATCAAAATCAAAACTTTTTCTTTTTTAAAGATCTTTACAACTGACGAGGTGCTAATAATTCAATAAAAAAAAATTACGAAACGTTACAGCTTTTGTGCAATAAAAAATAAAGCAATGCCCGACGGTATATTTAAAAATTAATTAAAAGGTACGAACAATATAAAAGACAGGTAATGAAAAAACACAAAACACAAAATAAAAATTTCAAAAGAATGTCTTCGAGGCGAATCTTTAGAACATTTAAATGTTTATTTTTGTGTAGATTTATAGTTAAGGACGCATTATAGTGTTTCAAAACTTGGAAATCTTAAAAAAACAAAAATTTATGAATTCAAAATTTTTAAGATATGGCATCGTATTTAACCGAAAAACTATCAAAAACATCGTCAAACAACTTATCGAATTTGACTAAAGGTATTGGTGAGGTTAGTAATGAAGAGAAAAAGTATGAGATCATAATCGAAGAAAATGTAACATTACTCAAAGTCACTCTCAATGTTGTTGTTTTTTTTTAAACATTTGTTTAAAGGATGAAAGTGCTTATTTGTTTAGTACACCGCGTAAAAAGAATACCTACAAGCAAACTAAAAATGAAATAAGTCTTCCAAAAACATTCACTACCAAGTTAGATACACTCTTTTTTTTTGTTGTGTTAAAAATTTGATTCTTAAAATATGGTTTTGATTTAGAAAAGGTGCTTTAATACTGTACTCAGAAGATCTAGTTACCAAAAAAGGTGATGAAATACCATTGACATCGAGGTATTCAGATGATTTTAATCAAAGTACGTTCGATGATAGTCCAATCAAAACAGTCAATGAATTACAACAAAATGTTCTATTTTATGGATTGAACAAAAATAATGTAAACTTTTTATTTTCTTAATGTTTTTTTTTTAAATATCCAAAAGGCACAATTATTTATTTTCGTTTACAATTTTAAATTAAACTTTCTTTGATGCCTCCTTGAATAAAATATCCATGCAAAAATAATCAAGAGGGTTATGCAACTTTTAAAGTAACATTATAAAAGTAGGACTCCTAAATTGTTTATTTTTCTAAAAATAAATTGAAATAATAACTTATGTGGCTTGGGGGTTTTAGAATTGAATTTGAATAACCATCGACTGTCTTAATTTAATTATGTGAAAGGTCCTTGGCAAAACGACGGGATAGAAAAAGGAAGGGATCACTTTGTCTTCAAATCAATAATTTTTTAGTGGTTGAAGGGTGTTGGAGATATTTTACCTTGAATTATTGAAATTCAGACTTACGTCATAGTGCAATAAATAAAAAGATCAAAAATTCAATATTTGTTTTGAATCCCAACACAACAACCAACCTCACAAAAAGGAACTTTTATAGTAATTTAAAAATATTTTCAAATTTTTTCTTGCACGAGGGTGATTCATAAAATTTCGCGTTTTTTTGAAGTTTTTTATTTTAAAATTAGTAAAAAACTGAGCAAAAAACTCAAGGCACCCAGCTTTTGTCCCAGCTTCAGCTTTGGTCTTGGTTACAATTCCTTCCTCTAAGGAAATGAGCAATAGAGCGGGAAAGATGATAATCAGAAGGAGAAAGGATGGGCTAAATGCTGAATGAGGGAGAAGTTGAATCCCTTCCAGCTCTTGAACTTTTTCCATGTTTTTTTTGCGCGGTATGCGTTTTTGTGTTATCTAGAATAAACAAACTAAGCTTTCGATTGAACGAAGAAGGGTATTTTTCTTGAAGTGAAGCATACATTCGTTCTAATTGTTCACAATAAAGGTCAGCATTTATCGTACGACCATCAGGAACCAGTCCAAAGTGTATTATCCCTTGGTAATTCCACCAAATGCACAACATTACCTTCATTTTAAATCGCACTCTTTTAACGACTGGTAGGGCTTGTTGAGATGGGTCCAACCACTGGTTTCTATCATCTATATTTTGAAAATAGATCAATTTATCATCGCAATTAAATACCCTTATGAAAAATCGTTCATCAAGAGGATTTTTGATTAGTTTTCTACAGATTTCGATACGTCGTTGAATATCAAAAGGTGTAAAATCGTTTAGAACAACTAGGCTGCGTCTATTAACTTTATGGATCAACTTAAGGTTACGAAATATGTTGGACTGTGAAGTTCTAAGGTCACTTGATAATTCGCGAATACTAACCCGGGGGTTGCTCTTTACCGCCGTACGCAGGGCGTCCTGATCGAAACTCGCTGGTCTTCCAGATCCCTTTTTCCTTCGAATCTAATATATAAAATGAATTAAAGTTATGACATTACATAAGAGCTAGAAAAAAAAAATAAAGAATACATTCCATTATGGATTTTTTTCCTGTTTGAAAATCGGATCAGAGTCAACTAGAACCTTTCAGTTCATATCTAAATACTCATAAAAGGTCCAATCATGAGTTCTAAATTGTTAAAATAGAGCAACACTGCACTTGACTCTCGATTTTTGCGTTCGTAGATCACAGTTATATTGTTAGGAATGGAAAAATTAAGAATTGAAGAAACTTTAAATAGCTTTATTTCCGCTGTTGTTGATGGGTTTGCTAAAGGCTTAAAACTTCTCTTTCCAATCGTACCTTAATTACCGTACCTGTTGCAGTACCTTAATTTTTTAGAAAATTTTTAAATTAAAATTTGTGTATTAATTAGATTTTTTTGAAATTAATTAGAACCAATAAAATTTGTTCTTTTTTCGGTTTGGTTTCAATTATTGTTGAATTTAATAGGATTTCAAAAAATTAAGTTTTCAAAGAGAACAAAAAAAGTTTTACAGTTGATGTTTTTTTTTCTCAAATTTAATTAAAAATAAAATTTCAATGACAATCTTACATAAAACTTTTTAGATCGCCAAGCGGTATTACAGATAAATACAAATTAAAACCACCATGTTAAAGAATCAAGGACTTCCTACTAATCATCAAACAGAGAACTTATAATTTTTCTAAAATTTATTTTACGTGTACTTAAGGATACACAATAAAACAACAAACTTTAAATTTGTTTATAAAAAAAAAGAACTTTTAGAGAACAACCAGCTTCTTCTCTGAAATTTTTACTGTCTTATAGGTCCTAAACTCAGAGATTTTTTGTGAACAACCATCAAGACTCTTTATTAGGGACTTTATTTTAGACTTAGTGCAAACAATACCACTTTTCCTTACAAATGTACCTTCGACAAAGTTATTTTTCATAAAGTCAATTTAGTAGTAAATTTTCTTCAACTTCGTACTAAGGTTTTAAAACGCACTAGATTTTAAAAATTTCAAAATTAATTAATTGACTTTCAAGTTTACACAAGGCTTAAGTTTTTTTTTACCTTGAAGTAAAATTTCGAGGAAAATCTGTTGATTTTTTATTTTTCATTGAAAATTTTGCATTCAAATCGAAATTTCGCTTTTATAATTTTCAAGTTCGACATTTTCAAATTCACTTTCAAATTAGAATTTAGAAAATTATCATCTTAATATCTCGAGATTCATCTAATTAAAAACCCGGTGTAAATTATATTTATTTTTAATAGAAATTGCCATCGTTGCCAAAAACAATTGAAACAAAACCCGAGCCAAAATCCGAATCACCATCTTTGGTCGATCGTAATTACATAACTCTTCTAACAACATCAACCAAAAGTTTGATTACAAATTCAGAAATGGATCAATCAATTCTAAACGTAGATGAATCAAATGATTTAAATCCAAAACGAATAAATCGAGGTTATTCGGCGAGACGTTATCTTAGAAATTTGACCAAAAATTGGGATCAAGATTTACTCGATACGTTTATATCAGATGGTAAATTGAACGAAAACACTGTTTATGAAACAAATTTAAAAGCAACTAAACGTAAACGTGTTGAAGATGATTTAACAATGATACCTCAAGCGTATACATTTGACCAAGCTTGGGTGTCAACAGCTGTTGATATGAGGAGTTATAAATTTTTAAAAGTTAACGAATTTGGTCAAGGAAGACAAGAACCGTTCACATTTAAAGTAAATAAAGGACAACTCGAAAGTGAAACGGGTAAAGTTCAGGATCCGATCAAAGTTTATGATCAAAGTCAAGGTGAAATTAGTTATAAAAGCTTGGATCAAAATGGTAAAGAAAAAGTTTTATCCGATTTGTTGTTTCATAGTGTTATAAATAACATGAATCAACATCGAATAGTAATTTTATGAAAAATTCGTGTTAAAGTTAGTTGCATTATAATTTTTTTAATTTTGAAAGGGTGATCCGTCCAATCCGAATATATCATACTCAAGAGAAGGACCAAGACTTCCAGAAATTCATATCAAAAATTTTCCAGAGATTGTTTTCGATGTAAGAAATATTTAATGTTTATCTAAGGTTCAGCCGTTAATAAAAAAAACAAATTTTAATTGATTAATTTGGTCTTGAAAGTTAAACGCTTGTATTTCAGATTTCGAAAGAAAGATTAAAAATACCATTTTCCAATAATAATGACAATCGTCTAATGAACCGGACAAGTGTACTCATTTAATTTCATATATTGGGTCGGTTTGAGTAACACGAAAACTTTGGGTTTTAGGTTTCGGGTAGGGTATAAGTTAACCATAAATTTGGGTTTTTAGGGTATAGATTTGGTTAGGTGGCCCATAACATCGGGTAGGTATACCCCTAAACTCCACTAAATAACCCAATTTTTAAATCAATACCCTTTTTTTTTTTGGTTGCCCAACCCAAATTATGCCCAAAAACTCAAAATTTATGGGTAACTTATACTAGACCAACTAGACTAAAACATGAATGGTAGATTTTCATTCAAAGATCGTAGTTCAAGAAATTTGCTTCAAAGAGATACCCTCTATGTTCGAAAACGGTTTTCAGTTGCAACTAACTCCATTTTTCACATAGGGTACCCTAAGAAGCAGACCAATTTTCTTATGTACACATGATGTGATAAAAGTTTACCGTTCAAGTTTAGATCCAGTTAGTTCTTAAGTCGATTGCTTACACTATTTTCCAATCATGAGTCCTTAAATATAGCACCTTGAGGTCAGGCTGCGGAAGCTTGCAAATCTAGAGTGTTTAAAATAAACTCAGCATTATTCTATAAAAAAAACGAAGTGGTAGAGAGGTAATTTCGGTAACTGCGCGTGTTTTTCAACGGCTGAACTTTAATGCTTCATTCTACGTTCAATATTTAGCCCTCTTGAACTTCCAATCCAATTTGAGTTGAATGTAAAACATATTTGTTTTGTTTCTAATTTGGATTTCGAAGACAAAGATTGATAAATTGAATAATTTTGTTGTATTAGGATGGTGCGTCTAAAGTAGAAATTGTAGAGGATTTAAACAGTGAAACATTAATTGATTTTGATGCCCAAAAAAGTGAACGACATCGACCGCTTATCCGTCAATCTAATTCACCAGATCCCCCACCGAGGACAAAATCAAATCTCGAACCAATTTACATGTAAATCACTTGAAAGTTAATGTAAACAAAAACAAAAATTCTAAGAAATAAAAATTTTAGGTTTGGACGCTACTCAGGAGCATCTTGGATGAGAAACAAGACTGAACAAAAATTGAACGAAAAAAAAGCGGCTACACTCGATGAGTTTAAGAGTGATTCAAAATTATTCAAACCGAATAGCAAAGTAAGAAGAGATGTTCTAAAAAAAGAAGTAAGCGTTGATGAAACGAGTATTAAATCGAATGATGAAAAAATGAGTACACCAAGAGAGAAAAAAGTAGATACTTTAGAAGCAAAAAAAATCGATGTAATTTTACATCATACTGGTCATAATCGTAGATTGTCTAAATTCGAAACTGAATTAGTTCAACAAGAATTTAAAACAATTAATGAAATGTTTGGTAATTTTTGTAATTTTCAAAAAAAATTTCTAGAAATAGTTCTTGACAATTTTTGAATTTAGACATTGCTAAAGAAGATGTTGAAATACTCGAAGAAGTTGATCATACACAACTTGAATCGTACAAAGAACAAGACAACAACGAAGAATTAAGAGAGATGTATTTGGACGAAGTTCGATCGGTAAAAGATGGTTTTGCTTTAGAAGATAGTTCACAAGGTACTTTTAAAAATGTTGACGGTACACGTTTGAAATCAGCAAGTACACTACAGAGTGTTAAAAAAAAAAAATCAATTTTAAAACAAGAAAAAATAAATCAAGCTAAAAGTGGACGATCTCTTAAAAATGAAGTCAAATTTGAACAAGATAAAATAAGCATTCATAGTGTTGATGATACGAACGAAATTAAGTCAAATATTTTTATAAATGATCGAATACAAAAAATGGATCCGAGTAAATCAAAGTATTTGCCAGATAATAAATTAGAGTTGACCAATTCGAGAACGATTAAACCTCAGAATGATTTAGAACAACATGGAGTTAGAGTTGTTACATTGAAAAATAAAACAAAAACTTATAAAGTTGATCCTAAAGGTATTAATTAATTTATAAGTTTATAAGTTCTTTATTTTGTTTATATTTTGTTTATGTACTTATTAATATTGGCTATGGTAGAGACCCTTTCAAAGTGATTTTGGGGTAAATGCATAAAATGGCGCAATTATGTGAGGGACTTTTCCACCCCAAAGGAGATATTAACATGCCAAAGTTTAACATATCATGAAGTAGCTTATCCTATCCTCTTTTAAATGGACTATAAATAGTTAGCAAAATAAATAATCAGTTGGTTTAACTAATGATTTTAAAATGGTACTTTTTTAATTGCTTTTCCTGGTAAAAAAGTATGGTCCAGAAAATAAGTTCGCATACTTTATTTTTATAATTCATATTTAAAGTCCATTTAAAAAAGGACAGGATAAGCTATTCCTGATATGGTTGACTTTGAGGTGTTAAAATCTCTTTCGGGTCGAAAAGTCCCTCACATAATTGCCCCATTTTTATCCATTTATACCAAAATCACTTTGATAGGGTCTGTACCAAAGCCAATTTTAATAAGTACATAAACAAAATATATTGGATTATAATTATCTATAAGCTGAGGGTTTTTTGTCTATCGAAAAGGTTTATTCTAACTCTTTGAAATCGTTCTGAAAATTTCATTCACCATATAAGCCCGTCTTTACTAAACAATGTTTTTTTCTTTACTAATCAGCGTGGAGGGCATTAAATTCTGAGTATAATATTGCGTCTAAGGTTCACGTCTAAACAACAGCACTATCTGAATAGACCATTTTCGATAGCATATTCAGACCTACGAAAAGCATACGAAAACATACGAAAAACTTGGAAAACTGCTTTCAATAGGGCGGCCATTGTATAATCGAGGCCGAAAAAAGTAGAAAAAAACAACGAAGATGATAGATTTTCACATTTTTGTCCATAAATTCGTAATCCTCGTGTAGAAAAACCCTCGAAAACATCCATAATTCCAATTTTTCAAAAAATTACTTTTTTTGCACCATTTTCAGCATCCAGTATCAAATTATTTAAAAAAACATTCTCTATATGGAATATGAATAGTTATATGTTTTCTAGAGTTTCCTTACATGAGGATTACGAATTTATGGTCAAAAATATGAAAATCCATCATCTTATTGATTTTTGATTTTTTTAACTTTGATTTTTTTCGTGGTTTCTTTTCAATTCTAGCCCACGGAATGTCATCAAACATTCATCTTCGCTGTCAACTGCTGAAGCTTAACTAGATTCTGGACAAAATTTTATCATCGAATATTCGGCTTATTAAAAAAAGTTGAATCTTGGTTAGCGATTTCTAATCTTTTTTTTTACTTAATTCGATCAGTACTGAAAGATATGGAAAGTTTTGGTTTTAAAAAATTCGAGAGATTCGACACCAAAAAATATGACCGAGAACAAAAATCAAAAACTGAAAAACTTTCGAACCAACTCGAATCAGAAAATCAATCAAACAAAGAGAATCGAGTAAATGTGTTACCCGATCCAATTCATCAAAAAGATCATAAATTTCATCCAGATGATGCACACTCAGCTACAAATTATAGTGATCAAAAATGGGATTATCAAAAAGACGATAGCCAAACAAATTTACATCGTCGTGGCTCAATTGCGAATATTGATAAATTAGACAATTTTCAAACTGATAAATTCAGAAACAATTCACAGGATTTTTTACTTACTCGACCAATCAAACCGAAACGTAAGTCAGCCCTCTTGCGATTAAATTTTTGATTTTTTTTTAAAATTTTGTTATCTAAAGTCGAAAGTGTACAAGAACAAAGAAAACTACCAAAATTAAAATTTCTTAAATCCCAAGACTTTAATGAACCGAGTAATTCGAGTTTTAAGCTACGCTCGTCAACTGATCGTGAATCATCGTCAATTTATTACGATAGCGATTATGCTAAAGTTGAAATGATGCGTTTGAAACCGAAACCGTCCCCAGCCGATTCGGCTCAATCGAAAAAAACACCATTGGCACCTATGCAAAGTCAATCACAAACATTCTATTTGGGTGAAATAAAACCTCATTTACCAAACAAATATGACTATTCGAATATTTTGTTCAGAGAAGCTTCAAATTTGAAAAAAAATCAAGATCAAAACGTTATTAAACAAACAAGTTTTAAAGGTCTTCCAAGTGCTTATGGTATTTAGGGGTGTTTAAAAAATTTTGAGAATTATTATAACTTTTTTTTATTTAAGGACGAAATGACATTAATTTTAACAGCCTAGCTGAAAGATCGTACGCTAAATTCAAGCCGGCTAATAATGGCGACCTTAAAAGAAGAAGTATTTTAAAAAAAACCGAAAAAGAAAAAATTATTAATTTTTCTATTTGAAGCCATTAATTGGGGTGCTGGAGATTTTGATCCAAGAGAATTCTTTTTAACTTGGTCTTATGAGGCACCACGTAAGTTTTTTGAATCAATTTTTATTGAAATAAATAAGATGATCTTTCGATTGATTATCCAAAGTTAAGACCAAATATATTTTCGAATACCCATATGAAAATTTCGTAAACTCGAATGTTATAATCGAGTTTTTTCGATTTTCAGCAGTCGAGTTAAAATTTAATTTGCATCTCATAACTCAGAAAATACAGTAGCTTTAAGGATTTTTTTACTTTTTTTGAAAAAATTTTAGGCGCACTCAGCATCAGCATAATATTAAGTGTGAGAGGCGAGTTCCCACGCTTATTTTAGCACCCTTACGCATCCCTGACACTTTTCTAATACAGGTTGAGTGTATCAATTTAAAGCTATAATAAATATTTGAAAAATGTATACTAAAAAGCCCTATAACCCTGATCTTGAAAAGTCCTGTTATTTGTACCGATGCCGCATAAATCTGTGGAAATAAAAAATTCAATAGACAGTAAGCTTTATTTAATAACTGTTCGCATACCTGAGTTTCAAACTCATCTAAGTTTGGGTCTAGTCGGTTTGGTGAACAACTGTTCACATGATATGTGAACAAATCTTGTTCTCAGGTTTGGTGAATAATTTGTTCACGTATAGGTGAACAATTTAGAAAATATGTGAACAAGACTAGATTTAGGTGAACAAACTTAAAATTATGTGAACAATTTTCATGTGTAAAATTATGAAAAAATGTCTCTTTTTAAATATATACTATACACTAATCAGTAAAAGAGTAAGGGGTTAACGGTATTCGAAGATTAATTTAAACGTGTTTACATGAATGATAAAATATAAAATAAAAAAATATAATTAATCTTTATGACTTCTAAATACATGCATTTTTAAGCACTTTTGTCTTTCAAAAAAATTCCAACACAATTTAAATTATTGTTTTTACCATTCAAATAAGGTTCAATTTCTATACAGTCGACTCGCGATAATCCGTATACAGTTTAATCCGAATAACTTGACATCCGAACCGAAATACCCGGGCTCGGAGCCCTTTCCGATGCTATTACATGTATTTGATTATCCTTAGATTTTAATCCGTACAACAATTTTCTAGGGCTTTTTGTATACGATTAATTTTTGTATACGGATTATCGCGAGTCGACTGTATCTTTTTTTTTGCATACCGAGTTTACATATTTTTTTTGAAAAATTTAAAAAAAAATTGTCAATTATGTGAACAATTATAACTTAAGTGAACAATTGAATCGTTAGGTGAACAATTGGATCTTTACGTGAACAAATTTACCTTTAAGTGAACAATTCGAAAATTAAGTGAACAAGTTGTTCACCAAACCTGAGAACAAGATTTGTTCACATATTATGTGAACAGTTGTTCACCAAACCGACTAGACCCCTAAGTTTTTGTAATTTTTAGCCTTAAATTTATCCAGATCCCCTTAAATCTATTGCTTAAACATTAAAATGGTAAACACGTTGGACTAAATCGCAAATTATTTTAGGGCGAGAATCGACTTAAATCTGATGATAATAAGTCTCAAAAGCGTGTGTAGTTCTCGACGACCGATATTTGGATTGGCCGTCTATGCCGGATTTAACTACCCTGATATTTCAGTTTGAAGTTGGCTTTTTTCTAAGCTTGATACAGCTTGCCCCCTTTAACTCTGAAATTCACAGGTCACAAGACCCCATTGGCCAACCCCTAAAAATATAAAAAAAATCATGACAACGCTTTCGAATACCCGAATAGCCGTATACCCTTTTGAATACCCGATTAGTTGAAAAAAAAGATTTTTTTGCCATGACTGTGTAACCCAGCAGAGACAACTGAAAATCTCTTTATTTGACTGGAATGATTTTTAAAAGATGACTTGATAAAGGTCAGGTATCTAAGTCATCAAAATTAAGTGAATCCGATTTTGTTGTTTTTCCAATCCTTAATTTTTTTTTTTTATTTCATTTTATTACGAATTATTTTATTACAAATTATTGTAAGATTTTTTTGATTGCTCAAAATTAAGCATTGAATCCTTTAAAAACTATCTTTTATCCATTGCATGTCCCATTCTTAGCTTTAATTGATGTTGCATGATTTTTTTTTTCATAGACTTAAAATTAATACTTTTTAAAACTGATTTTAATTTTTCTTAATATTTTTAAAGCTGCGCCCATAGTTGTTGACAAAACATTCGCTGACTCGCTGCGTAAATACGCTGAATTCATAGCTAAAAACGTATTAAACAATAAACATGCTGGAATGTGTTTATCAGACGATGTTAAACGTGCATTAAGAGCTAATTTAGAACGTTTAAAATTAGCTATTGCTCAAGGTAAAATAAGTAAAGAAGTACTCGATGAGTATAAAAATATTTTCAGACAAGTATTGGCCAAAGTTTGTAAGTTTTTTTTTATAAAAAATTCTTAAAAAAATATTTTTTCATTTTTTGTTTTCAAAAGTGAAACGAAAAGATTTAGAAAACGTTGTGATCGATGACGAAATGTTAATGAAATTACTTGAACTGCCAGCAAGAGCTTTTGAGGTCTACATTGATCCAATAACTGGAAAAGAGACTTTAAGAATTAAGCCTGAATTTTTACAAGAACAATCCAAAGTCATAAGAAGTAATTTTTTCTATTAATCGTGTGATTTTTTTTAAAAAATTTTTTTTAGCGGTTGTAACGGAAAAAGCGCTAAACAAAGACGATTTTGAAGTCTTCATTGACCCTGTGACTGGCGAAAGAAAAGTCAAACTTCGAACCGATGTAGCCAAAAAACTCGGTATCCCAGAAGGCCAGGAAGACATGATCGAATTCTACACCGATGAAAACGGTAATCAGGTTATGAGATTAAAAAATGGCGCCCGAAATATAACAATAGGCGACACTGTTTACGAATTAGTGACTGATGAAAATGGCAAACAAATCCTTAAAATGACGACTAAACAAAAAGTTGGTCAAGAAAAATTGGAAGACATCCTACGTTTGGCCGATAACATGTCCCCTGAGGCAAAACATAAGTACTTACAAGACTTGTTAAAAGCGAGTGGTGGTCAAATGAACGATGAAATTAGACGCAAATTAATCGATGAAATGTTAAAAAATGCTGAAAATTTGACCGGGGAAGCCAAAGAGAATTTTTTAAAAGATCTAATGGTTAATCTTGTTAATGTACTACCACCAGACATAGCCAAAAAAGTCCTAAGCGATATTATGAAATCAACTGATTCAATAAGTGCTGAGCTTAAAGAAAAAATGATTCGTAACTTGTTGAATGATTTAAACGATTTGCCTGAAGAGTTAAAAGAGCAAGCGTTGAAAGAATTGATTAAGAACATGGACAATTTATCATCTGAAGCAAAAAATAATCTTTTACAAGATATTTTAACCAAAGTCGAAGAGGCTGGTGGGTTCATTGGAATGAATACGAACGAGTTAAGAAATCAAGTTTTACAAGAAATGTTAAAAAATTCTCAAAATTTAGACGAAGAAACTCGTAATAAAATTCTTCATCAAGTGCTTGATAGAATCACTGGAGATGGTCAAGGTGATGTACCATCGAATGTTTTAGAAGAGCTTGTTAAACAAATGTACAATTTACCAGATTCAATAAAAGCTAAAGTTATGAGTGAAGTTGCTAAAAATTTGGAAAAAGGCACAATTGATAGTCATGTTTTGTCTGAATTGTTAAAAAATTCGAAAGATTTATCACCTGAAATTTTGGCATCAATCATCAAAAACAGTGATAAAATGAATAGTGAAGCACTTAAAGAATTAGTTAAAAATTTGGATAAATTACCAGATAATTTAAAAAAAGAAATGATAAACAAAATGATTAATAATCTCGAAGATATGGACTCTGGGGTAAAACAGGAGTTGCTTAAAGAATTATTAGCAAATCCCAGTTTGATAAAAGACGAGGTGTTGAGAGCAAAAGTAATGAAGGATATTTTAAAAAATTTGAAAAGTGAAGACATACTTAAAGAGACGGCGAATATGACAGCTGAAGAGAAAAATAAATATTTACAAGATTTGTTAAAACATGCCGGTGATCTTAGTGACGAAGCAAGACAACAAATTATCGGTCTTTTAATTAAAAATGCTGAAAACTTGGACGAGGAGACTAAAAATAATCTTTTAAAAGATCTGATAGATAATATTAAAGGTAATTTTATTAATTTTTATACTTTAAAAAATATAATCATTCAAAAAAGAAACCGTAGCAGGTAGGAGTCTTTAGTCATTACCATCAAACTAAATTTTACAGCCATACGGTACAAACAGGATATCATGAGTCATCTTTAAAGACAACGTGGCTGACGAGGAACATCATCCTCATTTGGATTCAACTCCATGAGCACATACTTTTTAAACGCGACCTCAAGTTTTCTAGGAAAAAGTCTTTAAGATGGATTTTTTGAGTCAGAAAGAAAGTTGAAGCGAGTGCTAATTTTAAATTTTCACTCTATATAACTTAAAGCTCAATAATCACTAAATGAAACACTTGTTCATTTTAGTAGTAGTAGTAGTAAAAAAAAGCTACAGTATAGACTATGTCTATGCCAGCGCAAATAAACGCTTAGCCCAATTAGGGCCATTACAGTCGTTGCATTAGTTGAATCCAAACACTTCTCTATCAATACACGCTTTGAATTTGTTAACGGATTTGGCTGACACTGTGCTAGATGATAAATTATTTCATGCAGAGACTTTTCTGTTTGACAAAAAATTATGGTTGCCACTAAAATATCTGTCCGGACACGGACAAAAAAATTATCAATACACATTTAATAAAAAATAAATTTTCAATTTTAATTTTCTATCTCTTTATGGTCTGGAAAGTTTTCTTTTAGCATCTAAAATACACAATAAACTTAAAAAGCCTTCTTCTGATAAAACAGTGGCGGTACAACAAAAATCAATATTTAATACACCTGGAGGTACGGATTCTTGTGTAACTATAAGGCGGATCCTTTTCTCCAATTATGACACCCCTTATTGACATAAATATTCCATAAAATTGCATTTTGTATTTTTTGTTGCAACTGTAGATAATTGGATGTTCATTTTTTAAACTAACGTTTTTGTTTTCTTTTCACTTACGGAATCCTCACTCCGTATTTTAGTCTTTAAATAAGAATTCCGTGCCCGTATTTTAGACAGCTATTCCGTGTCTGGATTTTAGTGACGGCCAAAAATTATATCGACATGCGCTTCTTTTGTTGATTTCTTCTACACCGTTGCCGTTAGATCTTCTAAGGCTCAGTCAAAACAGACTTTTGGCCAACTTAAATCCAATAACTAGATTGATTTTCCCTACACAACTAACCAACTTGTATTTACGTTTGAATCAAGTCAACCCTCAATATTTTATCTTCAAGATATTTTAAGTTCAAAAATTCCGGTCTTTCATTATTGGAATTGTCTTTTATTGATTTAATCAGTTTTGCTGCTTTTCTTTGTACCTTTTCAAGAAACGAAATGTCAGCTTTAAATGAGGGACACCACATACTCACAGCCTATTCAAGATGATGTCTAACAAGTGTGGTATACAACGGTCTGATTGTTTGGCAATCGAGATACACAAACGAATTTTTAATTTTGCCCAAAACTCTGTTTGCTTTCGCAGCAGCAATTGTACATTTTTTATTCCATTTCAAGTCATTTGTAACTCCAAGATCTCTTTCCTCTATCGTCTCAATTAGAGTGTGAAAACCATTTGGGCTATTCATTTAGTACTCATGCTTGTATCTGCTCCCACATAGATACATAGCTTTACATTTAGATAAGTTCAGTTCAGTCGACCAATCCCAAAATAGATCCTTTAGAAACACCGCTCGTAGCTTGGTCCCATTTTGAAACCGTATCAGGGACGCCAAAAAGTTTGGACCAGAACTTTAGGATTTGAATTCATTCTTAGCAAGGAGTTATAGTATTAGCCATAATTTTCCGCTGATGATGTATTTTTTTTCTAACTTCATCTTCTAAAAAATGAAAAATATTTAAAATTTAATTTAATTTTTTTTTAAAGATTTACCGCCGGATATTGCAGGAAAAGTGTTGGCCGAATTGATGAAAAATACTGAAAATCTTAGCTCTGATTTGAAACAAAAAATGATCGAAAACTTATTGAACAATCTAGACGATTTACCAGACGAATTAAAACAACAAACACTAAGTGAATTAGCAAAAAATTTAGACGATTTATCAGCTGAAAAAAAAGAAGAAATATTCAAATCAATTCTCAATAATCTTGACTCACTACCAGACGAGTTACGTGAACAAACTTTTAAAACTTTAATTGACAACATGAACAATTTAAGTTCGGACGCAAAAAATAATCTTTTACAAGATATTTTGAGTAAATTTGACGATGACGATAATGATCAAAGCGATTTTAAGAAAAAACTTAAACACGAAGTTCTTAAAGAAATTATTAAAAATTCTCAAAATTTAGACGAAGAAAAACGTATTAAAATATTAAAAGACGTATTGGAAAAACTTAATCCAGGCGATGATGTACCAAGTGACATTATGAATGAATTAGTCAAACAAATGGACAATTTACCAGACGAAATAAAATCACAAGTTTTAAACGAATTGAAAAAATCAATCGAAAAAGGTAACATAAGTGGTGATGTTTTAGAACAAATTATGAAAAATCCAAACAATATACCCAAAGAATTGTTACAAAAGGTGATTGAAAATATTAAAAATTTGGCACCGGATGTCTTGGAAAAATTAATCGAAAACTTGGACTCACTGCCTGAAGATTTAAAGAGAAAAGCTGTCGAAGACATGTTGTCAAATATTCAAAATATCGATCCAAAAGCGAAAAAAAATCTTCTCAAAGAATTAATATCGAAACCGAATTTGATAAAAGATAAAAAAATGATGGATAAAGCTATCATGGACATTGTTAATGATTTAGAGCACATGCCTGACGATGTTAAACATGACATGCTAAAAGACTTGGCAAAGAATATTAATAATGTTAGTAGTGTTGTTAAGGAGAAAATAATGAAGGAAGTTTTTAAAAATTTAAAAAATACAAGCGATGAAACAAGAGAGGAAATAATGAAACAATTGATTAAAAAAATGGGTGTTGATGAATTGGAAAAATGGTTGGCCAATAGTGATCTACCTGAAGAATTTAAGCTAAAAATTTTGGCTGATATTGAAAGAATTAGAAGTTTGTTGACCTACTTTTTAAATTTATTTAAACAGCTTAAAAGTTCTAATTTCTTTATCAAATTTATATTCTCTCTGCTAGAATTGTAGAACGCTGATTCGTTAAACTAGTCCTATAGAGTTCTCCTGATTCCATCAACTGGTTCCTACCTATCAATTTTTGTTTTGTCTTTTTTTTGTTTTTTTAATATATCTCAAGAACTATAAGTATTAGAAAAAAAACCGACACCCCGATTTTGTAGATCTCGATGAGATCTATCTAACGGTGTATAGAAAGTGGTGGTTATATCGGACATGTAGAGGGTGTGTTTGAGGGTCAATTGGGAGCGAAAACTGAAAACACGTGATTTGGAGCCCAAAAAATTTCCCAAGGAGACGGAAGAGTGAAGTTTGGAGCAATTTTTTTTGGAGCAAAGCAATTTTAGAAAAGCTGTTTTTTTTAAATAAAATTAGGTAAAGTGCATAAAATAAAAATGGTTTTAGATTGTAAATTTTATGTTAATTTCAAAAATATTTAAAAAAAAGGGAAAATCAATATTTGATTATTAATGTTAGTTTCGATTTTTAACAAAATTTGAAATGCATACACTAAATTTAAATAAGACATTTTGGCGCGAACATTTAAATTTTTTGAAAATTTCAAAAAATCCCGCCAATTTTACTTTTGAAAATTTGTACTTAAATTAAAATTTGAAAAATTTAATTTGAAATTTCATTATAATGTTAACAATCTGTTTTTAAAAATTTAATTATTGATCAAAAATCGATCAATTCAAAAAATTGAAAAAAATATTTTAAATCAAGTTTAACAAATTTTGTTTAGTTATGTTAAAATTTTTAAACTAGGTTAGGTCCATCTATTTATTGAATTTTACAGTTTTAAAAAATAAAATTTGCTTTGCTCCAAAAATTTGCTCCAAACTTCACCGTCGCAAGGAGACCAAATAGGCTGAAATCTTGTAGCTCTTGGTCTACTCTACTTTATATGAAAATAATTTTTTTAACATATAACTTTGGTAAAAAGGTGCACCCAGGGGTTTGTTTTCTAAACAAAAGCGCTTCAAGGGTTCGCAAAATGCACTTAAAAGTCCAGAGTTTTAGTCGACGGGCGTCTAAGATGAAGCAAAATTCTAATTTTAAACTTCACTTTTTCTGATTTTTACAATATAAATTATAGAACTTAAGCAAAAGCTGTGAAAGAATCAATTAAAATAAATATTTTTTTTAGATGCTGGAGAAGACCTGTTAGACAGTGATGATGTAAAAATTAAAGAAAAAAAACATCAACAAAAAAATATTTTTCTAACTATTAAATTTAAAGGAAAAAGAATTGGAAGGATTAAGTGGAGAGGAAAGAGCTGTTCGAAAGAGACAATTGATTGAAAAGAAAAAACAACTGAAAGAGCAAGAAGATATGCTCAAACCGAAAGAGTAATTTTTTTTTAATTAACTCGTTTGACGACTTTTTTAATTCTTTTTTAAAAGAGAAATCAAAAAGAATCTCGATTGGTTACAACGAAACAAAAGCCAACTTTTAAAAGACATTAAATTGGATCCAAATGATCCCGATCTTAAATGTAACTTTCAATATCAATTTTGTGATTGGACGTAAATTTTTATTTTTAAAGTGACCGAGGAACAAATCGATTTTGTTCGAGCGTTTAATAAACTTTCTGAAGAAGAAAAGAAAAAGTTGTTGAGTACAATGACTGAAGAGGAACGTCAAATATTTAACAAACTAGCCGAACAATATCAAGAGTGAGCTTGAATTTTTATTTTTTAAAATATTGAAAAAAAAATTAACTTGAAACTAAAATACGTCAATTTGTTTCTTTTAGAGTTCGACAAAAAGAACTTGAAGATGCTTTAAACGAGGCAAAAAATTTAGCCATACAAAAATTAAGAGAAAAATTAGCTTTACAAAAACGTATGGAATACATTAATTTTCTTAAAATGGAATCTAAAATGTTTGAATTTGCTCAACAAATATCGCGTGCGTTTGTATTTTCATATTTAGAAATGTTACAATGGCTTGAAATTTCATTTTAATTTGTATTTTTTAAATTCAAAATTTGAATCTCAAGTGCACCTTAAGCGTGTTAAAAATAAAGAGCCGGTTGGATATTTTTTTTTTGTAAAATATATTATTTGAATAAATTATTTTTGTTTTTTTTTTTTAATTTTGGTTGCAAAATCTTTGATCAATTATTGTGGCTCAATAGCTTTTCAGAGAAAAAAGAAAAATTTTGCGTTGAACCATTTCAGAGAAAAAGATTAGAGATTTTAAGAGTGAAATTTTTTAATTTAAAAAAGGCAAATGGACATTGATTGAGAATTTTTTATACATTTCAAGAATCGCTAATTCGATCTAATCTAATTTTGGATCTACTCTTTGGCAAGATGTTTAATTTTTCTATTGTTTTTTTGAGACATTTTTGTGAGAATGTTCATGTGAAACATTTTTCAGTTTTTTTTTTAACTGAATAATTCGAAACTTTAACAAGTGAAAATAAACTTTATTTAGTAGACTGAACCATGATTACCGCCCAAAGACTGGTAATGAATTTCTATTGTCAGAAGAATTTTTCGGAAAATTCATAAATGTAATTCAATAAATAAGACATAACTGGGCTAAGTTTATTTGAATTTCTTACAATTAAATCACCATTTATTAATAAAATGGCTGTCGTCAGAAGCTTTTTTGATTCATTTCTGTGCAATTTTCCTAAATAATTTTTCTCTAAAATTTTTCACTAAAATGTCTTTCACTGAATTTTTTATAAAGTTTTTCTTTAAAATTAGTGTTTCCCGTGACATGTCATCAGTGTCAGAAGTTGTGATAGAATTACCATATAATATAGCCTCTTCCAGTTCCTGACTGTTTGTAAGACAAAATTAACTATTTGTTATCAATGATAGAAAAATGTTATTTTCCGGCTAAATGACGTTTTTTTTTAAAAAAACGTCCTGCAGCCTCTTACACCTTGGGTTCATTTTCAATATATGGCGATTATAGGTTTAAATGAAATATGACCCGAAACATGAGCTAACATTTAAATTAGTTCAAAAAAATAATTCTTTTGATTAGGTTGGGTTTATGGTGCGTTGCTCTTTATCACTTGAAATATTATGTGATCAAGACTGATAAAATTTTTCCATGTTCATATTTCCGGGAGAGTAGAGGATGATAACAATTTTTGTGAACCGGAGAGACCCTTGTTTTGGTCGTCCAGTATGGTACTATTTAGCAAATTTTCCAGGAAATTACTAATAAACTCTGTACTAAACTGTCGTATAGAAAGTCAGTCTTGAGGACCCTATAATTTCGTAAGATAAATTTTTGAATCGATTACAAAATTGCAAGAGTAAAAAACAATAATGAATTGACATTCAATTAATTAAACAGTCATTTATTTTTTACTTAATTGATTTTAATAAACAATTTCATTGGTCTTCGTGTTTCAATAATTAATTATCCAAGCTTCATTCTAATTGATAATGCTCATCATCTCGGTCGAATATCGTCGTACCCTCATAATTCTATAAATACTATCAGACTCGTGGGTTGGAAAACAATTTGAAATTGAAACATTTATTCTAGAATTCAAAATGAACTCTCAATTCATCTCTGGAACCAACAATGAGTGTCCGATGTATTTTTACAATCCAAAATATTACGAAAATACACGTCAATCAATTACACCACCCCAACAGATAAACAATTCAGCTTATTCGTTATCTCCTAATCAAAGTTATTCAAGTACATCATCGGCATCTTATTCGTCACCACAATCCAACCACTACCAAAATAATTCGTACTCAAACCAAAATTCGTATTATTCGGATTACTATTATTATCCAAACTACTATCAGTGTTATAATCAATATAACTATCAACACGACTATTATCAATCATACAATCAAGAAGAAAGAAGCAATACATCACCCATCAACCAAGACAGCATTGAACAACAAGAAACAAACACATGCATACCTGTAAAATCTAATAATGCATTTCATCAAATATTCAAACAAGAACTCCAAGATCAAGAAGAATTAGAAGATAAGCCAAGTAAAAAACGAATTCGAACACAATTTTCTATGGAACAACGAAAGTATTTGTTGAGTTTTTTTGTCAAAACAATTTATCCATCAAAAGAAGAGTTAGAATTGATGTCAAATGAATTGGGTGTTTCTGTTTCAGTCATTCAAACATGGTTCAAAAACACAAGAAGCAAACAAAAAAAGTTAACACATACAAGGAATTTATAAATTTTTAACTTTTTTTTAATTGTCCATTTATTTTTTGATTATTTATTTTAATTTTATAAATAAAATCTTATTAAATTTGAATTGAGATTTTTTTTTATTTCCTTGTCTTTTCTCATTATGTCTTAAACAGTCTACCAAAAAATGTTCAAAGGTCTGATCTACGATTCATGTTTCACTCAAGTGAAATAATTATTGTGGAAATATCGGCCAAATATTTTTAGTTGTTAAGTTTACCATGACCATCGTTTTAATTACTCATAAAACAGATGGATTATTCCGTCCAAAAGGTCTCAGCTTATGTCCACTGGCTAGTTAAGCTTTTTATAACAAATGATTTTTTATCATCTACCTTTGTGAGTTTAAGCTGTCGTCGTGTATATATCATATTGTGTTTTTGAAGACTCAGACTTAATATTTTGAACTGTTCAGAGTTGCATCGTTTGCTTTTGTTAAGATGGTGCGAATAAAATCTTCTGATATTATCTGCCTCATGGTGAGAAAAAAATCGAAATGTAATTTTTTTGATTCTTGACAAACTTTCTTTTTTAAAATATACACAAACAACAAAATAAAACAAAGATTTTTAAAAACTTTTATTGGTGTGGGCTTCTCAAAGTTTACTCAAAATAAAAATCAAGTCATATTTTTTTAAGGCATACTCTACTCGATAATATGCTTGATGAAATAGTAACTGTTCTAAGTTAAACAATTATTTATTTTTTTTATATAACACGTGCAAAAAGCTTATTGTAACATTATTTTCATAGACAACATTGTCGATTGGTCAAGTGAAAACGGTATTATGTCGTCATTTTCGTTTGTTTGAAAAAGATTATCTAACAGCAGTTAAATATTTTTGCGTTTATTTATCGTATGAGCTCAAGTTTAAGATTAATTAAAAATTTACAAGACAACATGAGTTTATTTTTTGATTATTCAATGTTTAAATTTACTCAACGTCTCAACAAAATATTTACATTTTTAATTATAACTTCTTATAATAAATAAACTAATTAAAATTTTATATATTTACAAATATTTAAATAAAGATTGTGACTCAATTTCATCAAAAATACAAGACTCAGATTTTTTTCTTGTATTATTATGTAACTGTTGACAAGGATTAATATTGTCACTGCAGAACGCCAACAGCGGCGTAGCCAGGATTTTTTACATGGGGAGGCTCTGATCAAAAAGGGTCGCAAAAATTTAGAGTGTATAAAATTGATTTTTTTCATTCTTGAAGTTTTGGTACACTCATTCTAAAATAGTTTGACCGTTAAGGAATTAAAGGTTCTTAAATCCGTAATATTCGTATCTCAGTGATCTGTTGTATACGTTCTAATGCTCTGAGTCAGTATTTTAGAGGATTAAAGAGGTGCTGTCAAACTTTGACTTTCATGTTGTAGAAGCTCATAAGGAATCGTTTTTGTAAGCGATTATTAACCAAAATTGTCTTTTTCTGGACTAAACTAGTCCTACTCAAAGCGGACTAAACTAGTCCTTTAAGAATTCCTGGAGAAATATTTTTTTATAAAATACTCTTTTTTCGATTTTGTATTGTTTTAAGTCAAGTCATTTCTTTGATTTTTTAAGACAGTCTCAACTTTTTACAGAAAAATCACTTGGGCTGAGTCCCTCTGACTTTTAAAATATATTGGATAGTCTCTTGAAGAAAGTGAAAATTTCTCTTATTGCAATAGTATTTCGTATAGATGAGATTATTCCAACCCTAAAAGATCATTCAACTTTTTTGAATTTTTATTTTTGAAGGTGTAATTTGATTCTTGGCAAAAATAATTTTGTCTGGCACTAACTATCCTTCAAAATTATAACTTCGGAATTTCAGATTAAATTTTGGCTCTCAAGAACGACCGACAGTCATTATCGGATATCAGCACTTAATAGGCGTCTGCTTTTACTGTATTTTTTAAGAAATTAATTCAACTTATATCAAAAAACAGAATGTGTTTAGTCAAAATAAAACTAAATCAAACTTTTTATTTTATTGACCTTTTAAAATTAAGATTTTAATAGGATTTATTTCGATTTAAAAATAGAAACAAAATTTCAAACATGTTTAAATCATGACCTATATGAATGTTAACAAAAAAAAACTCCTGGGGTATCCAAAAATTTTTAAAGTCTGCTAGTCTAAATATTCACATAATCAGCTTAAATATTTAATAACTTGCAAGAACATACATAATGTTTGTAAGACGATGGTATATATTTTTTATTATTATTATTATTTTAAAATAAATATTTTCTTTAATTTATTAATATTTTTTTAACAATTAAAATGGTTTTTATTCAAATATTTGAAGTTATTTTTTTAATTTTTAAACAAGCTTTTAGTATAAAAGAAGATTTTGAAATATTTTTTTCTCTCTTTTTTTTTTTATTTTGTTCTTAAGCACGTTCTTACAAAATATTTCAATGAATTTTCTTTTTTTTTTAAATGGAATTTATTTAATAAATTTTTAATGTGAATCCACTTTTTAAAAAAAAAATCTTTTGTTTCAAATTTTAGATAAAAAAATGTTGCAATTAAAATTATCGAGGTTATAAATAATGACGTTGTGCTTGTACCAAGTTAAAATGGTCGTCAAAGAATGTTTTTTTTTTTTTTGAAAATTTTTAATAAATATTTTATCAAAGAAAAACTCTGTTTTTTTTTATATAATGTTATGTTCATAAACTAATTAAGAAAGGTTCCGGTAGTTTATTTGCTCAGCTCGAAACAAAAAAATTCCGAATCTTCCTCATTAATTAAAGTCTCCAAAACTAATTACTTAGAATTTTTATTAAAAATTTTTTTTTTTTGAAAGAAATAACATCTGTATTTGTTTTAGTAAAGTTAATTAAAAAAGTTATGTTTAAACAAGTGCATACCTTTTCTCTTTTTTTTTTAATAAAATAGAATTGAAATTAGAAAAAAAAACTTTTTAAAGTAAATAGAGAATTATTAAAATTTAAAGCTGTGTGTGTATATTCCTGATCTTGTTCTCAATAAAAGTCCAATAAAACAAATGACAAGTTATATAGCATTTCAGAAAGAGAGATGAAATTTTTAAAAGATTAGTTCTTGTCCAAACAAAACTAATCCTATATTGAATTCCTGAATTATTGAATATTTAGTTGATTGGAATTAATTTAGAAGAAAATCTTTAAAGTAAATATCTGGCGAATAATGTGATATATTTTTTGAAAGTTTTTGAAATATTGATCTCGAAAAAAAAAAAAAAAATTTTTGTTTCAAAACTATTTTGTTGATCTTTCGTCAAGGGGTTTCATTTTACAAGCCTTTTGGTGATTCTTGATTACAGACTCTTGAAATATCAACATAACGGAATTGAAAGATTAATTTTTTCCATGGGCGTTGGTCATAGAGGATTATGTAAATTAATAATTTCTTCTCTCTTATAAATATTTGTTTTGTGTGGTCATTTTGTGTAAATCTTGTAGATCCGGTCACAAAAATGTCGTTGGTAAACATTACGAAAAAAAAAAATTCTGTTAAAAATAAACTTTCACCACCATTCATATTTACAATCTAACACGATTTAATTTTTGTCGTACAAATACAACAATCTTTCTCGCTCTTCTTCAAGCATCGCCAAAGTTTTAAATGTCTTAATTTTTGTGCAAACAAAAGTCATTCATTGAAAATTTTCTATTTTTTCCGTTCATACACAAGAATTTTGCCGAAGAAAAAAAAAATCTAAATATTTAAAAAATATCCGAAAATCACTGATTCGATACAATAAGAAACGAAAAAAGCTAAAATCGATTTATAAAGTCAATGTTTACATCGCATTTAGTTTTACAAATAACAAAAAAAAACAAAGTTAAGGATCCAAAGAGATTTGATGTTTAAACAAGAATTTAGAGGACGCGTTACACCCATGGTTTTTGAAACTAGATTAAAAATAACAATAAAAAAAAAGCTTTAACTTTTCTCTTCCTCTTATTTGAATAAAATTAATAACTTTTTTCTTCTACTTCTTACCAAAGGTAAACATGTTTTTCAATATTTACCAGTCTTATTTACTTTCAATATATATTAATAATAATTCCAGTCGTAGGGATAAAGAGAGAGAAAAAACTATTTCTTTTTTTTTTTTCGTAAAGTTAAATTAATAAAATAAATATTTATTGAGATAAATTTTTAGTATCAGCAAAGATTTTTTGGTTTATTAACTTGAAGTTAAAAATACTTTCAGTCGAAACAAAATTGAAAGAGAAAAAAAAATCAAATCAAATATTTGTCTTATTAATAAAAGAAAAAACATTTTGTTTTCAAGTCTTTTCTCAACATGGTAAAGTAGGGTGTACGATTAATTGAATTTTAATTTTAGGTTTTTCTGTATTTAAGATAACAAAAGAAGTTTTCTTTTTCTTTTTTTTTTTTTTTTAGTTTTTGTTTCGAATATTAAAATTGTCAAACGGAATTGTGCTTATTCAGGGAAATACTTGACGAATCAATCGAATACTTTGTCTCGTCTAAAATCGATTATAAAAATTATCTACGTACAAGCTTAAGGTTTTTTTCTTTTTGTCTTAGAGAAAATTTCGTTCTATTTTTAAAAATTTTGTTTTTATCTAAATCCTTTACTATCTTATCTTCAACTGAAAAAAAAAAAACGAACAAGAGATAAAAATACAGGTTTATTATCCATTATAATTTATTCCTAATTTTTATGTAAATGTGTCTCTTGTTACAAATTTTTTTTCATTAAAATTTTAAAATTTCAAAGATAATAAGAAAATTTGAGTTTTCTTTGTTAATAAAGGTATTTTTAGTCAACGAAAACTTTCTCTCTTTTGTGTTCGTTTTGTTCATTTTTAAAGTTTCTTGTTAAATTTTTTTAAAATTTTTGGTTTCACAAAAAAATTCTGAAGCAAAACATAAAAATGACTTTAACCGAGAGAGAGAGAGAGAGTAAGCAAATGTGATATCGTTTTTTGATTTTCTTTTTTTCGTTTCGTAGTCATAAGTAAACATAAAAAAAATATCAAGGAATTTTTGTTTATGTATTTGCACATCTATAATATGGGATTCGTTAAGAGCGTACATCAAAAAATTTTTAAAGATCCGCTAGATTTTTTTGTTTTTTTAAATACTTAAGCACAACAAAAAATTCTCTACATAGTTGTAGTCAAGTATTGAAATTGAGCCTTGTCATTAAGTTCGTTAAAGAAACACAAAAAAAAAAAAACGAATAAGTTTATTTTTGTGTCCCTGATATTTGAGTAACCAATCGTGTTATGCAATTTCTTAAATTTCAAATGGATTAGGCGAAAAAAAATGAAATTCAAATAAAAGATAAAGAATGCACCTTGTCATTCATCAAGTATTAAGGTAAAGGCTTTTCGCAAAAAAAAAAAAAAGAAATTCAAATAAATAATTAAATATAATTTGCTAGTAATTAGATTTTTTTTGAATCTATTAAATAATATTTAGGTAAAAAAAAAGAAATTTTTTCGTTTTCATATTTTAAATTTTTTATTTTTGAAAAAATTCTTGCTTTAATTAACACTTTTATGTACTTTGAAGATTAATATTTAATATTTCTTACCTCAAAAAAAAAAAGAAGAAAATATTATTGTCACAGAGGGGGGTTCAAATCAGTATTCAGGGTTTAAGGAGACAAATTTTATTCATTGTGTTCAAATCTTTTTCTACACACGGGAAAGTGAATTGAAATTTAAAACCCGTAATTCTCGATTTCATTTTTGAAATTTAAGCACAGATAATTTTTGTATTTGCTAGGATTAATTTGACGAATTGAAAAAAAACTTTTTTTCGTTTTCAAAGGTTTTCTCATTCGATGTTGTTCTATGGCTGCAAACTCTCTTGGAATATCGATTTTTTTTTGTTGAGACAGAAATCAGGAATCGATTTCAAGTTTCAAATCACGTACAGGGAAATTTGAAAATAAAATTTCGACGTGATTTTAAAATATTTGATGACCCAATTTTTATTGGATAGAAAAATCTCTAATAGACTTTTCATTTTTTTCATAGCGGTATTTTTTTTTGATTTCTAATAAAAACTATTTCTGTTAATTAAATGCTAGTTTTTTTTTTTTTAGATTTTTTGTTTTTTTTATTACTCAATAAATCAATCAATTAACGACGATACGAACAAAACTATTCAACAAAAGTACGAGAATAAATAAAAAATGTCGTTTGAACATCAAATAAAAATAAACAACTTTCACTTTTTTTTTTAATTTCTCAAAAACTGCTAATTGGCTGATTTTTAAAGTCAATATTACCGGCGTATTAGAACAAAAAAAAATAAAAATTAGAAGTTTAATGCTCTACACACTCTATTCATTTTTTATTTTAGTTCTAGAATCCTTACATCATTTTTTGAGTGACAAATTTTTCTACAAATATTATTTAAACAAATGTTTAGTGAAATCATACGAATAGAAAAAACAAAACAACAAAAAAAGTCCTAGTACCCTTTTCCTAGCAAAAATTTACAATCACAATAAAACTAATTTAATTAATGAATTTTTTTATTAGTGTACAATAAAAAATCAATGTTATCAATTGTAATTTATCAGGCTGATAATTTCTTTTTGTGTCATTATTCAAGGAGGAGTTTAATATCTAAATAAAAATTGGCATTATTATCTAACCAATCAGGAGCGTGGAATGAATTAAATTTTTCTTTTTTTTTTGTTCATTTAATTTAATTTTTGTTATAACCAATTAGAATCAAGCGAATAGAATTGGAAGAAAATAATTATTATAAAAAAAAAAGTAAAATTCTAATCCAATCCAATTATAATTTTATTTTTTTTTGTTCATAAAACAACTACGAACAAAAAAAAAAAGAGAGAAAAAAAAATGATAATTTGAAATTTTTTTCTAACTTTTGTGTGTTGCATTTATTTTTTTTATAAAATCAATATTTTGATAAAATTCATTCGACTCATAGATAACAAAGCAATTTGATAAACTGAAGGTATTAGTTATTTTTTTGCTTTTTTATTAACATAAAATTGTGTTCTTTACATTTGGCACTCTGGAATTAAACAATCGATTAAGGTTACAATTTTAAAATAAATATTTAAATTTGTTAAATATTTAAATTGATAATGAGAAATTTATTTGATATTCTCTCTCTCTCTCTCTTACTCGTTCTCTTTCGTGTTTTTTACAAATATTTATTTTATATTCTATGTTTCTTGTAAGCTTATTGGAACAATCAGTAATCAGTAAATTCTGTTAAAATCAAATATTTATTTTTAATCTAAGGGTCTAAGAGTTTTGACCAAAAATTTTTCTATTTTTAAGTACTTACTATTGAACATAAAAAACAACAAAAAACGAAAAACTTTTTTTTTTCTAAGATGGTTTCAAATTTCAATTTTTTTTTAAAAAAATTACTAATTTTCGAACACAAAATTTAATATTACTTGAGCCATATGAGATATACTCAACACAAAAAAGTATATATCATAGGTATTTTTTTGTTCTAAAACAAAATATTTATTTTTTATAAACTCGAAAAAAACAAAAAAAAATTTTCTTTTTATTTTGTGTTGTCAATCTTTAAAGTTGACAAAAAAAAATCACCCAGTTACATGTTTTTTAATCCCTTGGGTTTTTTGTTTTTCGATTCAAGGATTGTTGTTCATTTTCATTGAAGGATCTCGTATGGGAAAACTAAATATGTTTATATGCTCGACTTTTTTCTATAAACTTTATTTTTAAATTTTTTTTAGAAAACGTTTTTATAAATATTCTATTTTTTGCAAATTCGAAATTACGAAAATAATTTGATGAAATTTGATTGGTTTTAAATATTATGCTATCTCCAAAATCAGCTTATCAAATGCAAAATATGAACTATGTGCCACAAATGAGCGGCAACGTAGGCCTAGGTGCTCAATTGGGCCCTGTTGGCGGTGTTTATTCGAGTCAAACAAATCCGTTAATAAATCAAAATGCACATGCGGCCGTAGCTGCCTTGAGTGCCTATCAAAATATAAATGCGGCTGCTGCGGCCGCTGCAGCTGTCGGTAACAATCCAGCAATACTACAACACTATCAAGGAAATATAATGCAAAATTCGTCAAATAATAACACGTTACATCGTTATCAACAAGACACACCACCACCAACTTCACAGCACATTGTTTCATCCGGATCTACCGCTTCCACAAATGCGTCCACTACATCATCAAATTCAAATTCGGAAAAAAATTCTCTTAATCAAGCAACGGCAACAACACCGTATAGACGTAATATGGCTCATGCCAAACCACCCTATTCTTATATTAGCCTAATAACAATGGCAATACAAAACAACTCTTCTAAAATGTGTACTCTAGCTGAGATTTATCAATTTATAATGGATTTGTTTCCATATTACAGACAGAATCAACAAAGATGGCAAAATTCTATCCGTCATTCGTTAAGTTTTAATGATTGCTTTGTAAAAGTTCCGCGAAGTCCGGACCGACCGGGTAAAGGAAGCTATTGGACATTACACCCAGAGTCGGGTAATATGTTCGAAAACGGATGCTATTTGAGACGACAAAAGAGATTTAAATGTCTCAAAAAAGACTCGGTTCGGGGCAGAAACATGGACGGTGAATCAGATCCAAATTGCACAGATGACTATGACAAATCAACGGGCGGATCACAATCACCAATGTCAAATAAATCAATGAACGAAGACGATGACGAATCTCATGACGGAAGTAAACTAGACCATTCTTTAATGAACACCATGCATAATCAACAACTTGTTAGCCAACAACATAACAATTTTAATCAACATCATAATCAACAAAATATTCAACAATATCAGTATTTAAATTATGGTCAAAATAATTATCAGTCATTTAATAATAATGTAAATTCTACAAATAATGTTGATTTATCCACATCAACTACACCTTCATCATCTTCGTCATCTTCATCCGCCTCTTCATCATCGACTTCTTCTTCAGTTTCATCCGTTTCGTCAGTTAATTCTCAAACAGCTTCTCAACTGGCTGCCGCTGCAAATAATCATCTTAATTTAATGTACAATCCAGCAGCAGCAGCCGCGGCCGGTCTAAATGGTTTTGCCCATTCGTTTAGTATTTCTAGTTTAATGAACGCAGCGGCAGCCGCATCAGGTGACAATAAATTCGATTTAAACAGTTATAGTTATAGTCAAATGTATCCACAAACAAATAGTACGGGTGTAACGAATACGAATCAAACGAACCTTGTAGTACCTTCAGCAGCGGCAGCTGCTGCTGCAGCCGCTGCCGTAGCGTCCAACGATTACTATTCAATGTACAATCATCACCAATAAAAAAAAAACAAACAACAAATCAAAAATAATTTATTTCCCTAATGGACAAAAATCATTTAAATGTTTTTTTTTCTTGAAAAAAAAAAGAACTAATGAGCAAATGAAATAAAAGAAAAACAAACAAGCACACACACACACAGACACACAAAAATTTTATAAAAAAAAATTGAAAATATATTTTTTATTGAATTATAGTTCGTTTTATTAAATTTTATATTTTAGGTTCATTTTAAAAAAAATAAAAATTAACAATTTTTTTTTATCTCATAAATGTATTGTTTTTTTTTTTGTTTTTTTTTTCTAAATTTTTTTTTAACTTGTTTATAATTTTTTTTTAAAAAAAAGTAAAATTTTTAAAAAGATTATTTAATTTTTTTTTCTCTTTCTTTCTTAATTGTTTAAACGAATATGAAAATGAATGAAAATAATAAAAAATGTTGTAAAAAATAACCAATTTTTATCTCATTTTATTATTCCCTTTTTCCTAGAATCCAATTTCAAGGTTCCTCACATCTTCATGTCGTTTTCAAACCATATCAGAAGCCACGTGTCTGTTTGGACACAGAGGCATCGGCTTTTGCTCAACACGATTGAGAAAATAAAATTTGACTTTTTTCTAGTCTGATAACCCATCATTTTGACTTTTTGTAAAATCACGTATATGACTGTAGACTGATTTTAGAAAAAAAGTTTGTTCTGTTAACAATCTAAAATAGGTCAAGAATGTACGTGGAAAAACCATGAAATCGAATCTTTGATTTAAAAAAAAATCAAAAGAACTAATATTTCAATTTTTTTGAAAACATGTCACGGATGTATTTTAAATTGATTCAAAGCCTAGTAAGGAAACAATATGAAATCTTTTGAAATTAAAAAAAAACATTTATCAAAAAAGTCAGAAATTTTTCTTATTTTTATCAAAACAGAAGCTCTTGATACAACGTAGTCACCCAATACTGATTGAGACCCCCTACGGTCTCTAACAAAATATAATCAGTTAATTTTGTCGTCTCTTTTTTTTATCTAATCAACTTCTGTCTTAAGCTAAAGCATGGTGAATAAACTGATTAATTTGTCTCAGTTTGATAGATCAATCGGATACTAAAGATAACGAGTATCGACACTCATGTTATCTAATAGATATCTTAAACAAAAAAAGCGAGTATGTTCAAAAAATAGATTTCAAATGCATAAAATATAGGTTAAAAACTTGATCAATTAATAGGCTTATAATTTACATGTCCCTTGAGAATAATTAATTAATTTTTTTAATTAAACCATCATGCTTCAGCATTTTGATCTTAGGATCCACAAAAAAAAAAAATTTTTCAAACAACTCCGAAATGACCTAGTAAGGTATTCATAAGATTTTGTTTAAACAAAATCAAAAGAATTTTTATTATGAGAGAAATGCGTATAGATGATGTTTCAAGGGCTATCGAATTAATGGATAAGTCAAAAAATTTTAAAAGCAAAAAAATCTATATTAAGTGGATTATTGATTCAGTTATTTCTAAGTCTTTCAATTAAGAATTGCCGATTCACTCTCGTTTAATTTTTCGTTAGTCAAGTAAAGTACGTTTGTGTTAATAACAAAAAAGTCTTCATTTTTAAGAGTACTCTCTGATTTTTTGTATCTTATCAACGACATTTTATTGATAGAGTTTGACAATTAATTTTTTTGCGAATTTTTATTTATCTAGAAAAATTTTTTTTTTTCTAAAATCGATAAAAATTAATTCAAACATACTTTATGACAATTTTTGAAAAAAAAAAATTTTAAACTAAAGGAACAAACAAATTTTTAATTAATTCCTTCTTTTTTTTTTTTCGAAAAAAAAAAATTATCTTTTCAGACTTTAATCGCCTAAAAAATAATTTCCTCATGAAAATTTCGATCCGATAAAAAGTGTTAAAATAATAATTTTTTTTATTTTTTGTTGTGATTAAATAATATTTACTTTAATAGGAAGACTTTTTTTCCGGGTGTAAAAAAATGTTTAGCATACACAAAAAGTTAGCATATCTTATAAAAAGTGAAAGACATAACAGTCAATTTATACTTTATATTTAGTTGATCGTTTAACCCTCTTTTTATTTTATGTTCGAATCGAGCATGTTTTTGAATAAAAGATAAAATCAAATCGGCTTAGGATTTAACTTATTTTTTTTGCTGGAAACCTCTAATTTTGATATCAAGAAACCAAGATAATAAAGTTGTGGTCATTTACGTGTTCCTCTTGTGAACTTTCATGAACTTATGATTTCGAAAAGCTACCATTGATTTATGGGTATCAAATGAAAGCTAGCTTCACAAGATTCAACTAGAGCTTTTTAGATTTCATTTGATACCTATAAATCAAAATTAGCTTCTCAAAATCATTAATTCATGAAAGTTCACAAGAGGAACACGTAAATGACCACAACTGTACTTTGGATATTTCCATTTTACCAGACCCAAAATTCGACAACTCTTTTGGGATTCGATGAGTGCACTTTTTTTTTGATTTTGAAGAATTCTTAAAGTTATTTAAATAAAAAAATTTAAGGATTCTTTAAAATTATAAAAAGCAGACTTTAAAAAAAAATTATAAGAAATTATTCAATTTATACAATCACAAACGAATTGAGTTTGATAAAATCGAATTTGATCTTATTCTTAACAAGTTGTCGTGGTTTTAGACGTTGTCATTACATAAGTTGATAAGATTGGAAAGCTTAATATTAGTGCTTTATTAATTGTCTGAATCAAAATCAATAAGACTTATTTTTTTTGTGATTTAAATTGGTTTTAATAATTCTCTTGCAGCATTAGTTTAACTAGTCAGAGATCCTCTATGGGATGTTTTAACTTTCATAAAGGTTCTTTCACAAGGTTTTTATTTAGATTAATCCTCATTTTCAATTACCGTATTTCCTTGCTTTTAAGCGTTTAAAAATCACATCTTCTAGGTATAAAATCATGCCAAAGCGAATTGAATTTGAGGTTCTTTTGGGATTATTTGTATAAATAGTCTTGTCTACTTCAAAATCACAAGGTTAGAACTGATCTGACCTCCATTAGTCTTCAAAAAGGGGATATTAGGGGGCACTTTTAAGCAAGGAAATACGGTACAATACTCTGCATTCTTTGGGTGAATGATCAGAGATGATAAAAAATGCAGAAAACCGTAATAGAGTCCGTAATAATACGAGAATACAATACTGGTCATTCAAAACTATCCAAAAATGAACCTTTCTGAATCTTCAAAAACATTCATGAACCTTCATGAAGGTTCATTTTTGGCAGTTTTGAATGACCAGGGTTGTCCTTGATATTTGCAAAAAAAATAATAATTTTAGAAGTAAACGTGCCATTTTTAAGTGAGATCGCAGCTCTGACTTCGTTAGTTCAAATTTTTTTCACCAAATATTGTATTTTTTGCCGTCTTTGAATATTTGAACAAATATTTCTAAATTTTATCGTTCTCTTTGAGAGTTGATATCCAGTTACTGTACCCTCGGACCTTTTGGTTCATGAAAGCTCGTTCCGAAAACGGTTCATTCCGTATTTTTTGTTATTAGAGTTTAGAACGAAACTGGATACCTTCGAAAGTTACAATTTTTTCTGATATCAATGTAAAATCAAAAAATTAAAAAAGGGGGTTCAGTGAAGCAAGGAAACAAAGCTTTTGCTCCCCCTTATTATCTGTTTAATCTTATTTTTTTAATTTTACTTGCGGGTTTTTAATATGCTTCAAGTTAAATTATTTTTTAAAGTTTTCTGTGCGGGCTCAGATCGTTAGGGTGACTTTAGAGACTCTTGATGTTAAACATTTTCACGTTTCATGTTCACGTATTTGCCGGGTACAATGCAACTAGAATTTTAAACAAGTGAATATTCTTGCATGTGACTGTTACGTCAGATTTTAAATCAGTCAGTTAGTTGGGGGTCCCAAATGTTAGAGTCTCAAGCTCATAAAAAACTTATCGAGTGATAGCTCTCAAAAAATTCAATTAGTCTTCATCATTTAAATATAATTTTTGTTTTATTTGGCATGATAAAATTACAGGTATCAAGTGCTCAGTATATATATAAAGAGATTAAATCTTGTTAGTTTCACTAAAGAAACAAAAAAAAATTAAATTTTTTTCGTTGAGCAAATCGATAAAATCGTGTTAAAAAATCAAATTTTTCTGGTGAGTAAAATAATTAATTTTATATTCCTGAAAAAAAAGAGAGAGAAAAAATTTTTTTTATTAGTTTTTCATAAACAAGTGATACGATATTTTTGATTCGATAATTTAATAAAATAAGGCGTGGTTTAAAAAAAATTGATAAACCGATAAGTTTCAGGTAAAAATACTCTCTCTCTCTTAAATAATAAAAATGGAATTTTTTTCAACAATTACTTAAAATTTGGTCATTAGAAGAGAAAAAAGAGAGAATTTAAAATTTAAATTTAGAAAAAAAAAAATTGGAACACAACAAAACAACGGTGAACACTGTTTTCTATTGTTTTTTTACCTAGACTAGAAAAAAAAAGAATTCAATTCACAGCAGTGAATCTTTTTTTTTTTAAATATTAAAATTTTAAATTTTTTTTTTTCTAAAACAATGATTGACATTTTTTATTAACTATTGTTTTTCTTACGAATGTAATAAACTTTTGTTTTTTTTGTGTGTGTGTGTGTTTCGTTTCGTCAAAAAAAAATCCAAAAAAAAAACTTCGGCTTTATTTTTGTTATAAGATGTAATATTTTTATAAAAGACTTACATAGAGGTACTTCTTATAAGTTAGAATATTATTAAACTGTGATTGTTATTTATCTTATCCCGTGCATAACGTTTCTCAACAAAAATAAAACTTTAAATTGATTGTTAATTAGCGGTAAACGTTTCATAATCAATTAGAGTCTTAAATAAACATTTTTTTATTTTTTTTTTAAATTCAATATTTAAACTAGACATTTTTCTCGCTCTTGTTCCACTCACGAAACTTGAATAAATATTTAAAAACTTTAATTAGATAATTAGAAAAAGACGAAAAAATGTCAAATATTCAAAATTCATTTCAATTGGGTGTATTGACCCAAAAGTGTTCGAATTACACGTATGAAACCGATTCGGGTTCGAACTCATTTACGTCATCAGGTCAACCATCGCCTACGCATAGTTCATTTACATCACCTGATACCACTAAACCTGATCTAGCCAATTTTCCGAGTCTTTTTCAACCAAGACGAAACAATACGTTCGCAAAACCCCATTATTCCTACATAGCACTTATCGCTATGGCTATACAAAAGTCTAAAACAGGCATGGTTACTTTGAATGATATTTACAATTATATAATGGAGACATTTCCGTATTATAGACAAAATCAACAACGATGGCAAAATTCGATCCGTCATTCATTAAGTTTTAACGATTGTTTTATTAAAGTTCCCCGAGGTGCTGACAAACCAGGCAAGGGTAGTTATTGGGCATTGCATTCACAAGCTATCAATATGTTCGAAAATGGATGCTATTTGCGCAGACAAAAACGTTTCAAATGCGAAACGGATGCTAAAAATGATGACGAAAATATAACAGTCAAAGAAAGACAAAAGAAACGAATTAAATTGGACAAGTCAGAAGAACCAGTTAAACAAGAAGAACAAATAAAACAAGAAGAACCAAAATATCACGCACCTTATAGTTTTCAAAATAGTCAAAATCATACCCATGATCCAACAATTCCTAATTATAATTTTAATAATTATTTTAACTATGATAATTTTGTTAATAATCCGAGCAATGCGTATTCGAATTTTTCATCGGTTTATAACAGTTATAATAATTATTTGAATGAGTATCAAAGTAAACCAGAATTTTATCAATATCCACAAAATTATTTGTTTAACAGTTATTATGCTGGTACGCATGAGAGTGAAACGCCGTCGATGTGTAATCAACAAAGTTATGCAAATTTGAATTCAAATGAGTATGCTTGAAATCCAAAGAATAAAAAAATGCAAACAACAAAAAGCAAAAAAAAACGTATATTAATAGCAAGTAAAAGTGGCAATAATCATTTTATACAGTCATATGTCAAGAATGCTCAAGATACCAATATTTTTTTGAATTTTATTCTTTTGAGTTTTGAATGATTTTTGAGAAAAAAAAAGAATTGTGAAAATATTTATTTTCGTTTTTAGAATTTTTTTCTTTTTTTTTTAACCTTCATCCGACTGTGATGTTTTCTATAACATTAACGTCTGTGATACCAAAAAAAAAACCCCAATACCTCCCATGTGTTAAAACGACGTATAATTTTTTTTTTTTTTTTTTCGTTGCGTTAAAAAACAGAGTCCCGAATAAATAATATCTTTAAAATACGTCATTTCAGAATTAAAAAGAACGTATAATTTAAATTTTTTTACGACAAAAATTATTTTTAGAAAATACGTCGTTGTAAAAAATTTTAGCCTTGAAAACAACGTATAAAAAATTTTGATTGAAAACTAAAAAAAATGCTTTGTTTTAAAATTCAAAACGACGTACAATTGTTTTAATACTCTAAATATACGTTCTCTTAGAATTCAAAACGAAGTATTTTTACCTTTAAAAATTTAAATTACAAAAAATACGTCGATCAAAAAGGCATAACAACGTATATTTTAAACATTAACAAATAAACTTAAAAAATACTTTGTTTTAAAATTCAAAACGACGTACAATTGTTTTAATACTCTAAATATACGTTCTCTTAGAATTCAAAACGAAGTATTTTTACCTTTAAAAATTTAAATTACAAATAATACGTCGATCAAAAAGGCATAACAACGTATATTTTAAACATTAACAAATAAACTTAAAAAATACTTTGTTTTAAAATTCAAAACGACTTACAATTGTTTTAATACTCTAAATATACGTTCTTTTAGAATTCAAAACGAAGTATTTTTACCTTTAAAAATTTAAATTACAAAAAATACGTCGATCAAAAAGGCATAACAACTTATATTTTAAACATTAACAAATAAACTTAAAAAATACTTTGTTTTAAAATTCAAAACGACGTACAATTGTTTTAATACTCTAAATATACGTTCTCTTAGAATTCAAAACGAAGTATTTTTACCTTTAAAAATTTAAATTACAAAAAATACGTCGATCAAAAAGGCATAACAACGTATATTTTAAACATTAACAAAAAAAATTAAAAAATACTTTGTTTTAAAATTCAAAACGACGTACAATTGTTTTAATACTCTAAATATACGTTCTCTTAGAATTCAAAACGAAGTATTTTTACCTTTAAAAATTTAAATTACAAATAATACGTCGATCAAAAAGGCATAACAACGTATATTTTAAACATTAACAAATAAACTTAAAAAATACTTTGTTTTAAAATTCAAAACGACGTACAATTGTTTTAATACTCTAAATATACGTTCTTTTAGAATTCAAAACGAAGTATTTTTACCTTTAAAAATTTAAATTACAAAAAATACGTCGATCAAAAAGGCATAACAACTTATATTTTAAACATTAACAAATAAACTTAAAAAATACTTTGTTTTAAAATTCAAAACGACGTACAATTGTTTTAATACTCTAAATATACGTTCTTTTAGAATTCAAAACTAAGTTTTTTTTTCGACACATTTTTGATAATCTTTTTAATATAAAATAATTTATTTTTGACTCTTGAATTAATACTATAAGTGATTTTCAAATGAATTGAAAATTATTAATAAAATTTTTATTTTTCCACCTATCATGCTTCATAGTTTTGATTTTTTAAAGAAATTTTTTCTCGTTAATTCATTTAGATTGAAATTAAAAAACAAATAGAAAAAATGATCAAATCCTCTTCATGTTTGAGCGAACTTATTTTTAGCCATGAGTATATTGATGCTTTAGTAAATTCAAATGGTTGCAAAGAATTTGATGAGGTACAGGTTGTAGACGAAACCCACAACGATCAAGAAGAGTTTGATCATGACGATGATAATGAAGATGTAGACGAAGAAGAAAGCGAAAAGAGTGTTGGAAGCATAGTAGAAGAAGGAGAAAAAATTGACGAAGAGTCAAGGTGAAATCAATAAAAAAATATTGCATATTAAAATTAAATTTGTGAATTTTTTTAATTTTATAGTTCAAGTTTCCCAGACTTCACTAAAAAGGAATGGAATTTAAGAAAAGTGCTAACTGCTTCTAGTGCCGTTGACAACGAACAAGACGAATCTACTCAGGCTATTTCACCCACTGTCGCTCCTTGTCAAACTTCAAGTTCAGTTGGCACTGATCAAGACGAATCTCCTGAAGCTATTTCAACTCTTGTCGCTACTGGTCCAACTTCTAGTTCAGTTGGCAATGATGATGACGAATCGACTCAATCTAAACATCAAAAAGGTGCAAAAAGAAAATTAACTCAAACTGCACCTAAACAGCTAAGTCTAAAGTCCCACAATATATCCAAACAAAAAAAGCACCACTCAGGCTCAGTAGATCTAAACAAATACATTGAAGACTCTAAAGCGAGGTCCAAGGCGCTACATACAAGGACCCAGACTTTAATGAAAAAGGTTTCTGAAATTTTCTAGAAAATATTTTTCAATAATATTTCTTAAACTAAATCGTTTTTTCTATAGGCTTGTGCTGTTGCTTCTATGTGTGGTGTTAAAGTGGCTGTTTTAATTAAAAATAAAGACACTATTACGGCCAAATACACTTGCCCAAAAATGGAATCTTGTATGGCTGGACGTTTAGACCAACTTTTTGACGCACCAGTGGCTAAGAAAGTTAGAAAATTTGGTGTACAAACTATGAAATGTAACGAACTCTCGCCACTAAAACTAATTCCTCCAAAAGAGGCTACAAGTAATTACCAGTATTTAATTTCTTAAGCTATTAAATTAAATTATTTATTTTCGCCGATTTAGACGATAATTACCAATTAGAAGGTAGCTCAACTGAATCAAGTTCAGAAGATGAGAGCTTTGTAACAACAAAGAAAACTACAGCCAGAAGCAAGGCAGCACCCAAGAAGGCACCTACAAAGTCGCCCGCTAATAAGTCACGCAAATTTCAATAATAAAATTTTCTAAGTTTATATTAATGAATTTAAAATTATAAATAATAAGACTAATAATGATTACTTCGGACAATAAATAATTAAATTAACTTATTTTCGAAATAATTAGTATTTTAATTTAATCTTAAAAAAATTTTAAAATATGTTTAGTGTTTTAACACTATTAAAAAATATTGTATACAAAAAATTATGTAATTTATATTGAGTTTGGAATTAATTTAGAAATAAAAAATGAATGCTAATAAAGCCTTAGAATATCTCGACGAGCCAAGTGATGAAGAAACAGCTAATGAAATCAGTGAGAGTAGCGATGACGATGCTTTTGCTTTTAAAAATAAAAATGATTATGATGTAACACTTAAGCTGAGTTCTTCTTCGGACGAAAACGAGGCGAGTTCAACATCTGAAACTCGTGCCACATACACAAGCTCTTTAGCCAACGAAAAAGTCAAATCTAATCAAGCTTATCAACGATTCAGACTAGTTAATGCAATAGGATATGAACAAGACGAATCGACTCAAGCCAAGTCACCGCTCAGGCAAGCTACTGACTCAGGTGTTAGAAAACAACAAAATAAACCTGTTGCTTCAACATCAAGTATCACCTTTACTAGAATCACAAGAAGTCAAACTGTAAAACAACCAGTAAAAACTACCTGTGAAAGCGGAGCAGATAAGCGTTCAAAGCCTTTTACTAACTCCAAAGTTCAAGTAGTGGACGACTCAAGTGAAGAAGCTGACGATGAAAAAGACCCAGACTATAATAAAAAAAACGATAAATCTTCATCAAGCGATGAACTAAACGAAATCCAGTCTAATTCCGATGATGAAATTGTAAAAGGTAAGAAAAAAGATGGACAACCAGGCTATCAATGGTCTAAAACTCCAACAGGTTCATTTGCAAACGTTTTCACTGAAACAAGCGGAATCACAAAAAAAGTTGAAAAATGTCGATCACTTCTTGATTTTTTTAGCTATATTTTAAACACTGCAATGATAGATCATATCATTTACAACACTAATGCTAGAATTAGAAATTCTAAAAATAAAGCTATCAACCACCCGTTAACAGTTATTGAGTTTCAATGCTTTACGGGTCTCTTACTGCTCTTTGGTGTTTTGAGAAAAAACAAAATCGAAATCGATGAAATATGGGCAACAGCTAAAAATTCACTTCATAATGTTCAATATGCCACCGCCGCAATGTCCCGCGATCGTTTTAAACTTATAATAGCATCACTAGTGTTTGATGATTTAGATACTAGAGAAATACGGTAATTTCTAAATTTGGCTATGTGAATTTCTGGTACAAAAATTTTTTAAAAAAATAAAAAACGTTATAACTTTTTTTCTTTCTGAAATAAATTGATTCTGTAAATTGTACAAAAATGTACACAATTTGTACAATCGTTGTTCAACCTCTGCAAAATCTGTGCAATAAGTACACCAAATTTTAGCCAATTCGTTTTAGTGACGTGCAATTGGCCGACAGATTGCAGAGATTTTGCAGAAGTTAAACAACGATCATGTAAATTGTGTACATTTTTGTACAATTTACAGAATCAATTTATTCCAAAAAGAAAAAAAGTTATAACGGTTTTTATTTTTGTAAAAAAATTTTTGTCCCAGAATTTCACATTGCCTTAATTTTCTTTTAATAACTAAAAAGCAAAAATCTCATATTCACTAAATTTTTTAAGCAAAATAGCCGATCCGAAATATTTCAAATTTGCACTTATTTTTGAAAATTTTAAAAAAAATATCACAAGTGCCTTTACGCCTGGTAAACATTTAGTAATTGACGAAACTTTGTACAGTTTTAGAGGGCGGTGTGGTCACCGACAATATATGCCAGCTAAGCCTGCCAAATATGGTTTGAAATACTTTTGTATTGTTGACGTGAACACCTCTTATTTACTCGATTGTAATCCATATAAAGGTTAGCTGTTGGTTTTTTCTTATTTTTGAATAATGAAAATCATTTCAAAATAAATTATAGGAATGATTAATAAAGTGAGAGAAGTGGGATGTGGTTCAAAAGCTGTAATTCGATTATGTACAAACTTCTTTGGGTCAAATCGAAATGTTACTATGGATAACTATTTTACATCGATACCACTTTCTGATCAGCTGGCTGAAAATGGTTTAACACTAATTGGAACAATTCGTGCTAACAAAGTATAAATCCATTAAAGTTAAAAACAATGCCAAATTTGTTTTCATTAATTATAATTTTTTAGAGTGAGATACCACCATCTTTTTTAAAGGGAAAATCAAGAGAGATTTTGTCTACATTAGCTTGCTTCAAAGATAATAAGACTCTTATATCTTATGTACCGAAAAAAAATAAGGCAGTTATTTTACTTTCTACTTATCATCATGAAAACAAAATAATCGATAACGAAAAAAAACAAAAAAAGTCGGAAATAATTTTAGACTATAATAAAAACAAAGGTAATTATGCTACACAATATAATATGTGTTTCTTATCTTTTATTCAGTTTAATATGTAAATTAAGGAGGCGTTGACACGTTAGATCATCTATTAGAAGTTTACAGTTGTCGCCGTAAAACAAACAAATGGACAACAAATACTTTCTTTTATTTGCTAGATGTTGCCGCCTATAATGCATTGGTATTATTTCGAATGCAGTATCCAAAAGAATGTGAAGAGTTATATGGAAAAGATAAACGCTGCAGAAGATTCTCGATCGAATCCTTGGCTATCGCATTAATTAAACCACAAATCGAGTTCCGAATTAAAAAATTTGCTTTAATTAATTTTAAACACATACATAATGATATTATTGATTCATTTCGTAACTTAGGCTTTGATGACCTTCTAAAAGTGAAAGATTCTAATGAAGCGATTCAGTTAAAGAGATGTGGTCTCTGTCAATATAATAAAAACATGAAGAAAGAAAAAAATTCTTGCAGTGACTGCGATCGATATTTTTGTTCTGAGCATGGAACAATAGTAAAAAAATGTTCAGAATGTGTTGATATTTGAAGTTAAACTATATATATTTAACCAAGATTCGGCTAGGATTTTGCGGTATGAAAAAATATTAAAAAAAATTTAATAAAAAAAAGATTATAAAAATACGTTGTTTTTGATTTATTAATTTTTCAATTTATTATACGTCATTTTAGAGAAAAAAAAAAATTTCAAAATGACGTAGATTTGAATTTTAAAAAAAATTAAAAATCTTAGGTTTTTATGAAATAATTTATACGTCGTTTCTTTTCCCAATGGACGTATTCTTAAAATTGACAATAAAAACGACGTATTTCTAAAGCCATATTTTCAAACGACGTATTCCTTAAAACGACGTATATTTATGGGGTTTTTTTTTAACATATCACAGTCGGACAAAGGTTAAACAATTTTTATTTAAATTTTTATTGATTTTGAAAAAAAAAAAATAAAAAAGTTTTCAAAAAAATTTGAATTAATTTAAAAAGTACCGTACCTTGTTCAGAAAAGAATGTTTGATAAATGAGCTTGAGGGCACAGTTTTTAAAATGCGTATTATATAACATTCATCATTATTTTTCGGAATTCATCAGTCGACCAGGTTTAACATAATTATTTATGTGATATCGTAGGTTTTGATACACTTAGTCATTTAGGTATGTTTAATTAGAATAGATTGGTTGCGCTTAGTTATAATTTATTTATATTCTATTTTTTTTCCTTTACAGTGGTGCTACGATATTTGTATTTTACTAAATTTTACGTAAATAATTGTAAATTTACTATTTTTTCCGTAAAATCAGGTAAATTTACGTAATTTTACCAAAGTAAAAAATGGTAAATTGACTAATTTTGACGTAAAAAATGATAATTTTACGTAAATTTACGTAAATTTTGGTAAATATCAAAATGTCCAAAAGAAATTCTGACTAATTTTACAACAATTGTTGATAAAAACTTAATAGTTAACTCACTTAGAAAAAAATCGATATTTACTGATACATCAACCTTTATACTACCAACAAAAAAACTCATTACTACTTCAGTGTTTTTTTGGCGATTTATGTCACTAAAAGACTAATAAAGGGTCGAAAATTTTTTTGGACATTTTAATATTTACCAAAATTTACGTAAATTTACGTAAAATTATCATTTTTTACGTCAAAATTAGTCAATTTACCATTTTTTACTTTGGTAAAATTACGTAAATTTACCTGATTTTACGGAAAAAATAGTAAATTTACAATAATTTACGTAAAATTTAGTAAAATACAAATATCGTAGCACCACTGTATCTTAATACTTAGGTTTTAGTTGAAAAATAGAGTACTCTATTTTAGTGACATGTTATATCTTAACGAGCACCGGTTTTCAGAATCTGTAAATTCGCTTTTAATGACATGTCATATCTAGCGAATTTGCTGAAAATTTTCAATTTTTCAAGAAGCTAATGCTCAGCTTTAATGACATGTTCTTAAAAATGGACAATCATTAAAATCAAAGTAAAGGCTTCGTTTTATTCAGAAAAATTTAATTCCAGTTCATTTTTGCTTACAATCACTATAAATAATGGTCTCGACAAACGTTAAATCAGCAAATAATTATGCCAAAAAGGGCTAACAAAAATGGCTATAAAAGGTACATTAAGGTTTAATTTGTATTACCAATTTAATAAATTGAACATGTAAACAAGATCGCCTCTTTTTCAAGTATTTGAATATAGTGTAACCCCTGTTCTAGATAGACGGTAGTAGTCTCGGAGCTCTTCTCTAAACTTTTTCCAACTATTGATATCTTTTACAAGGTACGGTCACCAAAAACTGACAGCAAACTCAAGATGAAGCCTGCTAAGCAGGGTATAAAGTAAGCAGGGTATAAAGTAACATTTTTTTAAGGGTTCGGTTCCAAAAGTGTTAAATATATATTGAACCTGTTTTCAGACATAGGGACTCGTTATTTTCAATAAGACTCACACTCGAGTGCAATTCAGAGTCCGATTCGGACTCTGAATTGCGACTCAGAGTCGTTAAGACGTCCGTGAATTTTTTTTATTTTTTTTTTGTCTGAACTTTTTGGCAGTCGAGAGGAACTGAGAGCGTCTAAATGAAGAAAGCTTAAAAAAAGAAGTCATAAAGCGATTGAGACATTGAACTCTAAAGTTTATTGACCTAATATTTTTATATTTTTTAAATTTTTTAAATATTTGTTAAATTTTTTTTAAATAGTTTGAGGTGAGTCTCGGGCAACACAGAAAGTCCTTCTTTCTAGTCCAGCGATTGGAAAAATAGAATAAAAAAATTTCAAATAATACTCAGAATATTAAAAACAATTTAGCTTAAGCATCGATGCTTAAACATTTACTTCAAATAATTTAATTTCGAAATCACAACATGGTTTTCTTCCAAATGAATCGTGTTCTACAAATCTTCTTGAGACAATCGATTTTATAACAGAAGCATTATCACACGGTTTTCCAGTTGATATTATATACACATAAATTGCCCGATTTCTCACATAAGAAGCTATTACATAAACTAAAGTTTTTTGGTTTTGGTGATGGGCAAATAAATTGGATACGCTAATTTTTATCGGGTAGAAAACAAAGAGTTGTACTTGGTGAGTCTACCAGGTGAGAAATTTTTCCAACTGGTCACTTAAATCTTTACTTGGTCACATAAATCGTTGCCTGGTCACCTAAATTATTCACTGGTCACATAAATTTTAATTTCAAATATTGAATGACTAAGCTTTTATTGGATAAAATCAATTCAAGTTTACAAAATGTAAAGATTTCGAGTGTAAAATTTAAGTCTTTGATCTACAAGAAACAATTACTTGAGGCTCCAGAAGTGGACCAAGAAGCTGTAGAATTAGTCAAACAAAATCTAAGCAATAAACGTAACCCGGATGAATGCCCGATTTCTAAAAAAATATAAGAGAAAAGAGGCTTAAAAACTCAGATGACAAGGGTACATTAATTTTTTTTTGATTATTCAGATTTATAAATAAAATAATTTTGATTTTTTTTGGTCATATATCTTAGGGACTGGTCACCTATCTCAGGGGCTGGTCACATAATAATTTTTTTGTTCACGTGAATTATTTATTTTTATTTTGTAAATAATTTTTGGTCACCTATTTTTTTTTAAATTACGTGACCAGCGTCGGTCACCTATCAACAAAAAAAAATTTGGTCACATAACCCCTAAGACCCTTAGAATATGCTATTAGCTCTTGGTATCCGTTTCTAAAAAAATATTTAAGCGAAATTGAAAAAGTACAAAGAAGAGCGACAAAATTAGTTCACGAGCTACGTAACCTTGAATATCAACAAAGGTTATCACATACGAACTGAATGTTTACATGTTAAAAAAGAACGATCGAATCCTTTGACAACCCCAGACCCGGAAAAAAATTTATGAAAGGTTATAAAAGATTCTTTTTAACGTTTGGACGCGAATGTTCATTTTTGAAACATACAATGACCTATTATGTTTCAATTCAAAAAGATTTTATCTTAGGTCCAATATTTGTAAATTACTGTCTAGAAAAAGTCATTAAACAGGTAATGAAAGTTCCAAAATTTAATCACCTCTCTATGAGTCATATTGACAAAAAACTTATTCATCGACGTGTTTGATAATTTGTTTTGGTAGGAGGTTTATAATGCTGTTTATGTGAATTAATAATCTGAAGTTTAATTATTTGATTTTTCAAAATAATCAAGTAGGTCAACTGTTATTATTAAACACTTATCAAAATCAATTTTAAAATCTTAAACCAAATACATTAAAATTGACCATTCGGACACGTTGTTCCAATTATAAGCATGTACCTCTGTACATTTGAGAAATTAATTGAGAATATGTTTAAATTATAATTTTATTGACAAAAATTTTAAATAAATATCAAAAAACAAAATCGGAGAAATTAAAAATTAACAAAATTAAAAAAAAATTACATATTTTTTGTATGTGTTAACTTTTTTTGTTTGCTTCTTGTATTCTTGAACCATGTTTGAATGACTGAAACAGAAACACCCAATTCATTTGACATCAATTCTAACTCTTCTTTTGATGGATAAATTGTTTTGACAAAAAAACTCAACAAATACTTTCGTTGTTCCATAGAAAATTGTGTTCGAATTCGTTTTTTACTTGGCTTATCTTCTAGTTCTTCTTGATCTTGGAGTTCTTGTTTGAATATTTGATGAAATGCATTATTAGATTTTACAGGTATGCATGTGTTTGTTTCTTGTTGTTCAATGCTGTCTTGGTTGATGGGTGCTGTATTGCTTCTTTCTTCTTGATTGTAATATGATTGATAATAGTCGTGTTGATAGTTATATTGATTATAACACTGATAGTAGTTTGGATAATAATAGTAATCCAAATAATACGAATTTTGGTTTGAGTACAAATTATTTTGGTAGTGGTTGGATTGTGGTGACGAATAAGATGCCGATGATGTACTTGAATAACTTTGATTAGGAGATAACGAATAAGCTGAATTGTTTATCTGTTGGGGTGGTGTAATTGATTGACGTGTATTTTCGTAATAATTTGGATTGTAAAAATACATTGGGCACTCATTGTTGGTTCCAGAGATGAATTGAGAGTTCATTTTGAATTCTAGAATAAATGTTTCAATTTCAAATTGTTTTCCAACCCACGAGTCTGATAGTATTTATAGAATTATGAGGGTACGACGATATTCGACCGAGATGATGAGCATTATCAATTAGAATGAAGCTTGGATAATTAATTATTGAAACACGAAGACCAATGAAATTGTTTATTAAAAATTAATTTAAAAATAAAATAATTGATTGTCAACTCATCTAAATTACCAGTTAGAAAATTGTAATTTTTACTTATCGATTATTGCTTTCCATGTATCAATCTACTCAAGAATTAATTGGTCTAGAAACTCCAATTAATTCATTACTCTGTCATTAGAGCAATTTTGAAACTTCCATTCCGTACCCCGTAAGATGAAGTACCTTGTTTGGGTCATCAACGTCTCAATCTCAGTCATATATGCCAATGATCAGACGAGATAACAAGTTTATAACTTCAGGAGTTTTTTGATTAGTCAAAGAGTACAAGAGAGCATACATCAACACAAAGCACATTTAGCCATATTTTTTATATTTATGTCTTAGACTTATTATTACCTCTATTTTTATATACATATATATATATATTTTAAGCTCAACTCGTAGTCGTGTTTACCAATCAATGTCAACGGACAGAGCATAAGTCCTTTTGACTGTAACCCAAAGTGTAGAACATTTTGAAAACGCTTGACAGGTTGAATATTCTACCGAAAATCAGGTCTCGTAACCACAATACAATCGTTTTACAAAATAATGAATTATTAAACAAAATTAAAACATTTATTCAAAAAAATAAATTATTTATAGAAATTTTTTTTTAAGAGACAATTGAAGGCAATTTGAGCAAGGCAGTTGTTTCATTAGTTTTATGTGGTTGTTGATAACCAGCCTCGGTTAAAAACGTAAAACTCGGATCACTTAAAAAAATTTAATTAATTTTTTTTTTAAATTAAAAAATAAAATTTCTTACCTATTATTTAAACCCTTTTTAATGTCACGTCGATCTAAATACTTAAGGTCGTTGTCGTCTTCATTCGAATCAGCATCATTTATTGTTTCGTCGAGTTCTAGCGCTTTCATTTCGGTATCGATTCCTCTCGATTTTTTAGATTTAACTCCATTCATACGAGCAAATAGTTCTCTTAATACTTGTTCTTTTTGTTCCCAAGTCAAATCATTTAAATCAAATGTCTTATCAAGCCCGTTCCTTTGGTTAAATTTAATCAGATGTTACTTTTTAAAACTCTTAATTTATTCTTACCATTTAACAGCTTGTTCAAGATCATTGAAAACATTGTTGGTGCTATTTGCATCAAATTTTTTGGTGAATGTTTTCACTTTGGGATACTCCATTTGACCGTTGTAAGCAGCTAACATTCTGTTATGGTACATTTGGTTGGCCTCTTTACGATATTCATTTCTTAAATTTTAAATGGATAAGCACAGACAGATATTTTTATTGACTTTCTGGGAAAAGACTTACCTGTTTACAACAATTTGTTTTTTGACATAATCCAAAGAATCAAGAAAAAATCTTTCAATATCACTTCGTTGTTCGAGTATATTTTTAGCCAATTTTTTAACTTTATTCATTTCTTTATTTTTTAAGTCTAAAGCACGTTTCATTTTTTCGTATTCACTCGTTGTCGATTCCATTTCTAATTTACATTTACTAATAATTGTTTGTCGTTCAGCCTCAAATTCTCTAATAACTTGAGACAATGATTTTTCAAGAATTTCAATTTTTGATTGAAACTTTTAACACAATAAAAAATATGTAATTTTTCTTTTGAAAACTCTTTAAATTTGAGTATTTACTTCTTTTATTTGTCGTGATTGCTTAGAATTGGTTTCAATTTTTTCTTTAATCAACGAGCTCATATCGCTATTTTGAGCTTTTAATTTTTCATTTTCAAATGTTAAATTTGAATTTAATTTTTTTAAATTTTCAATCTCGGTCATGTTTATCTTGTAGGACTCAGTCAATTGTACATTTTCTTTATACACATTTCTTGTTATATCATTCAAATTCCTAAACAAAAACGGATTAGTTTTTTATTTTTCTAGAAAAAATTAATTTTTTTTTAAATACTTTATTGCAGCATCATGAGCTTTTTCGGCAAGTTCTTCTATTTTCTTGTTTGCCTCGATTTGAAGTCTCATTTTTTCTTCAAAAAATTTTTGTTCAATTCGAGTCGTTTGTTCTTTGTGCTCTTTTTCGTTCAAAATCATTGCTTCTTTTATCTTTAAAAATTAAAATCATTATCTATCATCAAATTTAACAGGCTTTATTTATATCAAACTACCGATATGAGAAGATTAACCTAGTGAAAGGAGTGAATATGGCCACAAGTTTGAAGCTGAACCTAAGAAGAAAGCATGGCATGAAACTAGATAGAGAAATTTGCAAACAAGCAACATCAAGATATAACTTTTTGACGAACAGAGTGGTTTCAAAGTGGAATGTTTTACCGAAAAGTGTTGTCAACGTATGCTATAAGTAACAGTTAATGGTTTTAAAGCGGGTATCGACAGAGAAGTGTTTGGTATGGAACGAAGAAAGAAAAGAAAGACTGCCACAGCTCTTCTAGAGCTAAATGCCGAAAGGCGTTAGTATAGATTTCTGTAGTCTAAACACTACTACTACTAATACTAAACCTTAGATACATACCGAACTTACTCTATCTTAGAATGCATTTTTAAACTTAGCTATGCAAGATTAGCTTTGAAATAAGAAGAGAATTGGTAACCTAACGAGCAGACGGAGACTGTTTGGTAAAAAACTCATCAAACAAGTAAACGAAAGAGTCTTGACATTGAGAGTTGGATTAAGATTATTCTAATCATGTTTTGTCAAGGTGGTGGGAAAATTTCAAAAGTTAAAAAGTAGAGAATATTAGTTTTCGGCAATTCTTTTAAAACAATAAAATCGGATGGTCTACATTTGGAACAATCTTTTTACTGACTGTAAAAATAACTATCTAAACCAAAATTTGCTTTTTTACTCAATTCTAAAATTTTTGACATTTTTATCTCATAAATCTCTCTAGAGACAGGCGAGAGTTTGATAAAAATTAAGCAAATATTTTAGACATCTTGTAATTTCATCTATTCTTGTAAAAAAAGACTTAATCTAAATTGCTGCTTGGTGTGTGTTTTATTTTATTTTAAAATTGACGAGAAATCAGGTCTCAAAAACCACGAAACCCAAGTAAGGTTAAAGATTTGGTGCATCTTTTATGTTGACATTTTTTACTTTATTACGTTAGTCTACGACCTCGAAAACCTCAAAAAATTAATATTTTTATTGAGCTAAAAAATCGAAAATTTTGACCCTACCGACTCACTTTTTGCAGCATAACGTCAAGGTGCTTTATATAAACATTTTAGTAAACATGATTGGAAAAAGTTATAATTGATGTAAAGGTAGTTTCTGAAAGCTAAAAAGCTTCCATTGGCGCTGGTACCATTGTCGATGGAGAAAAAAAATTCCCTAAAGCAATACACGGGTGAAAACGGTAAAAATAATGTAATTTTTCAGTTAAACCGCATCTCCTCCTAGGGGAGTCGGAATACCTAATTTTTTTTGGCATCTGCTTAAACAAGAGGCGAGATTCTCTACGAATCTCATGAATTTCTCTTTTTAGTTTATTTTTCATTTATGTATACTAGTGGATGAAAAAAGTCATAAAAATGAAAAACGAATAAGAAGCTTAGGCGAAAAAACATAATCTTCAAACTTTTTATTTTAAACCTCTTAAATGTTTTGCATTATCTCTCCTAATTACGCGCACGTCAAAAAAAGTTATCATAGAAGCTTTTCTGACAGCAATAATTATCTACTACGCTTTAAACTTTTGCTTACTTCATCAAGCTCTTTTTGCATTTGAATTTTTCTCTTTCTAAAATCTTTCAATTGATTCAATTCGTTTGCAATTAATTCATTATCGTTTGTTTTTTTGTCCAATCTGTCTTGAAGATCGTTTATTTTAGCATTGAATTCACTTATCTAAAAGGAACACCAAAATTACAAAAATATTTTAAAAAATTCTCTAATTATAATTACGATCGCGTCTTTATCATCTTGATGAACAGAATTAATATTTCTTAATTGTTCCTTTAAGTCAGCAATCTTAAAAATTTCATTAAGTTAAAAAAAAACGATTAAAAAGTTCGATTTTATCAAATAACTTACTTCACTTTCTTTTTCATAGTCCAATTTTCTTAAATAAGACACGACATCAATTGTATCCTTTTCAGTTTGTTTCATATAATCAACTAATGAAGAGTTTTCTTCGACCATTTGTCGTGCTGTCTCTCTAAATTAAGTTTAATTGGAAAATAAATTTTTGGTTATGAACGTAAGAACTCGAATTTACTTGAAGTGTTCTTTTTGAAATTCGGTCATTCTTAGCTTAGCCTCCCAAATGTTTGCGTTTCGTTCGGCCATCTTGGCAATTGACTCATCTTTTTCACTTTTTTTACTTTTAAAAAAGGTAAAAAGCGTCTTGATGGTTCTTAAAAAATTTTCAAAAAAATACCCTTTTTTGTCTTTTTTGTCCTTCTTGGACTTTTTTCCTTTACCTTTAGGCATTTTTTTTGATTTTGAATAAGGCCAGTTATCTAAATAAGAAGAGCTTGTGTAAAGTTATTTCTACAAGGATAATCAATGATGTAAATTAAATTCAGGTAAATAATGGAAACAAATAGGTTTGGATATTTCGAGATTTGATTATCAAACTTTTAGAATTACCATGGAAGCGAATTTTTATAATTATTAAAAAATTTACCTTTTTTTTTACTTAAAATAATATTAACAAAATTTCTTTTTTTTTCAATTGTTCTAAAAATGTCGACATAATTGACGTTCGATAATGTTATTAACGAAGCAAGTCAAAACTAGTTGAGCATTATTTTAATTTGCTTTTACAATTTGACCTAGTTCATTTTTGCAAAGATAAGAGTTTTTTTTTTGTTACAACAGGACGGGTTAGCAGACAAAATCATTAATTGAGCCAATCACCTCTTATGAAAAAGATAATTTAGGCGAAACTACGGAACAGCATTGCGGAGCAACGTAACTGACACCGAGTGGTACGGGAAAAAAGTACGGAATACAATAAACAAGTAACGAAACAAAAACAGAATAAAACTAAAGTACGGAATTTTTTTCTTACGGAATACATGCTAAATTATGGAATCTTTACGGAACGGAATATTTTTTTCAAATAAAAATTTTTCGGATATTGATCGATTAATAAAATTGTTACTTCAACCTACTAATGAATTGTATAAATCATGAAATGAACAATGAAATACCGCAATGGGATGATACAATGTATATTTAAATACTATTTTGTTTAAAATATTGAAACTGAAAAGTCTTCTTTGGCAGGTTATGTTATAAAACCAATTTGGAATGATGCATTTGTTCCGTGGAACGGTATTTTAACAAACATATCAGAAGGACTCAACAGGTGATACAAGTCGATTCTAAAACACAAAGACCTGCCTCTAGATACAGTTACTCTCAGTTTATTGTTGGGTCAACTTTAGTTTTATTATGTTACGCTTTTCTATTCCGTATATTAGCCAGTTCCGTAGTTTTTTCCTTATTTTAGTTGGCTCTGTTCCGTACCATTCCGTTCTGTCGTTCCGCAAGACTGTTCCGTAGTTTAGGTACACTCGAAACTACAGTAATTTATGTAGGATACTCAAAGCTATTACAAGAAAAGTCTTCACGCGAGAGATTTTAAAAAGACGGCGCTAGATGATGTGATATATCAAATGAGTAATGTTAGCTCACGAACCAATAAATAGGTCCAAACACGTTTTTGTGAGATTAGATTGAAAAAAACAAAATACTCTAATTTATTAGATAATGTGATAGATTGGAACAATTCTGGGTTGAATAAAGTTATAGTGTAACAAAAAATAATCGAAATTAATTGAAAAATCGTTCTTCAGAAATGAAATCGCATTAAATTATTATGATATTATAATTACGTGACTATTTCAAGTGTAATTAGTTACCTGACGGGAATTATAAACTTTTGAATAAAGCTTTATACAGATGCTTTATTGCGAGGAACGAAGTGACGAAGCTAATAACCAGACGTGAGAAACTAAGACCGAGTGATTTTGAGCCTTTGTTCGACCGCTTGATTTCTATTGGATTAAAAAGTACAGGAATCTATTGGCTCGCATAATCAAACAAAGTTGATAAATTTAATTTTTAATTGATTGTTTATTGTTTATTTTTATCAGTATCAATTTAAACAATAAAATCATTGTTTTCAAAAATTAATTATTTTTATTCACAACCAATTAAAAATAAAAAGAACCGTTAAATTAACACAAGACTGATAATATACACATTATTGTTGACTTTCTACACTTTTTTGAAAAACACACACAGAAAGAATAAAGCGAATTTTTTAATTTATTCACATCGAATTAAATCAGAAGAAATAGATCCATTCAATTTACTTAAATGAATTAGAAATTTGGGTCTCGAGATCCCATTTGGTACTAAATTATCAGTCAGTCAGTCTCGAGATCCCAATTTTTATTGTTAGCCTTCCCTAGTGTTAGGGCCATGCCTTCCCTTGTGTTAGGACCATTCCTTCCCTATTGTTAGGGCCATGCCTTCCCTAGTGTTAGGGCCATGCCTTCCCTAGTGTTAGGGCCATGCCTTCCCTTGTGTTAGGACCATTCCTTAACTATTGTTAGGGCCATGCCTTCCCTAGTGTTAGGGCCATGCCTTCCCTAGTGTTAGGGCCATGCCTTCCCTAGTGTTAGGGCCATGCCTTCCCTAGTGTTAGAGCCTTGTCTTCTATGCCCTAACCGATTTTGGTACTAATATCCAAACCCACTAAAACTGAAGCCTCCCTGAAGATATCAAAATAATAAAAATTAAACTTTTTCTTAGGGAAAGATATTCATAAGTCCTTCATTTTATTCAATATCAGCCAAAAAATAAATCTGTCAGTTTTTTTTAAATTAAATTTGTGACTAAAAAAATTAACGGTTCGTTACTCGCAATATTAAAGGCTCTGCCTCGGGTATCTTACAGATGAGGTTATTAAACGCTAACGAAAACACAAATTCATTTTCTTTAAATCATTTGAGATTTACTATTTAAACCATGATAAAGGCTTGTCGACTGGATTCGAATTAATAAAAATATTCTTTTGGGATCTACAAAATATTCCTTTGATGATTGTAAGCTATAGTTCGAAGCCCGACTAGCTCAGTTGGTTAGAGCGTCGTGCTAATAACGCGAAGGTCATGAGTTCGATCCTCCTGTTGGGCAAATTTTTTGTTTCATTTTATTTTGAAGTAGCAAAATTTTTTTATTTTTAGGGAAAAAAAAATTTGCCCAACAGGAGGATCGAACTCATGACCTTCGCGTTATTAGCACGACGCTCTAACCAACTGAGCTAGTCGGGCTTCGAACTATAATTTTACCTATACTAATAATAAACAAATTCTGTGGGGATAAATCCAACCTTTAACAATTAAAGCAAGTGAAAATGATTGCGAGGAAAGGATACCATGAATTATACTAGATAAAAAACAAGTGAAAATCAAGATTAAGGAAATCAAAATCCGAAGATACTTTGCTTTTTGATTGAAAAAAATTTCAGTAGAATAATTGATGCAAGTAGTTTGAAAAGTTTTGATACTGAGTTTCAACGTCAAGTCTGTGTACCGAGTCAGTCGTGGCACCAAGTCAAAAATAGTCTAAAAATTATTTTTGTAAAAAAAACATGACTTTAAACGAGTGGTTGCATCGTTAAGTTGAAGATTTTGAAAGAATGCTGAAAAAGAGAAAATCACCCGGATATCATCAAAGGGACACATTTTTCGTTAAAAAATATTGATATTTTTGAAAAAAAACAAGACGTGTAGAAAGTTTTGATTAAATAAAATTACCACTTGGTATTTTTAAGAGATCGAAAGGGTTAAGGAGGACAGTCGAATAGTGAAACTTTAGTCGATCGTGATTTCGGTTGAGACGAATTTCTTGTTAAAATAGAAGATCACGTATTGGGTCGCTTTGAGTAACCCGAAATATTAGAGTTTTAGGGTTCGGTTATGTTATAGGTTACCCATAAATTTTGGGGTTTTGGGTATAGGTTGGGTTGGGTAACCCATAAAAATAGGGTAGATATACCCCAAAAACCCAAAATTTATTTTTTCGCGTTACTCAAACCGGTCCAATACCTGGAAATAAATGGGTACACATGCCTGTGTGTCACAAAACAAAAAAAAATCTATTGATAAATGATCGATTTTCCGCAAAGAAAAATTGAATTTTTTTTTCTCAAGTTTTATTGAAAAAAAAGGTAACTAGACTTGAATATTCGTGTCTTTTTTATTTTTTAGTTGAATAAAAAAAAAATTTTCGAAAATTTAAACTCATAAATTTAATTTCCAGCTTGAGCTTTAGCTTTTCCGTTATATTGATTCATATTAGCGGCCATGTAGAATGATGGTCCTAAGACTCCAGCAATCAACAAAGTTCCAACAACCCATAATTCCTAAGAGGAAAAATTCAATAAATCAAATTTTAACGGTTTTGTTTTTGACTTTAGACTTACTCCGTTTGACAATTTGTTTTTTGGAGGACTGAATTGATACAAAACTTGTTTATAGCTTCTTTTTGGTAAAACGCTAAGTTTGTTTGCTTGAACTAATCGTAAAGCGGCTTTGCCTAACATTTTCTTTTTTGGTTTTTTAAAAAAAAAGGTTTTCTAAAAATCAAATTTAAATCGGTTTTAGTTAAGTTCTATTAGGAAAATAGTTCAATAGAATTAGACATTTTTAAGTTTAGCATTATTATCGACTAACGCTTAGTTTTTTTATTTTTTACTAAAATGCTGCAACAAAATGAAAAAAAAACACATAGATTTCGTAAAGCATTCAGTGTGTATGCTCAAATGCAAAAATCATTATTTTTTTTATTATGAATTCTATTCAATTTTAATATTAAAATATACATATTCCATAAGTTAAGTTTTTAAAACAACTAACTCTTTGAAAATTTTACACTTAAGATTGTAAATTTTTGTTAACAAATGTTTAAATTAATCTCTAGATCTTATTTTGAGTCCCTAAGACCTTTCTTTTGATGAATACTCCAATTGTTTATTGTTTACCAAGTGATTCTTTGTGACCAATTGACCTCTGAATGAATCTGGATAACCTCTCAACGTTGTTTTTTAAAAAAAAACTCGATTGTTACTTGTAACTTGCTCTGTAAAATTCTGAATGAACGCACAATGTCTTTAAGAGAAGCTACCATCTAGAGTAAGGGGCGAATCAAAATTTCTTTAAAAAGAAATCGATCTATTTATTGAGTAATATAAAGCAGTACAATCGAAGCCCGACTAGCTCAGTTGGTTAGAGCGTCGTGCTAATAACGCGTAGGTCATGAGTTCGATCCTCCTGTTGGGCAAATTTTTTTTTTCCTAAAAATAAAAAAATTTAGCTACTTCAAAATAAAATGAAACAAAAAATTTGCCCAACAGGAGGATTGAACTCATGACCTTCGCGTTATTAGCACGACGCTCTAACCAACTGAGCTAGTCGGGCTTCGATTTTACTATTTCATTGCACTCAATATCTAGATCAATCGAAAATTCGAGAAAAAGCTACCTTGAACCAATTGTTAATCTATAAACTCATTAAATAATGACACTACTTTTTTTCCATTTCAAATTTTTTTTCGGCTTTGCGTTGAAAATGAATTTTTGAAAAAGGTTTTCAAAAATGATATTAACCCTATCTCATCTTCTGAGGCTTAAAATATTTAAAAAAAATATGGTTCACTGCTCCACGTCTGTACTATTAGAATATCATCCTCTAAAGCCGGAGAAGTATACTCATTTAACCATGAAGATCCCGATGATGATGATGATCAAGACAAAATGCCATGAATATGCTGATCTTGACCAGCACATAATCAAAAAGAGGTCGAAAACCTAAAAATGTAATGACTTAATGAATGAATACAATAATAATAATAATAAAGCTATGATGTGCTGAGCACATGAAACGAGAGTATAGCCTCATTATAATAGCTTGCTAAAATCAATTTTGTCAATTTTGTTTTTAAAAACATTAATAGTGTTTGAGTTAACAATATCTTTATCAAGCCGGTTCCAAACGTTGACCACTCTATTGCTGAAAAAATTTTATCTTTGCTCACAATTCTTTACAAGTTGTCTTTCCATTGCAAAGTCAAGACGTCTAGGGATTGAGCGAAAAGCTCTTTCCGGGTTGTTTTTGAAGACTAAGGGTACATACAAATTTATCTTGTCGAACCCTTTGATGACTTTGAACATTTCATTTAAATCTCCTCTTAGTCTTCTTGTTTCTAGGTTGGTAAGGTTCAATTTTTTTGACGTTTTTTAGTTAGGCATAAATAAAAGTTATTATTATGTCCCTTTTTAGTAGGAATTGAGTAAAAAATATTCCGTATTTATATAAAATTCCGCATTTTAGGCTTATTCCTTATTCCGTAATTTAGTAGGCGTTCCGTAAAAAAAAATCCGTATTTTAGTAATTTCCGTTTTATGGATTTCGTGTTTTAGGTTCAACCACTGTAGATGTCGCAAAAGCTTAAAAGAGATGACCATGTAAAATCTTCTGACATTAAATTTTCTTATCAGGCCCATAACCTTCAATTTCCATCAAAATTTTTACGACACTAAGTTTTTCAAGAACATAAAAATTAAAAACCAATAGATTTTAATTTAAGCTCGAATGAATCAAGTCTCCAATTCGAATGTAACAAGTCTCGAAGGATTAGTTCAGAATAAAGAAGTTTGGACATCTCGATACCCATTTATGGCATCATTTAGGTCTCTTGCAGAATTCATTCAAATTTAAAATGTCTGACGATCAAGGATTTAGGCAGTCCTTAAACCAACCTTTTTTGCTTTTAACCAATAAAGTAACCATTTAAACAAGCTTTTAGGTCATTGACATTGTGCTTGGAAAGGTATGTTCGTCCCTTTGTCCGTCTCTTTTTCTTAACTAAGATTTTTTCTTCAATTTTTAGCTACATACATTCAAACTTATTTTAAACTTAATTTTGAAAATTATAAACCTAAGACAACTAAATAACTACACTCAAATTTTATTCATATTCAAATTCAAACCCGCACATGTTTTTTTTTCTTTAAAAAAGAGAGTAATTTATTTCAATTATTTATTTTGTTTTTTTTCTTAAAAAAAAAGTTGTTTTTTTTATTTCGTTTTAAAGCACATTCAATTTTAAATTTTTAGATTTTTCAAAAAAAAAAAACAGAATTTCCTTAAAAAATGACCAAAAAAGATGAAGTTGAAGAAACAATGGAAGAAGTTGATGATTATGATCAAAAATTGATGTTCTTAAACAAAATAGCCAGTCCATTGGCAAATAAAAAGTTAACAAAAAGACTTTTTAAATGTGTTAAAAAAGGTAATTTTAGAACCATTTATTTAGAGCCCTTGAAGATTTTTGAACTTTTTTGAATTATTTAAGCCTCAACTCACAAGACCTACTTGCGTCAAGGTTTAAAAGAAGTTCAAAAACACATTCGTCGAGGTGAAAAAGGTTTGGTTATATTCGCTGGTGATGTTAATCCAGTCGATACGTATTCACACATGCCGATTGTTTGCGAAGAAGCAAATATACCTTATTGTTTTGTACCATCTAAACTTGATTTGGGTCATGCTTTGGGTTCGAAAAAATCAGCTTGTGTTGTCATGATTAAAACAAAAGCTGATTACAAAGATGTTTATGATAAATGTGTAGAATCAGTCAAGTCTTTACCTACAACTGTTTAATTTTGTTCCTTTTTTAGTAAATGTACTTGAATAAAAAATAAAAAATATGAACTCAAAAATTTTTGATTTTTTTGGTTACTTAATTTATTTAAGAGAAAACAAGTCCTCTATTTGACCCTCCACGAGCGTTAATTACATTTATTACTCTTCCAATAATTCTAGAGACTAGCTTTTTGGTTCATTCAGTAGCGTTCGATTTTCAGAGATCATTTACGAGACACATTAAAATCAAGTTAGTCACAAAGCTGTTTCTATCTTTCGAAACAATCCATTGGTCAAAATCGGCTTTGGTTGTGGTTGGTACAGTGTAAACTGGATAGTGAGCTGATGGATAAACTGATTGGTAAACTGAGATTGGTCTCAATGTACCACATGCTGAGACTTGAAAGCACTAGTTTTAGCTTTTTTGTTCCCAACTTAATGATCTGGACATCTAAAATATCCCAAATTTTTAGAAGCATATGTCCTTTCAACACTTTATATTCTTTCTGAAATCATTTAAGAAAGTCTTCAAAAAGAAAGAATAGATAGTATTCCCCTGTAAAAGTACGGGCATACATGTATCCCACATACCTAGGTTTTGGCCATGTATTCGGGACTACTTATATGTATTCTTCACAAGACAAAAAATACACTTTTTTAAAATTTTGTATTCGAGAATACTTTAAGAATTGATATTTTCAAAAAATTTATTCCCGAATACATGGCCAAAACCTACGTTTGTGGGATACATGAATGCGAAAGCACGTACTTTTTGTGCTTTTTGAATTTGATATTTTTACTCGATACCTGACCCTAACATAATCCCTACGGAACCCTATCAGAGGCTACGCCCATGCCCCTTTCGAGAATTGACTTGATCTTGTTATGCGATTCATAACCCTCACAAAATCTCTAAAAAGTAAAATAAGTATGTTTTGTTTCAGGAGAGACTCAGAAGTTTATCTTAAAAAGTACAAAAGTACCTTTTTTGAAACTGATTAATCTTTAAAATTTTTTTTTTTCAAAGAGTATTAAAAGAATTAAAAAGGATTTTTTTCTCTGTCAATAGATAATAATAATAACATAATGTTATACACACGCCTAAGGCGTCCATCCAGCTAGTGGCTTCAGCAGTTATATGCGATTGTCCATTCAAAACATTAATAAAAATTTATAAATTTTGACCATCCAAAATTCTTTTAAAATTGTTGACATTTTCTATTTCTTCAATTGAGATTAGGAGACTGTTCCATTTATTAACAACTCTATTTGTCAAAAAGCTCCTTTGCGAGCAGTTTCGCACTATTTCTCTCACTAATCTGTACCTATGACCTCCCAACTTCATCTGTCGATTTGGATGGTTGTTGAAATTGATCCCTTTATAAAAATTTAGATTTTCGATCCATTTAACGATCTTAAACATCTGAATCAGATCTCGCTTGTGACTGATATTTCTAACTAACTTTGTAGCTCTTCTTTGTACTCTCTTCAAAGCATCTATGTCTTTCTTTAGGTATGGGTGCCAAACACTGTTGCCATATTCTAGATGTGGTCTCACCAATGAGGTATATAGAAGCCTAACAGATTTATTGTTAACATAATTAAACGAGTTTTTTAACATACCTAATGTTCTATTGGCTTTGTTTACCGATTGACTTACTTGGTTCTCCCATTGTAAGTCACTTCTAATATGTACACCGAGATCTTTCTCTAAGTGAGTCAGTACCAGTTGATATCTAAGGCCATTTTCTTTGATTGAATACTCAAAATTTTGATTTGATATGCCGATAGATTTTTAAGAGGCTTGAAGCTTCTCCAAAACGGAAATACTACCGACCTGTGTTACAAAAGTCTATAGAAGTTTAGAAGTGATTTTTTGGTCGATTCCAGGTCAAAATCAAGAATCCTGGACGGTTGATAAAATCTCAAACACAAAATTAAGCAACCATATTTCTATACCATATCAACAATTGAGGAAAATATAGTTGAGAATTAAAAGGTCCGGGTATATTTTACGAAGGAATGCCAAAAAAATGGTAATACACATTTGAAATAGTTGAGAATTTGTCTAAGAATGAATTTTTCCTTGCGGACATTGATGGCTTAAGGACGTTTCGAGAGAAATAAAAGAGTTTTATTTCTTTTAAAAAGTTTAATTGACAATTTTAAAAACTAATGTGGCAGTTGTAGAGCCAGTTGATCCACCAAAAGAGAATGTTGCTTGTGATTTGATCTCTTCAACAAATTCAAACTCTACGACATAAAAAAATCAAAAATTTTTTTTTTTACTAAATTAAATAATATCCTAATCACCTTTAGTTTCAGTAAAAAAATCAACCAATTCTTTGTTTGTCCAATTACACGATGTTATTATAAACAGAGAATCTTTTTGTAATATTCTCATCAAAAATTCTTTGTATAAATAACGTTTTGTTCGTGGATCATCGGGACATAAACCAATTGCATCATAAGTTCCTTTATCGATAGCAATATTAAATTTTTTACCATTCAAATTTTCATCTCGGTCTAAAACATCAACAACAAGATAATCTATATTCAAGTTTTTATTTTCAGCGATTGATTGGGCAAGTTTTACTGCTTTTTCTGAATAGTCAACGCCTGTTAAATGTTTAAAACCTGATTCAGCCTATTGAGTTACATATTTCAATAAGTAAGTAGATTAAAATGATATTTTAATGTTACCAGCATGCAACAAGAGAAACCATTCCCGCAGCCAACATCAATAATTGAACTATTTTCTTTATCGACTTGTTTAGTTTTTAACCAATTAACAACTCTTTTAGCAGTTTGAATTCCGAACCAGATTTCACCTTCGTCACCGAATTCATTAAAATTTTCAATTTCTTTTTCGTATGCCTGTTGCCAACTTTATTCAAAATTTAAAAAAAGAAAAGATTGTTTAAATTATTGAGCAAGATTTACTATTCCAAAGTGCCTAATTTAGATGAACTTAACTCTTCAGCCATTTTTTCAGAATAAAAATTTTTTTTTTAATTTTTTTAAATTGAAATTTTAAACTTAAATTAGTTTTTGATAAAGTTTTAAAAAATGTCTTGAGGGATAATAGTTAATTTTGTTTTGAATTTCAGTAAAGACGCGAGCCTCTTAAATTTCCGAGGTTTAAAAAAAATTAAAAAAAACATCCTGATTTTTGTCGTCTTTTGCACGAAAACGACAATGAAATTTAAATATATTTTAATTAATCTTGAAAAATATGAATATCCCACACTGAGAAGTACAGATTCTGAAAGAGCACAAAATTTTGCTTATGCTTTTTCTTAAAAATTTTTTTTGTAATTTGGATATGCCAAGAAGCAAAAAAAAGACGTATGTTTCTAGTTTGTTTATCCGATTACCCCAAAACAAATATTCTAATAGTGACCAACTTGTAGAGCAGAAATTTCTGAACAATATGTTGATTTTAAATTTTTTATTTGTTTACCTGTAGAATAAAAATAATGTGCCTAAATATCTACGAAAAATCAAAAACTTTAAGGATGAAGGAATTGGCATTTTTTGACCCGAAATTCGTGATTCTCGAATGGAGAAAAAGTAAATATTTTCATATAAATTAGGAAGTATCAGGCTAATTTTGGAATTTTTTTTAAAATAGAATGAATCGTTTATATGAATGGAATCGTTACTCCTTCATTCAATTATGCTCTTAACTTTTTTGACAAAATCGACCCTTTAATTTTAAGGTACTGCGTGGGTAAGCGTTACCCGAAGAATTCAGGTTTTGAGTTCGGGTAGGGTATGGGTTACCCATAAATTTTGGATTTCAGGTATGGGTCTGGGTTGGGTAACCCATACAATTTGGGTTAGGGTTTATATACCCAAAACCCAATTTTTGTCAAAAAAAAACTAAAAACCTATACCGTAATCACTCGATAGATATAACAGGGTACAAATCTAAAATTTTAAATTTGTCCCATGGTACAATTTCATTTTTGTACCCATTTGAAGGAGGTAAATTGGACCGGTCTAATTCCGAATTAAGACCTGGTATACTTTTAAAATCAGACCGATGCAAAACTGAAAATCGATAATTTTCCAAGAAAATAGGTCGAGAGAATAACATCCACTATTTTCTCATGTTGCTTGTTATATCAAAAGGATGGCATCTAGTTTTTGTTTACTTCAAAAATCTTATGAAAGCCGTTCAGCACTTAAAATTTACGAAAACAATGGAAAAATCAAAATATGTTTACGAATTTGAAAATTCCTTGAGTAAGAAAGTACCAAAAAAAAATATACTAGTTTGCAGGAAATTTTAAGAGAAACAAGATGGTTAATTCACTTTTTCATATTTAACAATTCATTAACTAGTACATAGCCCTCAAAGATAAGCAAAAAGTTAAATTTTTGATTAAACTTTGATTTTTGCGAATTTGAAAATTCCCTGAGTAAGAAAGTACCATAAAAAAATATACTAGCTTGTAGGAAACAAAAAAAGGAACAAAATTGTGTATTCATTCATTCAAAAAATTTAAATTTGAACTAGAAAATGTATCTATCTGTAACGGAGCGAACGTTCACTAACATTCCCCGTCTTTTTAATTTTCCCATAGTTCATCAAATCAGTTTTTCTATGCTCCCTTTTATTTTTTCGTTTTTAACAGTGTCGCTAAACCATACCTTCATCATATCGAATTCTATTTGAACCAAGTGTAGCCACTTTAAAAAATAAGTCTTAAGTACCATTGATGAGTAGCTAAAAAAAGTTCGAAAAGCGATTAAAAGTAGTTTATTATTCCCAAAAAAACAAATCCTATTTTTGCACCGGTCTTATTTTTAAAGTATACCAGATCTAAATTCGGAATTAGACCGGTCCAATTTATCCCCCGAAAATGGGTACAAAAATGAAAATGTCCAATGAGCATACATCCAAAAAATTTAAAATTGTACCGGGATAACTATCGAGTGTTTACGGTAAAATACCCAAATTTTATGGGTTACCCAACCAAGACCCATACCTGAATTTTCGGGGAACCCATACGCACCCAATACCTCAGAATCCGTAATTAAACTTTTGCATAGGATTTCACCTTTGCTACAAGAATATCAGGTTTTGATTGTAGTTTCGGTACAGGGATGGTACTTTTATTATCAATCAATGTAAATGTAATCAAAAATCAATGTAACCAACAATTAAAAAATTATAAAATATTTTAGAGGGCTTATGCCCTAAAGACTTTATTTAAACATTAAAATAGAAAAAAAACATGTTTGTTATTTAAAAAAATCATAATTCTTTTTTAAACTGTTAATCAATAAGTTATTTTTTTTTTGCATTGATTCCAATGCTTGTATTGAACTATTATTATTTTCTTTTCGAAAACTAGAACTCTTATTTACAAGTCTATGACGTTCATCAATGTTTAATTTACTTTTTGATCGAGTTAACATTTTATATCTATCTGAACTATCAAATGAAAATAATGCTTCATTTGGATAATTACTATTTACATTATTTGTCGTATTGAACCATTGTCTCAAACGTGTCTCTTTTAGATCCTCTTTAAATGGAGTAAAGTATGTGTTGTAACTAGTTCGTTTGGAACGATTAAGATTTGATTGTTTATAAAAAAAATTCATGTCAAAATTCAAGTCCAAATCATTGTCAACAAACAAACTTGATTTCACTTTTTTCGATTCGTTAACACTTTTAGATGATGATGATGTAAAATCCATTTAAAAAAGCATGCCTAAGTTAGCACAGTTATTTTTTTTAACTCTTGAAGAAACAAAAAGAAAAAAAGTTTTTTTGTCGATGTTTGCTTATTCAAATTTTTAAAAAAAAACATAAAAAAAAAGCGTTTTTTTTTTTAAAAACTTTTTATTGTTAGTTTTAATTCTTTTATTATATTACGATTTCATTTAATTAAATTTTAAAGCTGAAAGGCTCTGAGTGGATTTTTCTTTTGTTAACAAAGAGAAAAAAACAAAACGTAATTCGAAAATCGATTTTGATTCCTGCTAGTTTTAATTTGTTTTTTCTTCTCTCAATTGTTCATTTAATGAGAAGTCGAATAGTATTAGTTTTATCGTGTTTTGTAATCTTCGTTATAAAAAATATCCAATGCGATTTAGAAAAACAAACAAAGTTTTTTTTTGTTATTTGAGACCGTGATTTTTGAAATTTGTAAAAATTTGATTAAAAAAAAATTATTTTGGACTTCTTTTTTCACTTGAATTCATGGTAGAGATTTTATTAAAAAAAAAAAGTAAATTCGCTTTTATAAATACATTTTACTTCGGGCAACAGGTAACAAAAAAAAGTTCTCTGATTATTTAAAAATTTCAAATCCATATGCGTCTGTTTAAACTAATGTTTTTAAACACAAATAATGCGATTTTAATTTTACATTTACCTTCAGGTTATTTAGATAATGCAACACTAAATGCATTTATATCATGTTCGAAATTAAACAATTTTTAAATACGACGATAACTTGAATCCAAGGTTTTCAAGCATGATTGGATTCATCTTGCAAGATGGAAAATGTGATTGGGTAATTGTGAAAGATGGTTACCAATCGATCGGACGTTCATCTTCCATCACAAATCAACACAGGGCAATTTCAATAAATAAGATCAGCTTGTTAAGCTTTAGAACTTGTTAATTTCGATAACTTCGGCATTAAATTTATTCTACGATTTTTTTTAAATGATTTAATACACCATTAACTTGAATTCATAAATTTTCAATCCATTCTTTCTTAAAAAAAGTTTTGTCGCTCTTTTAAAGCAAAATAGATCTTCTCTCATTTTTAAAAGACATTTATTCGAAAAAATACAGTGGATTTTGCGAAAATGTAACGTTCCGTTCCAGGAACGTTCCAAAAAAAAGAACGGTCTGATGGGTTCCGTTCCAGTTCTCAAAGTGTTCCGTTCCACAAGAGTTCCGTTCCCGTTCTTAAAGCGTTCCGTTCTCAAAAGGTTCCGTTCCAGTTCTTAAAGGATTCCGTTCTTAAACGTTCCGTTCCCGTTCTATAAGGGTTCCGTTCCACAAGAGTTCTGTTCTCAAAAGGTTCCGTTCCACTAGAGTTCCGCTAAAACTCAAGACAAATTTGAGACTGAGTGTGTAAAAAAGAACATTGATGACTGGAAAATGTATTGGTCCAATACATTTTAATGTATTACTTAACTTTGCTACTAGAGCTACACCTTTTGCAAAATGGGTCTGCTGTAAAACAAGTTCTTGCGCCCGTTCCCAGGCTCCTATACGTTGTGATGGTCAAAGCCAGCGGCACCCCAATACGAAAAGATTCGAACGCGATCCGTAGACTCACGTACCCGTAAAACAGCACATTTAGAACGGTGAATGACAGTAACATCGCCGCCCTTCCATTTTCACATCCAGGCTTGGGACTGGCCACGGCATGGTTACGACGATATTTTTTTAAAACCCGGGACCATTCTTGTCGCTCTACGTTGGACTTTTTCCATTTGCTTCTTCTCACCCTCATAATATGGACTCCAAAAGCTAATACCGAATTCTATTAGCGGTCTCACTAATGACGTGTAAAGGAGCTTAACCAAATTTACATCAAAGTACTCAAAATTCTTCCATATCATACCCAGTATCTTGTTTTCTTTGCCTGAGGAGTAGTCAACATGTGCTTCCCATTTAAGGTCACTCTCGAAATTAGGGTTGTTAAAACAAAAGGATTTTTATTTCCGGAAGAAAATTTTTATTTCGAAATTGATTAAAATTTTACAAAAGATTTTTTTTTTGAAAAATGTAAACAAAATAAACATTCTAACTAATATTCAAAATCAAAAGCAAAAAGTAAAATTAATTTGAAACAAAAGACACATATTTCGAATGAATTACTAAAAAGAAAATAAAATGATTATAACGAAATTTTTAAAAAACAAAACAAGGATTCACGGAACTGATATTTTTTTTAAAGATTATTAAATTTAATAAAATGTAGATTATTCAACAAAGTTGGATTTAATCTGTTTCTTTGTTCATTTTGTATCATTCCGCTTACACTAAATACGGATTCGGCAGGAACGGACGTTGCTGGTACACTTAAAATAATTTTCGCGACTTTAGGGCGATTTGAAGTTGCGAATCAATTAAATAAAACCAAAAAACTCAATTTTATTTTTAAAATCTTAAGAAAAAGTACCTATAGTTTTCTTCTTATGCAGAGATATACCTACAAGGTCGACATTACATGTAAAACCTCAGTGTAAAATCTGCAAAATATATTTGCAGAGTACAGAATGCAGACAATGTAAATAGATTTAATATAAATGCGCAATTTTGTTGCAGAAATTTGCAGATTTTACACTAAGGTTTTACATGTAATGTCGACCTTGTAGGTATATCTCTGCATAAGAAGAAAACTATAGGTACTTTTTCTTAAGATTTTAAAAATAAAATTGAGTTTTTTGGTTTTGTTTAATTGATTCGTAACTTCAAATCGCCGACTTTAGTCATTTACGGTAACGAAACATTATTCTTCTTAAAAAAATAAAATGGACCAAAGTCCTCACCCAAGTTTAATTCCTTTTGGTCAACATAATTTTTTAAGACTGAATAGCTATTTAGTTCATCTATAAGCTGTATTCTTGTTCTACTTAGGCTAGAATCATTGTCTTCATTGTCGTCCGATATCTTGTCCATAAAATCTTTTTGCGTTGATTTCTCAATTGTTGTTGACTCTTTTGGTACCCGCTTATTGGCGCTGAAGATGATCTTGAATCCTCGCTCGTTACTGATAATACAGATGGTGAGGAGTTTTCGGACTGTGGAGTTGAAGGTAAATCGTTAGATTTCACAACAGATTCGAATACAGTAATAACATATTCTTTGGCCTTATTGATTATTATTTCTCTCGCTGATAGATCTCTTACAAAACTGAAATTTTTGTATCGAAAATTGAGATAAGTTGCTGCAACATACAAATCATCCTCAAACAAATAACAAAACCTGGCTTTTAAAGACTTGATAAGTTCATCACGTAGTTTGCGTATCTCATAGGATCTTAAACTCAATTCGGGTAACTCATAATGGATTATTGAGTAAATAGCTGGGAAAATGAAAGAGATCGCTACATAATTTTTTCCACTTAAAATTTCGGTCAAATCTCTCATACACTCGAACAGATGACAAAACTCTTCCATCATTTCTGTCTCTCCGCTATTTAAAACTTTATCTTTTATAGTTGTATTTACTTGTTCAAACGATATACTAGTTAGAGCTTCTTTATTCATAAGTATTGATTCGATCATATCGTATGAGCTGTTCCAACGAGTCGGACAGTGTTTTATCAATTTTACGCGTTTGACATAATTAAGCGATTCTTGTTTTTCTTTTAAGTTTCGAGTTAACAGGTCACTGTGCTTGAAGCTCGCAACCAGCCTTTTAGCTTTGGATAATACTTGATCAACTTCTTCTTTAACAGAGTTTATGTTTTCGATTTCATTCTTAGATTCCTGTCGAAATACACACCAAGATCCTTTTCTAAACTAGTTGTATTTTTGTATTTAAAGGCTCGGTTCCGTATTTATTGAAGATTGTGAATTCATATTGTCGATTCTTCTGTCCGATTTGCATTACTTTGAATTTCACAATGCTCAATTCAGTAGCCCATGTAATTGACCTAGCTAGACAGGGTGTCCAAATCTCTTTGTAAGGCTAGCTTATCATAAAAATTGTTAACTGTTGCAATGATCTTCATATCATCAGCATAATTCTTAGCTTCATTGCAAAGCGATTCTGATAAGTCGTTAATAAAGATTACAAATAACAGAGGGCCGAGAACTGACCCTTGAGGAACACCGCTTGTAACATCTAACCATTCTGATGCAACATCTCCGAGAACAATTCTCTGCTTTCTATCTATTAGAAAATTTTATATCCACTCTAAGATTTTGCCATCAAATCCATAGGCTGCTAATTTGTAGAGTAACAGTCGATGTGAGACTTTATCGAATGCTTTAGCAAAGTCAGTGTACAATGTTAATTGAATTCCCAGACTCCAGTAAATCTGAAATGAGATTCATTGACTCAAGTAGATTAGTACAGCAAGATTTTCCTGGAATAAAACCATGCTGGGAACACGACAAAAGTCCTTTTTTAATAAATGTGATAACATCTTTACTTTGATTATACTCTCTACATAATCTATATATAATCTTTAAAACAACGCTAGTCAAAGACACAGGTCGGTCAAAAATATTATATTAATATTATATTAAAATATTATAGTGGATATTTGTTTTTTATTTCAACAAAAGATGATTTTGTCAATTATAATTTGCTCAAAGCTTCAAAAAACTGGTATCAATCCCACTGACATATTTTTAACATTTTCTCGAAAATTTCGATAGGAAAGAAATTATTCTCTTATCATAGGGGCGCACGAAGTGCGCCACCCTATAATATGTTCTCAAAATTCAAAATGCGTAATTTTAATTGATTAATTCAATTTTGAAAATAGACTGAAAGGCCAATTATTTATTATTATATATTAGGTTATCATAGGGGCGCACGAAGTGCGCCACCCTATAATATGTTCTCAAAATTCAAAATGCGTAATTTTAATTGATTAATTCAATTTTGAAAATAGACTGAAAGGCCAATTATATATTATTATATATTAGGTTATCATAGGGGCGCACGAAGTGCGCCACCCTATAATATGTTCTCAAAATTCAAAATGCGTAATTTTAATTGATTAATTCAATTTTGAAAATAGACTGAAAGGCCAATTATATATTATTATATATTAGGTTAAAGCTCGTAAAATTTCCAACATTTTGGTACCTAAATCAATTTATGAAAATAATATATTGACCATATACACCCTTACTTTCTGTAATAAAAAAGTGTTTTTTCAATTTTGAAAATAGACTGAAAGGCCAATTATATATTATTATATATTAGGTTAAAGCTCTTAAAATTTCCAACATTATGGTACCTAAATCAATCTATGAAAATAATATATTGACCATATATACCCTTACTTTCTGTAATAAAAAAGTGTTTTTTCAATTTTGAAAATAGACTGAAAGGCCAATTATATATTATTATATATTAGGTTAAAGCTCGTAAAATTTCCAACATTATGGTACCTAAATCAATCTATGAAAATAATATATTGACCATATACACCCTTACTTTCTGTAATAAAAAAGTGTTTTTTCAATTTTGAAAATAGACTGAAAGGCCAATTATATATTATTATATATTAGGTTAAAGCTCTTAAAATTTCCAACATTATGGTACCTAAATCAATCTATGAAAATAATATATTGACCATATACACCTATATTCACACTTTCTGTAATTTCTTAATTTTATATGCCATTTCCTTTAGAAAACATTTAAATTAATAATTCTGCAATAAGTCTGCAAGTAATATTGTTAAGGAAAAAATTGTGAAACAATACGAAGGATTTGCTTCATCTTTTGCCAAAGTCTGGATAATCTCTGATAAACTTAATATTACTTTTAATTTGAACATTTCTCAATCCCATGCAAATCTGAAATGTTTTGAAGAGTTTTTGCAGACTTTTACAATTAATGAAGCAAATATTCCTTCGCATTGTTTCAAAAATTTTTTATTAAAAATATCCCCTTACAAACTTTTTAAGACGATTTTTAGAATAAAAAAAATGAAAATTTTAATAATTTTATAAAAATAAAAATTTGATGATTTGATGCTATTGATAAATGTTTTCTAAAATACAAAGAGGAAAAATTATGACAAAGGTGCCTTAACCATAAGACATGGAGCCCTATAATATGTCAACCATACAAAGGGAAAAAACAAGGAACAAATTATAGGCCGCCATACTTATAAAAGCCTATAGAATTTAAATTCAAAATGTGTCGGCCTATAATTTGTTCCTTGTTTTTTCCCTTTGTATGGTTGACATATTATAGGGCTCCATGTCTTATGGTTAAGGCACCTTTGTCATAATTTTTCCTCTCAGCGCCGAAGTAATAGGTTGAGCCGTCAAAAAACTTTGCTTCTATTTATTCACTCTTTTTTTCTATACCGAAGGCTTTGACAGATTATTTTGTTTCAATTAACTTAATAACACCTTCTCTACAAAATTTTAAAAGATCCATCGATATTCATTTTTCACGCCCCTAATTACCCCAGAATAGTTGGAATTATAAAAAAAAATTTCTTCCATAAATTCCCGAAAAAAATTGACCCTATTTTTGACCCCTCCAGGACCTATTATAGGTATGGTTGATCTATAGCTCATTCGAAAGCTGACATCTTAAAACATAAGAATTTTGTATTGTTGGTTCAAAAAAAATATATTTACTATGAGTAACGTTTATATTGCAGTGAACTCTATGAATTGGAAAACCTTTTAAAAAATTATGTTTCCTTAAGGCTATTCAAGGTTGATAAGTTTTTAATTCATTTGAAGTTTAGTTTCATAATGAAAAGCTTTGGTCTTAAAATTGTACCAAATCGACTAGATAATATCCTTAACTAACTTGTGAGATGTGTTTATTTATCCGAGTTCTGAAAATGCTTGGAAAAAAATCATTTTTAAAGCTCTTTTTAATTTCGACCAACAAAAATTAAATATTTTATTGTAAAAAAGACAGTAATAAAAAAAAAGATTAGTTCGATTCAAATTTGAAAGAAAAAAAATAATTGATTTAGCTCGATTTTGTTAATTTATCCAAACATCTGACACCTTGTTCTTCATATTCTTTTTTACTTATCCAAAATTGATCTCTATCTTTCATTATATTTGCCAATACTGAACCTCCAAAATAGACCATATGTTTTTGTCTTGCTGAATTTTCGATTTTAATTTTGAATTTCTGTAAAAAAAATATTTATAAAAAAATTTTTTTTTTTACCAATTTTTCGAAAATTACCGCTAATCTCTGAGTGTCTCCCTTGAGAACACGTTCTAAATACAATTGAGTAATCTCTCTTTCTAACCTACTTGCAAAACCTGGATACATTGTTGTACCACCACTTAGAACTATATGCTTATAAAAATCTGATCTTATGTCCATATCAGACTTTTGAATTGTATCAAACAACAATTCTGAAATACCCATTGCTTCTACATTTGCCAAATGAGGCTGGAATAGGATCTCTGGCGCTTCGAATCTTTCACCAGCAAGCTTTATTACTCTTCCATCTGGTAACTATTTTTCAAAGTCTATTAATATTATTTTAAGATCCTTTTGCACAAGAGCAAAACTTACAGTGTATGATTCGACTAAAACAGTTGTTTCTAAAGCTAATTTTTGTTCTTCTTCAATATCATGTGCTACATAACACAATGTTTCTTTCATTATACGTACTGTTTCAAAATCAGCCGAATGATTAAATGCATAACCTCTTAGTAATAATAATTTGATTAGATATCGTGTGATATCTCTACCAGCAATGTCTAAACGTCTTGTTAAATGAGGTAAAGAAAATCCTTCATACACTGGACAAATGTGTGTGACACCATCTCCTGAATCCAAAACAATACCTGTGATTAACCCTTGAGCGTAAAGGGTCAATACAGCTTGAATAGCCACGTGACATCCATAGAAACCGTATTTTTCGAACATTACCTCGACTAACTTTTCTCTATTCGATTTCGGATTCATTGGAGGCTCGGTTAATAGAATTTTACATTCACTTGGATCAATATTCAATTTTTGTTTACCAAATGTATAGTCCCATACGTGTGTCATATCCTCCCAATTTCTGACCATACCATTCTCCATTGGATAACTTAATTCCAACATATGTCTAAGTTGACTTGCTTCATCACCAAGCATCAAATCCTTTCGAAAAAAAATGATTAAAAAATTGAAGATTTGTTTTCTAGAGTTGTTAAAAGCAAGATCTTACTTCCATCTAATTAAAAGCGGATAGAGTTAGTAAAAAAAAGTGTTAGTTTATAAAAGCAAGAGTTCAAGAGGTTTTTTTGTTGTTAAATCTTACTTTGACTTCGATATTGTTGACTCTAGCGCTTGAACGAAGTATCGGGCGACCGACTAAAGAAGGAAATATGTATTCTGGAAAGTTACTTCCAGCGAAACCGCATTTTACAAACTAGAAAAAAAATTAAAATTAATTTCATTTATAGAAGAAATTTTTTTGCCGATTTAAATACCCCAGTTCCATTGTCACATACGACTATTTTTCTTCCTTGGCTATCCATTTAAAACAATCTAAAAAACTATCAAGTCTAAATTATTAAAAAAAAAGAGTTCTTAAACCTGTGACAAAACTAAAAATAAAATCATCTAATTGGTGAAAGATAAAATTATGAGAAAAAAAAATGAAAAATTTTTTTTGTTATTATGTGGAATTCAAAGGTATTTTTGTTATAAATTGTCTTTTTACCAAAAAGAGAGAAAAATTTTTTCTATATTTTTCATAAAATTAAAAAAAAAGAGAGATAATTTTTTGTTAATAATTTCTTTTCTTTTTGGCAAATTGAAGTGTACACGCAAATTTTATTAATAATAAAAATATAGTTTGGCTCCTAATCATTTTTAATTTTTATTTTTTTTTTTTAAAAAAAATAAAGCTGTATGTTAGATTTGAGTGTTTAAAGTGCTCAAAATTTTTCATAATTAAGTTGTCACTTTGAATCAAAAAATTTCCAAAAATTTTTAATGAGGGTTCATTAATTTTGTTTAACATTCCGTTTCCAGTCCGTATTTGATCGTCTGGCTCTGACAATCACGCTTTAAAGAAGCATGAGAACGGGCGCCAACATCTTCAAACTTCTTTTTCCATCGATTTGGAGCCAAGCCTCAATAGTAACTTTTTATCTTTGAAAAGTATCTTTAAATCAATTTAAACTCATTCAAATTTAAAAAATACTGTTCACAACTTGTGACCATTCACGTGTTTCTCTTGTGAACTTTCATGTACTAATGATTTTGAAAGGCGATCAATTTATTATAAAAGCTAGTTTTACAAGATTTAACTAGAGCTTTTTAGTTTACAGTTGATTCCCGTAATAAATTGATGGCCTTTCAAAATCTCTTTCATGAAAGTTCACAAGAGGAATACGTGAATGTCCACCAGTTCAAAATGATATTTTAGTAGAAAAAAGCTGAGGGATACGGCTAAATTTTTTTATGTTTTAATCCAATTAAAAATTTGCGTGTTTGGATATTCGGGGTCTTATTTTTTCATTTTATTAGAATTAACACCCTTTTTGAAGAAGTAAATAACAAAGTAAAATTTAAGTTTTATAAAACTGTTTTTGACGACCAGGAGCTGGGGTATGCTGTGTTATGCTCAGAACACTGATGATCAGGGACGACCAAAAGTTGCTCGAGCAACTTTCGCAACTTTAGCGACTTTTCTAAATTTGCTAAAATCTAATGAAAAAAACATAAAAAAGTTAACATTCAATTATTTTTTTTTAATTTTTAAACATTATTTATTATTTCTATCTTTTTATTGTAAATTTAAACCGTTATTTAAAGTATTTTAATCTAAAATTACATTCTTTTGACCCTTATAATGACTCCCCCTCGGAAAATAGTTCTCGAATTCCCAACAAGGTCACTTTCAGTTAAGAAAAAAAATTTCGTATGAGATTCTTGTAACCAAGAGATAGACCCAGAAAAGAGGTATTCAATCCTAAAATATTTTAACAGCGATAAAGATATTAAGAATGAATCCTCACAAACGAATTCAAGAACCCTCACTTTTGACCACGATGCTGAAAAAAAGTTTAGGAGTGAGAGTGATCTTGAGTTGAAAATTAGAATTTTTTATTAGGGTATTTTTTGTATTAAGGGAATATTTAATGAAGACTTGGCTAAAATTAATTTTTTTTTAATTCATTTTTAATAAAACAATATTTTTAAAAAGCATTTTAGAAAGCAACTTTTCGCAACTTTTAAGAAATTTAATGATTTTACGAAACCTTTGCGCAACTTTTGATCGAAAATTGAGCAACTTTTTGAGCAACTTTAGGTCGTCCCTGCTGATGATTAATTTTCTTTTTTCTATTTTTTGAATCTGTTAGAATCGTTATAAAAAGTGTGCTTTTGAATATTTTAATGAAAGAAGGGTGCAGCCTCATGCAGCAAAATTTGCTGCATCTACTGGAGAGGTCTTCAAAAATTCTGCAAATGAAATAGCGCATTTAAAAATAAATCTATTTAAATGGCGTGCAATTTTGCAGAGTATTGCAAAAAATGCTAAGTTATGCAGAATTGCACGTCATTTAATTAATTGCATCGAATTTCACCTTAGATTTTTCTCTTGTGACTCGCCTCGAGTTCATGGCAGAGACTTAACTCATCTGCTGCCTATAGACCCGAAATTTTTTTGAATAACAACGAAATTCCGTAAAATCCAGTACTAAAATGCCAGTCCCACAGTAATTTCAACTGAGTCCAAGTCTTAACTTTCACGTCGTTAAACTTTTTAACGAAAAGCGGTTCAGTTGTGCGTTTTCCATAAATTTGGTTGTGCTAAGGTAAATCGGAAAGTTATCATAATTTTTTTCCGATCACTCAATGTTTGTAAAAACTGATTTTCCGCATTTTTGGGACAACTTAAACTGGACACCTGTTCGTAACACTAAATCTTATCAAATATCATCTCATTTTTCCATATTTTTACTTAAATATTGTCTGTCAAAAAGCAAATAAATCACAATTCTAAATTTCTTATTCAATATTAATGGAAATTATCTTAATACATTTTATCCTTTGATGTAAGACACAAATTGAAATTTATTATCTTGTTTTTTCTCTTTAATGCAAAAGTCGGACAATTTTAATTTAAATTGATTTCAAAGAAAATTTTGGCAAATTTTTTCATTTTATTTTTTGTTTAGAAATTTTCGTCTAACACATTTAAAAAAAAGCATGAACCTTTTAATTCTAATTATTTTAATTAATCATGTTCAAGCAAATATCAGTTCTTTGCTTAATCCAAACAAATGTGAGTCATTTATAAGAAAATTTTATGCCGAAGAATTTATGCGTGAAGATAACGTTTCTATAACAAAAAAAATTTTTATCAAAAAATTCCAAAATTTTTCACAAATTAACTTCAATTGTTTAAACTTTACAAATGTAATTATCGATGAAATTGTCTTTGAACCCTCACAAAGTTTAACACTAGACAATTCAATTGAATTTATAAGATTTCATTTGACCTACACTCACACCCGGTACAATTTTAATGTAAATATTCGTTTTAATAATCTTAAATCGTTTCAAGTGGATTCACCATCTATTTTTAGTCGTTTAAGCAATTTAAATTTTAAGGAAGTTGTTTGCTCAATTCATCATTCAAAATTTCAAACAATCGGATCGTGTCGATTCAACAATTCAAATGGATTATTTCATAAATTATTTTCATTAGTATTTTCTCATACAGTCCAATATAATTCTCATACAGACCCGTGTTTATTTCGTAACTCGAACATTAATTACCTTTATTTTTACGGCCTTGCCTCAAATTTTATCAAACAAAATATTGTCAAATTTAAAAATACACAAGAAACTGGTATTGATTATAACATTTTTTCTTTAAGTTTGAAATTTTTCAAAGGCTACTTGGATAACAATACTTTGTCTCCAGTTATTTTTGGGTCAATTAAATGTTTAGAATTGTATGGGGTTTTGGACGGAATTAGACCTTACACATTTACTAATTTTAAAAATTTTGAATTTAATTTTAATCTTGAAAATGTGATTAGTTTTTTCTATGACATTACTTGGATGGAATCGTTAAACTCGGACTTGAAAATTGATTTCAACAACTTTACCCAAGTTCAAAAATATAGAAATAGAATTATTAATCTTTCTTTTCTAGGTTCGTACGGTTATTTTTCATCAATGTTGTCAGATGAAAATTTTTGCATTTTTCACAAGTTCCCTCATAGGAATTTAATATTTCTCAAAATAACAGTAACACAGACTAAATGTTCTTGTACTCAAATTTGGCTTGTAAAATATGTGTACGTTTTGTTTTATGGTAAAAAACTTCAAACTTGGGAGACTTGTTCGGAAAATTCAACTCATTTGAGTTATTTAGTGGATCAATGTAATTTTGAAAGAAGATTACAAACATGTGATAAAAAACAATTTTACAAGTCTCCTCAAACAAATATTGAAATTTTATACGATTTTAAAGTGCTTGACTTTTTTTTCACTATAACAACACCGGGTATTGGTCTACTCGGTTTGGCATCAAATTTAATCAATCATTTAATTGTTAAAAATTCCAAGTCAAAAAATTCGAATGAAGATCTTGATTTTTCAATGAACAAATTAGTCAAAATAAATTCATTAACAAACATATTCTACATTATTATAAGATTTATTCATTTATCAAACAAATGTGTGTCTCAAAACTCATTATTTTGTTCAAGTGTAAGTCATAAAGTAGCCTTTCAATATGTTAACATTTATCTAGTTGACTTTTTGGGTAATACACTCAAGATTATAATAAATCTCTCTTTGTTTGGGATTTCTTTGAATCGTCTTTTACTTCTTCAAGGAAAAAAACATGTTTTCAATTTTAATCGAACCCAAAAATTTTTAATATTCTCATTTATATTTGTGAGCATAATAGTTCTTGGCGCTCAAAAAATAATCCAAAGTAGAATAAATCTAAACTCAATTCAAATGGACGATTTGGATGGTTTTGTTGATTATCCAGATAAAAATACATTCATAATTGAATATATTATTGGTATCAAACCAGTTGGAATATACAAAAAATCAATCTCATTATTCCTATTTATAATATTTATCCTAAATTTTATATTAAATGACTTAGTGTTTTTGGTATTGTTTTTGACAGTTGAATTTGGTCTACTTTTAAATTTGAGATTAAAATTAAAAATTAAAAATAAATTTTCTAAACTAAAGGCTAAGTATACATTTAATAAGACACTTAAAGTAGTTCTTATTAATTCAACATTTATTCTATTCATTAGAGCTATTGATTTTTCGATTTCAACTTTTATAGCCATTAAAAAATTTTCAAATATTTTCAATACTTTTTATTCAAAATATAGTGTTGCTTTGAACATTTTGGAAGATCTAAACGAATTTTTTTACATGTTGTCAATATCGTATTTTACAATTTTCTATTTTTATATAAACAAAAATTTTCAAAAAAATTTCATACTTGTTGTTGATAAAGTTCAAAAATTTTCGCTTATTAATCAATTGTTGAGTATTAATTTTGGTCAAAATTTCAATGAGAAAATAAGTCCATTATTTTTCAAGCAATCAAACAAAATCAATGCTTAAAGTTTTGAAATGGAATTTGTTTTTCCCTAAATTTATTTTTTACTTTTTTGAAATTTTAAATAAAATGTTTAATAAAATTTTTACATTTTATATTCGGAATCCGTTTTAGGAACATTGAAAGTAGCTCTAGATAGTGTTGTGAGTCGTCTAGAGAATCATCAAGTCGACTTTTTCCCGACTATCAAAAATTAAAATAAATTTTGGTTACTTCTAGGGGTTTTTGGCGCTTAAAAGGGTGCAAAAAGCCTGTTTTTTTTAAGACTGAAAAGTGAAAACTCAGTTTTCTTCCCCAAATAACTTCACAAGGGGTCCAAATATGGTATAATTTAGTAGCCCTTCATTTTCTTTACCTTATATGAAAATAATTTTGTGCATACCTCACTTCATGTAAACCCGGATGTATGTTTTTCAAGGGTCCAATAATATAATGTAAAAACAATGCACTTCCACCGAATTAGTCGATTTGTCGAAAACAAAGTCGACTTTTCCCCTGTCGACTCTCACTACTAGTTCTAAACTGTAATATAAAGAATTACCAGAATAAAGCTTGATACATTCATGGTAACTATGAAATCAAGCATATGGGTGTATTAGACCAAAAATTAAACCCATAATCTTCCGCCTTTTACGACCTAACTTCAAGTTCCTTGATTTAAGAAATTAAGAGATATTGATTGAGAAACTCTATCATTGGTTTAGAGATCTGGTCTGAGGCTAAAACGCTCCTACTGACGCTGGTATCAAAATCTATGAGAAAAATATTTTCAAAAATCGACCTAATTAGCACCCTTTTTAGTGCCCAAAATCTAGAGACTTTTAAATCATATGACCTTAAAATCTAAGCAGACTTTGGTATCATTTTTGAAGTCAATGGAATGATTTTCTTACTTCATTTGATGATTGTTGATCATCGTTTGAGGTTAACAAAATGAAGTAATGTTTACATAAAATTTAATGTAAAGCAAAAAAAAGGTTGCCATGGAAGCATTTAGGTGCATGCAAAAATTTTTAGATTTATTATGTTAAAGTTACCTAAGATTTTTTTAATTGATAACAAAACTCATTGGATTAAAAATAATCAGAAATGGCAAAGGCATCCCAAGTAATTGATGACAAATACAATAATGAAGATGAGGATCCAATAGAAGCTCTTATTAAAGCAAGCTTTAAAGTCAATGTTGATTTTTTTTACATTTGATTAAGCAATTATTATCTAGGGTACTCAAAATCTTACAATCACATCTAAAGAGTTAAAAAAACCCGAGTCAACACGTCGGACTTTCACTAATAGAAAAAAATTTACTCAAGTAGAACTTGATAAACCCGTGTGGGAAATGATTTTGAACCATTCAAAAGAAAAAATTTTAACTGCGATTAAATTACGTGAGATGTTAACAAAAGAACAGAGATTAAATATTAGTGAAAAAGCTAAAGTTCAATCAAGAATTGGACATAAGGTATCAGGAGTCATGTTTGATACCAGCAAAAAAGAAGGATTGGAACATTGCATCAATTTGACTATAAAGTTAAATGAGTGCACCAATATTGATGCTACACACATAATTGGAGTTGGTTTGAATGATGAAAAGATTAACAAATTTTCTGAAATAGAAAAGCTTATCGAAAAAACTAATCCTTTACCATCGTGTTACAATAATGGTCCAGATAAAGTTTTAGACAAATTTTGTTTCAAAATAATTCAAGTTGATTCGGCAGAGGAATTTGATGCTTGCAAAAAGGAGTCTTTGGATCGTATTAAACGTAAAAAGTATCCGAATAAGATCAAAAGTATGCTCAAAGAGCATGTAATTAAAACTGAATTTGTACTAGATCAAATAATATTAAATGACATTTTTGATTGATTTTTTGGTTAAAATCCAATTAAATTCAATATTGTTTTTGTCGTTGAAATAAAATTAAAATTATGAACTGACGTAAATGAAATTCATCCAGTCATCAAAGATAATTTAAGTCGATTTACGAAACACATTTCCATTTTTGCAACATAAAACAAACAAGAAAAATATTGAGCAGATGCATTCAAATTCTTTATTTAATTACAAAAATAACCAAAAGGGTCACCTGTTTCAGGATCGATCGCCCCTCTTTCAATAGAAAGTATGAAACTTATTTTCCTAAGTAAAAAAAAAACAAAAAAAAATAAAATATTTACAAATAAAACATTATGCCGCCGATTTGTTTTCAACATGACTATTTGAACAATCAAGTAGGAATTTGATGTTTTTATTGTTCTTTGATGAGTTTGTCAAGTATTTGAGGGCTAGTTTCACTAAACTACTGCACTTCCACCCAATTAAATGCTTTCCGTACCCGTACCGTATCGGAAAATAAAATTTAAAAAAAAACTTAGTTAAAATTTCAAAATTTCAAAAAACGGTACGGTACGGCCATTTTATGTTTTTATGAACTGATGACCGATTATTCTGATGGCTCTGTTCTGAATTGTTTGTAATTCATTTTTTATTTTATTACCTGTGATTTGGAATGGGAACAAACTGTTTTGAATTAAGGAGAGTACAATTGATTTGTAGATGACAAAAGGTGATTGCTCTGGATACTGTTGTGTTTTGAACTGAGTATTTTGATTAGGTTTAGCTTACTTTCACATTTATCTTTTGTTTCACTGAATTTTTTTAAATTGATCTTAAGACCCCATTTTTTGGTAAACTTGATGATTGCCTTTGTTGCTCCTTGTAGTATTTTGTTGACTGATTTTATTTTTGAGTTTGAATGCCAAATTGAGACGTATTTCACCCGAGTATGACCTACGTTCACACGAGGGAAATTTTTTTCTCCATCGATCTTGGTCCCAGTGCAATGTTAGCTTTTTAGTTTTTAGCCCGTAACTTCAAACTAATCATTGCTTTTTTTAATCATGAGTACTTAAATAATTTAATAAAGCACAATGGAATTTAACTGCAAAAAGTTGAGAGGTAAGACTAATAACTATCTCTAATATTTCATAGAAAATTGGTTTTCTGGTGTTTTCATATGTTTTCTATAGTTTTCATATACGAGGATTACGAATTTCGGGCCAAAAGTTGCAATTCCCTTCATCCTTCAGGTTTTTGTTTTTTAGCACCTTTTTAGGCACATTGTTTCTATTCTACAGGCAAAAAAATCAAAAATCTAAAACCTAAATTTTGTTCAGAATTTTCTGCTCTACAAGCTGGTTACTAATAAAATCTATGTTATGGGGTAATCCTGGGAGGAGATGTAAAAAAACTAGAAAAATGCGTCTTTTTTTTGCTTCTTGGCCGAGCTAAATGACAAAAAAAAAATTTTTTTTTTATTTTTACAAATCATTAGCGTGTGTCAAATTTTGTGCTCTTTCAGAATCTGTATCAAACATAATACATATGAGCGAAAAACCAAAACACTCCTTCAAAAGCCATGAAAGTTGGGCCCCTCTGGATCAAAATTTTTTTTTTTAGACCCCCCCTAAAAATTTGTCAATTCTAGGTTTTCATATATGGAGAACAAAGTTATCAGGTCAGATTTTGCAAATTCAGATACCGTGGAAGTTTTGCATGGCGCGAACCTTATTACATAAATGATGTCATAAAAATCAAAAATTCAGAAGTATGGAAGTTTTGTGCCACGCGCACCTTGTTTTCCAGTCAAGTAATATGACAAACTATTTAAATTTGTACTTAAACTTTTTAAAGACGACCGTAACTAAAAATTCTTTTTAGACTTTTTTGGGACCCGTTCCGTTTGTTATGCCTTTAATGTATTAAAGTTTTGCTAAATTTAGATTATTTAAACTATTTTTAAACAAAGAGCCTTTAACTTTTCTCTTACACTTGAAATTTTGTTGGAATAAATTTTGACCAGCATGTACTTGGTCATCAGGCCTTGCATGAACACCTTTCATTCTATTTTTAAAATTACCGAATTTTATCAGTTGACCTTTTACAAACTTTCTTCTTAATTAAGGAATAAGTTTTTGGACCAACGCTGTAGCGTTCTTTTTTAATGTAAACATGATTTCACTAAAGTCTCTTTATAAAATTCTTTTATTTAAAATGATTGAAAGCTAATGATTTATATACAATTACACCATTTCGATTTAAATAATTCATTTTTTTGTACATAGACTTGGATATTTCTTGTGATTTAACGTCTTTATTTAACAGATTTTTCATTAAAAATGTCTCGTCGTCCAAATAGGAACTACACCAAGTATCGTAAAAAATATTTGATTTTAAAACACTAATAAAAAATGTTATATCTTGTGAAAAATTTTTAAAAATTCTTGAATTTGCACCAAAAAACTTATCTCGAGGAAGAAATAGAGTAAACGCTTTAAACGAACTTTCTAAACCAAATATTAAGTTTTTACATTCATCGCCACAATATTCAATTAATTTATTAAAAAATATAAGCTCATCGTCTCTTTGAATGTAGTCATAAATACTTATTCTGCTAAGAAAAGGAATCAAATTGGGTTCAAAATCGAAATAAATCGAATCAGCTCCACATATTTTTGTCACAATCGGATATATTTCTATACAATTAATATATTTACGTTCGTTTGGTCTTGTAATAATTGTATTCTTATTCTCAATTTTGTAAGAATTAACCAAATAGCTTCGTTTATTAAAACTCGTCAATATTTGTTTGTCTTTTAAATCGTAGAATTTAAATCGTGATCGAAATAAATAATCCTTTAGATCAATAGTTAAATTTAAATAGATATTTTCAGTTATCTCTAATTGTCTCGGCATCAATAATGTACAACTGTATCCATTTTTTCTAATGTAATCTAAGCCTCTTTGTCCAATATTTTCAAAAAATAAATTCCGATAAGGTAAAGCTTTTATTGAGTTTAGGACAAAGTTGTACAAAAAATTTATCGATGTTGACAAATCGATACTCACTAAAGGGTATATATACCCATTTTTAAGTACTATTGATTTTGATGTATCAACTTTTTGATTTTTAAAATATAAATTTCCATCGATCGAATTGAAAAGATCATCTTTGATTTTAAATTTGAAAATTTTTGAAACACATTTGTCTCCTTCAACAACAAAATGTTTTATAAAATTTAAAGAATAGAATTTGTCATTAATAATTGAATTTAATTGGGGTCGGGATAAAGATTTTAAAACGTTATCGCTTGGTATAAAGACATTGAATTTTCTGTTTATGGAATCCAAGTTAAGTTGAGACGAGACGAAGCGGAATATTTTACTAAAAATGGTGATATTTGATTGAAATAAATTTTTTCTGTTCAATATTTCTTGGAAAGTCATTTTGGATGGGATCAAAAGAGAATTTGGTTCAAGTTGATGTATCAAAACTCGATAGTTATTCGATTGTTTCTGATAATAATGGTTTTTCGAAATCAAGGAATGACAGTCCAAAAATTCTTTTGGATTTTTTAACTTTAAACAAAAATTTAGAATTTTTCAATAAAGTTAAAAATAAGTCGCCTTACATTTAAATTAAATGTTGAAAAATGTAATTTTCTCTTGGAATTTGATTCGAAATAAAAATTTTTTTTAAATATTGTTTGAGTTGGATAATGATTGTCAACAAAATGATTTTCGATTATTTCAAAAATACGATCGATTTTTTCGATTAGGGTTTTTTTTTTACCTACCAAAATTTTATTTGTGTAATTTACGAATTTAGTAAAATCCCAAAGGAAAATTGTAAATTTGGCACGGTTGAGACTCGAATCAAAAATACTGGAAAATAATTTTTCGAATCGTTGATTAAAATATAAAGCCGAAATTATTGATTTATTTTGTTTAATAAAGTATTGACCAATTGTATTGTTTAAGTGTAACATATGATATTTTAACTCTTTAAAAAAATCTTTGGTCTTTGCTACTTTTAATTAAATAAGAATAAAATTCAAATAAAAATCTAGTATAACATTACTTGGTTCACAAACTCCTTTTTCAATATTGAGTTGATAATTTGGACAACAGTATTTTTTTAGACTGACAGAAACAACCTTGTCTGGCAAAGATGCACTAGAACAAAAAAAATGCTTAACTATCTTAAGATTCATACAGACAAATTTTATATTTACGTGATTAAACATTTTCTCGAATCATATTTTGAATTAAAATGGATGCAAACTTCAGTTTCTTTTAAAACTTCTTGTTTGTTTACATCAATTTTTTTTTCAACACAAACATTTTTTCTATTAAAAATATTGAGATTCAGAGTAAAACTTATGTCACAATTTTCAGGAATTTTATTGACTTTCATGAACATTCATGAACGTTTTTTTAGTTAGCCACATCCACTAGCCTGGTCATTCACATGTTCAAAAAATGAACGTTCGGATCCTTTCATAAACATTCATGAACGTTCGCGTTCATCCGAATTGGTCCCAACGTTCATAAGTTTTCAGAACCTTTCATTAAAAAAATGGTCGGGACCTATTCATAATTCTTCGGAGATTTTCATAAACTTTCGAGGACGTTCCGAGTCCGAAAATTTATTAAAAATTTTGAAAGTATCCGGAAAATCATGAAAATGGTCCGAAAAATTATGAAAAGGTCCCGAACATTTTTAAATGAAAGGTTCTGAAAACTTATGAACGTTGGGACCAATTCGAATGAACGCGAACGTTAATGAATGTTAAGAAAGAATCCGAACGTTCATTTTTTGAACATGTAAATGACCAGGCTAGTTGTCACTGTAATGTTCCGAAACTTAATTTTGTATTGCTTTGCTTTAAAGAGATAACCAATACGGTCAAAGCAAAATTTCCTAATTGTTGAGGCCTTAAGGGTCCATTGACTTTTTTTGAATTAAGTTTTTTCCCTCTTACTTATGGGAAGTTGGAGACTCATAAAATCTCAAAAGACAACCCAAATCCAAATCCGACCTTTTACAATGCTCATTTCTGAAAGCTGAAGACTTTTCAACTGCCAACTCAGTTAGTGTAATCCATGACCTGGAAAACACAAGATTAACATGTTTTTATTGGTATAGAAAATTAAAAATTTCACCCTTACCACTCCACTCTCGATTTTGTAATCGTTTTTTTTGACGGAGGAGGAGGGGGAGTCTTTTAAGAAAAAATGGGCGAACCTTGAATACTCTACAAGCTAAGCGATACAAAAATAAATTTCGGAACATTCGAGTGAAGAAAGCGGACATTGTGAAAGACCGGTATTATACAAAACTGAGATGTTTGTTATTTCATTTGCTTAATTCAGGTTTGTACAGTAATTGAATATAATTAAATTAAAATTACTCTAAATTCCATTTTGGATCATAACTTAAATGTAATAATTAGTTATTCTATTTATAAATGAAAATATATTTGGTAAATACTTAATATTTGCTTCAAAATTGTAGAGATCTTGTAAAGCAAGAGTCAAATTGTCGCTTAATAATGTTTCTTCTAATTTATGTAAATCATTTGTTTTAAATATTAATGAGCCAACAAAATTAGAACCAAGTGGATTAGTTAATTTTGAATAATCAAAATTATTTTCATCATTTTCACCTTTATCAAACTCTCTGGTCTTAAATATTAAATTAATATTCGCAAGTACAATGGTTGATATGTGGACTAGAACAAAAAAAAATATCAAACAATTCATTTTTATTGTAAAATTAAGAATTTGATTGTAAAGTCTTAAATAGTTATTTTAAAAATGTGTTTTTAATAAATTAGAAAAATAATAACCTACTCGTTTTTAATGATCCGTTAAGTTGTTATCAGGTTCTAAAATTGTAAAGGAATTATTAAAAATTAGAAACTCCTCTTCTTCTTCTTTTTCATTATTTAAATTTACCATGGTTTATTGACAATTTTTTTTTATGAAAGCTAAAACAAGACGTATCAATCATCCTACGGGACCTTGCCAAACTTTACAAAAAACACTCACAATTAGATCTTACTGAGAAAAATTGTTTTCTCTTATGATTTTTTATATAAAAATCCACATCGTCTATTTAAAAATCGATCGTTTTAAAAAATTGGTATTTAAGGGTGTACTTAATTGAATGATTAGCTATTGACTTTTATTACAAACTTTCAGAGTCTCTGGTTAATGATTAATTTTATATGGACTAAACAAAAAAGTACCAAAACATTTCAAAAATTCAAAAAATTTTTCTTTCAAAGACATGAATTTTACGATGGTTGAATACGTTAATTTTCACACAACGTGCATACATGGAAATTGTAGATCCATTTTGAATCGTCTCTTAGCCTGATTCAAAATGGTACCTTAGTTTTCTAGAGTCATCCCTCAATGAGAAAAAATGGACTTAGTTGCAACTGAAAATCGTTTTTAAATTCACTTTTAAGCGCTTTTAAACATCCAAATTTGCATGAAAATATTTTTAAATTTTAAACGCAACGTATTCAACCATCGTAAAACTCATGTCTTTGAAAGAAAAATTTTTTCAATTTTTTAAAAATGATTAAAAAATTCTCAATATTTTCTGGACTTAATGCATCGTCAAGTCCGAAATTTCGACTTTAATTGTAGAGTTTACTCAAAGATTTTGGGATTAAATGTGGCATTTATAATTATTTTTTGAAAAATCGTTTTACTTCTAAGATGCGGAATTTACACTTGTATACAAGGCATTAGAATGATTTGCGTATACTGACGGATGGAGCTTAACTTAACAAAATGTAAAACAATGTATTTTGGAAACCGATCTAAGCATGAATATGACATGATGGGTGCGGATAGTTTGCATAGACTTAATGAAACGAGTCAGGAAAAAGACATTGGGGTTTTCATTTCAGATACAGTTATCCCGCTGTATACAGCTCTGGTTAGACCTCACCTGGAGTATGCGGTAAGTACTTGGTGCCCTAAATTTAAAACAGACATTAGTGTTCTCGAAAGGGTTCAACGAAGAGCGACAAAATTGGTGAACTCGATTGAAGCAAAACCATATGGAGAAAGACTCACAATTTTGAAATTATTGAGCCTTGAAGAAAGACGTTTAAGAGGTGATCTGATCCAAATGTTCAAAATAGTCGACAATATCGAAGAAATTAAGTTGGTCAGAGGGGTAAACTATTCTAGGAGTCTGTCTCTCAATCTAAGAAGATCAAATGATAAAAAATTGGTGAGAGAAATAAATCGTAGAGGATTGTATCAATTCAATTTTTTGACAAACAGAGTAGTTGAAGTATGGAATAAACTATCGTCGAGTGCAGTGAATGCAAAGTCAGTCAATGCTTTTAAATCAATTGTTGATAAAGGGGTTTTTGGAATGGTTCAAAGAAACGACTACTACGGCTCTTTTAGGGCCAAACGCGAATAGCGTTAGTGTAGACAAGTGTCTACTACTACTACTCTCTAAAAATAAAAAAACCCATGGTTACCGGAGCTGATTTAAGATGATACAAAGAAAATTTACACCAATACTTAATAATTTTTTTATCATGTCGTTACTTGGATAAATCAATCTTGTTGTTTGTTAGCTTAAAAATGCGTAATTGGCTACAAGCAAGAAATTTTGTATTTTTTTTAAATATGAAGTTTGTGAAAAGGTAAAAAAAGAAATCGCATCCATAGGTACAAATCCGGTCTTTCAGAATGCTCATTTCTGAAAGCTCATTTATTTTCATTTTCGAATGAAGATCAAAATTTTGTCAACTTCCGACTCGGATAGTGTAATCCATGGTCTGGAAAACACAAGATTAACATGTTTTTGTAGGTATAAAAAATTTTACCAGATTCATGAACTTTCAGAAATGACCATTGCGAAAGACCGGATTTGTACGTCAGTTTTGGGTCTAAGAAGGTTTTGTGTGTAAAATTTGTAATGAAAATTTGATCTGCAGTTAGAATTTACAGTAATTTTAATGAATTTTTTACTCACAGTGTGAGTTAAAAGGCGTAAAATGATAAGCGGCTGAAAAAAACGTTAGTGTTAGCGGTAAAATGAACGTTAGGCTCGTAAATCGTTAGCGTTAGAATTGTGTGGGAGGTTCATTAGGTTCGTAAATTGAAGTGTGAGGGTTGCGTTAGGGTCGTAAATTGAAGTGTGAGAGGAGCCTTAGAGACATTAATTCAATAGAATGGATTAAAGTTACAGAAAATTTAATTATCACTAGTATTCGGTTTTCTTTATCAATTTGTCATGAGAAATTTATAATTAACACCCGTCACACTGAATTCTATTGAATTAATGTCTCTAACGCTCCTCTCACAGTTCAATTGACCACCCTAACACAACCCTCACAATTCATTTTAAGACCCTAATGAACCTCTCATACTTATTTACTGTACCCTAACACACTAGTTTTCAAATTTCACGCTTTTCTAACACTTTGTCTTTTACTTCATCACACATGCTAACGTTTTTTCATAAAAAGTAAAAAAATATATATCACTATCACTGTATATTTTTATAAATCCGCATTAGCGTTTTAAAGACAACTCGGAAAATAACGTTAACATCAAAAACCTTAAAAATGACGCACTTTACGCGATATTTGCATCCCTATATGTTTTTTTGAAAAAATCAGTCTATAGCTTTATGCAGAATCATTCGAGGAGTTTTTAATTGAATTCCTTGGTTATAAGAAAAAAACAAAAATTCCGCATTGTTGCCCTTAATACCGTCTGATTTAAATAAAAATTTTCATGATAGAATATCAGAAGAGAAGATCTTTCTTTTCAAGGTACTTGAGTAATCACTTCTCCAATGAATTTTTCCCGGACGACCAAAATGACATTTTTTTACTCACTTTGCTCAGCTTTTAAGATAAAAAAAAGATTGATTTTTTGTTAACATCACCTTTTAATCATCTCTTTTAATCAGTACTGGATCTGCTAAATAAATAAGATAATTTATTTGACCTGCGAAAATAAAAATGCTCTAAATAATTTAATCAAATCAAAACTAACTCAACATTTTTTCAATTTCAAATCGAATTAAAATTCAACGAATTTCTGGTCACACACATGTACATTAACATTAAGACTTAAATTTTTCATTTTTATAAAAAAAGACTTCTCGTTCTTATATTTATAGATGTACGACGATTAATGAAAGAAAAAAAAAATTCATAAACAAAAGCAAATAAAAAAAAAAATACGGATCCAATCACTATACGAAAACAACAAAAAAGAAAAATTCGATTAATTTTTGTCAATTCAAACAAAAATGATGAATCAAGAGCAATTAATTAACCCTGAAATTGATCAACTAAATTTTCAACAACAACAGCAGCCGCAGCCTAAACCAGTACCACCACCCGAGCCACAAAACGACCATTCAATTGATAATGCAATTAAACGTAAACTAGAAGAAGATAGTTATCAAGCACATAAACGTAGTCATTCGGGCTCAAAAACAACCGAAGTTCACATTAAATTTCTTATACCATCGCCTGTTACTGGTAGTATAATCGGTCGTGGTGGTGATCGTATAGCTCAAATACAAAACGATGCAAATGTACGCGTTAAAATGTCTAAAGCAAATGACTATTATCCCGATACAAACGAAAGAGTTTGTCTAGTTATCGGTTCAATTGATTCTGTATTAAAGGCATTTGATTTAATAAGCGAAAAAATAAACGAAAAATGTGAGACCTTAAAACGAAGTGACACTGATTTATTTGATCGTTTAAACTTGGTCAAGATAGTTATACCGAATAACACAGCCGGTTTTTTGATCGGTAAAGGCGGATCATTTGTAAAACAGATAAAAGAAGACTCGGGCGCTTACGTACAAATCTCGTCCAAAACAACAGATTTACCTGAGAGAATAGTAACTATCGAAGGACCACTTGAAAAAAGACTAAAGGCTTTAGAGATTGTAATTAACAAAATAGCTGATGATCCGTCACATAGCAGTGTGCCTAGTCTCAACTATTCTGAATTGACTTCTTCATCATCAAATCAGAGAGACACCTCTTCTGATTATAACCAACATCAGCAACACCAACCTCAACCAGGATCATCGAACGATATAAGTTCAATGGCTAATCATCTTGCAGGCTTGAATAACTTAGCTTTACTTATCATTAACTGCGGTGGTGCTTATCACATGACCGCTGATAATCTTAAAAATGCGTTAAGAAATGCTGGATATAATCAAAACGCGTCTCAAGACATTGTTGATTCTTTAACCACTTTGCTTAAATATGGACTTATCACAAAAACTGCACCAGCTACTTTGTTAGAATCAGTTCAATCCGGTAATGCCATGCCTAATTTATCAAATGTCTTAAATAATATAGTTAGCTCAATATCAACAATGGCTAATAATAATCAACGCAGTGGCGGCGGTGGTGGTGGTGGTTCGAGTTATAATGGACGTCATGGTGGTAAAAGAAAATAAAGATTTTTTCATTTTATTTTTAATCATGTTATAAACATACAAAAAAAATTTAAATTTTTTTCTTCATTCTTTTTTTTTTTTGTTACAAAACAATTTTCTTTTCGAAAAAAAAAAATAAATATAATGTCATCGTTAAACAAATAAAAGTTTTAATTTTATGTGTAAAATGTGTTGTTGTTTGACAGTCCAAGTTATATTGTTGTTGTTGTTTTTTATCGAATTTGATTTTGGGAATGTGTTTTTCGCTGATCAAATTTGAGCCTGAAATGTGCTTGACTCATATTACTTCTTACTAATGTTGAGATTTTTTTCTGTTTGTTCTGTTTAGTTAAATTAAATTTTTTGTTATTTTTTAATTAATTCAAAAAAAAAATAATAAAATTTTAAAAATATTCGCTTTAATTTTAAGATTTTATTCTTATAAAAATTCCAAGTCAATCATGAATAAATTGCCTCAGTGTATATGTTAAAGCTAACACGTGACTGTCCCTAAACTGTGGAAATCGAAACGCGGAATTCTGCAAGAAAATTTTCACAAAAATACTGCCCTTGTACCGAATTTTAACCATTTGCTTAGGCGAAGCGAACCGTGACTACCGTTCTTTGATTTTCTAATAATTAATTAAAAAAATTTATAAACCCATTACAGGGGAATGTTGAAAAACTACATTATTCTCTAGATGAAGAAGAATGATTATAAAAAAATAAACTGATGTCTAGTCAGAGAACCGCTCGTTAGTTAGTTAGTTGGTTAGTTAGTTAGTGTGAGCTGCAGTATAGAAAATTCTATACCAACGCACTAAGGCGTTTAGCTCTTGACGTGCTTTGGGAGCATTTGCTTCGTGTCATTCCAAAAACTTTCTCATCAATGATGTTCTTGAAACTGTTTGTTGATGTTGCTGATACTGAACTTTCAGGTAGATCATTCCAAATTGCGACAAATTAATAAAAAATTCAATTTCCCTAGCAAATAACCCACTTTAAATATATTGTTCTTTTGTTGAAAATTTGGTGCCAAGGGTAACCATACCAAATCGGACCCCCTCCGAAGCATACCGTACCGTATTCAAAAAAATATTTTTTTATGAAAATTAAGGCTATGAATAATTTAAAAAAAAATTTTCTATCGAGTACGGCACGGTTCTGTACGCTTTGTCACGTTTAGTACGGTACTATATGCTTCGGAGGGGGTACGGCTACGTTACAGTACGCTGTCCACCAAAAGTTCGGCAGAAATACAGTACTATTTAAACTGTTTAAAATCGCAATTTTTAGAAATTTTCCGTTTTTTCGAATAGTAAAAATTTTTAAATATCCAATATTATAATTTTTTTCAAGAGAATATTCTTGTAAAAAGTGTACAAAGTTGAGATAAGTACAATCAATAAGTCATATTTCAATACTTCAATTTAATCTACGAACCCGAAAACCCAAAAAAATTAATTTTTTTATTGGGGTAAAAAATTGAAAATTTTGACCCTACCCTCCCGCTTATTGCAGCCAAACGTCGAGGTGCTCTTTTTAAACATTTTAGCAAGCATGATTGGAAAAAGCTATAATTGATGTAAAGATATGTTCTGAAAGCTAAAAAGCTACCATTGCCGCTGGGACCATTGTCGATGAGGAAAAAAATTTCCATAAACCAATACACGGGTGAAAACGGTAAAAAAAAGGGAATTTTTCAGTCAAACCGCATCTCCTCATAGGGGAGCCACAATACCCAAATTTTTTTTTGTATCTGCTTATACAAGAAGCGATTCTCTACAAATCTCAGGAATTCGTTTTTTTAATTAATTTTTCATTTTTGTATACTAGTAAACGAAAAAAGTCATAAAAATGAAAAACAAAAAATAAAGAGGATTTACCACTTTTTGACTAAAAATTTGAAATCCTCGTGCAAAACAACCTCTGAAAACATGTTTTAAAAGTCTCTTAGATGTTTTATTCGATTTTTGAAAAAATGACCCGATTTCACACATTTAATAGCACCCAAAACCTAGATTCTCAAATTATGATTTTAGCATCATCAGATACATGTTTTCTGGGGTAGTTTTGCAAGAGGATTTCAAATTTTTAGTCAAAAAGTGGACAATGGTCCCAATGTCAATGGTAGCTTTTTAGCTTTCAGAACATATCTTAACATCAATTATAGCTTTTTCCAATCATGTTTACTAAAATGTTTAAACAAAGCACCTTGACGTTTGGCTGCAAAAAGCGGGAGGGTAGGGTCAAAATTTTCGATTTTTTACCCAATAAAAAAATTAATTTTTTGGGGTTTTCGGGGTCGTAGATTAACGTCGTAAAGTCAAAAATGACTTATTCAGATAGTGTGGACGTTTTGCTCCGACCGAACCTTATTTTCCTTAAACAATTTTGTATTTTGGGTCTATACAAATTCTGGCTTGCTCAATGAATTTTTAGATGTACAAAATTAAGACCAAAAATAGGTATATTACCCTTCTTTACGGGATTTCCAGAACTGAATAGTACTGGAATCATACCAACTGAACTGCTTAACATTGATTTAATTATAGACCAATGTATCATCATTAGAAATGACCAATTTATGATGTCAACTGGATTGCTTGGCTTGAGAATTCTAAATGTCTTGAATTTTTTTTAATTTTATTAAGTTACCCAAATTAAGTCAATTATTAAAGCAATCAAAATATCTGGCGACTAAAAAAACTCTAAAAAACGAAACATGATTTGATTCAGTTATTCAAACACGAAAAATAGCATTTTATGTAAATATTCAATGAAAGTTTTTCGGTTACATCATGAATAGCAATTATATTCTTTTAATGAGGAAGTTTGCAGACAAAAGTCTTCTTAAAAGTTATTTGGATTTTTTGTTAGTGAAAAAAACATTTGATCGTTGCATTCAGGATAAACCAATTTGGAAAAATTCGAATTAAACACGTTGCCATAGAAACTTAATTCAGAGTTTTAAACTTTAAATTATCATAATTCTTAAAAGTAATTATTCGTTTTTTATTCTTTTTAAATTAATCTAAGCAAATAAATAAATTTGATTTGAAATGTCCAAAGCCAACCATAAGGATTTAATATTTCTTGATCATAACTCAAAATTAACTTCAACACCGAGACAATCAAATGAACTTAAACCATCTCTAGATAAACAAAATTCATTTCATAAAACAAAATTTTACGAATTCAATCAGGGAAATCCAAATATAGACAAACTTTTACAAAACGTACGCGTAAAACCATCTTTAACAGACTTAAAAAATGATTTAAAAAAAGAATTTAGTGATTTTATAAATTTATCTGTGAATGATTCGATCAAAAAATTTCAACCAATCGATGAAACTCGAGAAAATAGTTTCTTTTTAACGCAAATTGGTGATCCATCTAAAATTGAATTTGAAAATTATCAACACGAAATTCGATCGAACACTCCTAAACATGTCGAAACAAAACCAAAAAATGTCAAAAACATGCAATTGGCAGTCGTTTCAAATGAAAAAGATTCAAAAAAATTTACAAGTCTAGTTCAACTTAAAGAGGTCATACAAAGCTTAAAAACAAAAGACCTACCAGACTTTCAATCCGAGTTTCATCAACTTTGCCAATATGAAGAAAATACAGATTTTTTGAAAAAACTTAATTTGGTAAACTTTTGTCTCCCATCCAAAATCCTCGCGGGAGTTTGACATTTTTTAATTTTAAGGAAAATGAAAAATATGTTTTCGAAAAAAAGAACGGTCTTGGTAGAATAAGTATTCAAGAATGTTGTGTTAGAGGAAACTCGAAACTTCTTAAATCAATTCTACCGTATGTCCGTGACATTAACAACATAGATAATAATGGTTTTAGTGCTATACACATATCAGCAAAATTTGGTGAAATCGAATGCCTTTCAATTTTATACGAAAATGGCGCTGACATGGATTTAAAAGACAAAACTGGCAAGACTATAATACACTTAGCTGCTGAATACAATCATCCGAATATTATTGAATTTTGTTTAGACAAAGGCATGTCAATGGATGTCAAATGTAATAATGGAAAATTACCAATACATTATGCGAGTGAATGTGGGTCTCTTGAGGCATTAAAAATTATAGTCTCAATTGATATATCAGTGCTTGATGATAATGGAAATTCAGCAGCTCATTTAGCCGTTCAAAAAAATCAACTTGTTTGTTTAAAATATTTAATCAAATTGGGATTACCAATAAACATTATTAAAAATAAATATGGACGTAATGTGCCTCATGAAGCTTGTTATTACGGTGCGATTAATTGTTTACACTGGATGTTTGAAAGTGGACTCGTTGACTTATATGCTCTAGACAGTATTTTATTAAACCCTAAAAATTGATTTCTTTATTTTTTTAATTTTTGGTTCTAGATGTTAGCAACACATTGGCTCATAGTTGTTGTGCAGGAGGTCAAGCTGAATGTTTAAATTGTTGCATACAACATAATGTGGACGTTAATGTTCTTAATTTAAATGAAGAAACTCCATTTGATTTGGCCAGAAAAATTGGCAAGGGTCTTCATGTTGAAAAAGCAAGTTAGTCTTTACATCAAAAAGAATTTATTTATGGTTAAATATAAATTTTTTTTAAAAGTAACAAACGAAATAACTTGTAAAGAATGTGTTGAAAATGCATTGAAAATAAAATTTGAACAAGAAAATGAGTCGAGTCAACCAGAACAAATAATTAAAAAAAATTATTCAAAAATGTATCACACAAAAGCTAAAGACAAACAACATAATGAACATGTTGATGTTAAAAAGAACTATTTGAATGTTAAACGCGATTTAGTCGCTCAATTTTTTGGCCCCGAAATTTAATCCAAGCTGTTTTGTAAGACTTTTTTAAGAATTTTTTTCTTAAATTTTAATCAAGTCTAGCTAAATATTTTTAAAATAATAAATTTCACCAACATTTTGAACAGTGTTTAGACCTTCTCTATCTGAATGTATGTATTTGATCATAGACTATCCATAAACTTTAAGCTCAAAATTCACCTCTCAAATTATGTTTTTTCTAGATGCAAATATCTCGATTATGAAAACTTTATAAATTTTTGCAATTAAGGTGAACCTGTTTAAGTACAATTTTTATTTAAAAATTTAATTTTTTCAAATAAGCTGGAAATGCTATATAAAAACGAGACTATTTATTATTGCTAGATAAAGCGTGTAATCAACCTATTACCGTCAGAGAGGGTAGAAGAACACTAGTCATGACGTTAGGGACACTGGCATATCGTAAAATTAGCAAGGGCTAACTGAAATAAAGATTTCGTCTAGTCAGTTAAGTGAATAATTGTTCATTTAACCGACTGGACATGACGTGGACGTGTTTTATGAAATATTGTATAATAAAAAAAATGATCAACATTTTGTTAAACTAGATTTTCATAAATAGGGCTCCCATTTCTTCTGAAATTCTCCACAAAATTTGATTTTTGTCTGCAACAAAACAATTTTAGTATCCAAAGTTAACCCACATCAAATTAATTAACAATCTTCTTCTATATTAATACGATGATATAAGTTGTGTTTGACTAATCGCATTTTTATGTAAGTTCTCCTTCGAGATAGAAATTTCTAATCTACTCACTATATGGGTTTTTATTAAATAATCGTATCACAGTTAGTGGGGATACCTGAAAAAGACGCACCCCTCTATTTTCGATAAAACAAACACCCAGGTGTTTTTTCAAAAATAGATTTTCCACAAATCAAAGCTATATATCAAAAAAATTCTCTTTGTCTGGAGATACTAAAAAACTGTCACACATCGTATGTTTTGTTTTTTTTCTCTATGAAAAAAGCAATAAACTGTTATAAAAAGTGAAACACCTGGGTGCTTTAGGTGAAATAGTAAGAAACACCCATAATTTTATTCTTTAACAATTTAATTCTACATAAAAAATCATTAAAAATTTTTTATTTTCGAAACGAAAATTTTTTATTTCTCAAGCCTACTGACTAATCACTTTGAGTCTGATCCATCATTTTATTTAAATAAAAACTATTACAAAAAAACTTAGAAAAATTCATAAAAAAGCAATCTTAAATTTTTACAAAAAAAAATACACAAATATTTTAAACAATTATTATTTCATGAAATTGGAAACCGGTTTCGATTAAAATCAATTTAATCAATAGTTAAAACAACTATCATCTAAACCAGTTAGCTTGTACATTTTTATTCCTGTTGACACAAATAATGATGAACCTGGCAACAAATTAGTTCTTGTTCCGTTCGAATCAATACCTTTTAAAATGAAGATTAAAATAATTTGAGAAATTTTATCTTGAATCCATTAAAAATTTACTTGGACATCTTTTATCAGTTGTAAATTTTCTTATTACAAACGAATCATTCATTTTTTTAGCAGTTACAAACATAATGTAGACTTTTTCGAGTTCGATTGTAGTCGTATTTTTGACACAAGAATATTTGTAACCCATTTTGTTATCATTATTAAATTCAATTTCAATCATATCTTGATTACTAACATATTTGATCTTGAAAATATAAAGATTATTGATTTTTTTAAAAACAAAAATTAACTAAATTTACCAGATTAATTTTTGTTACGTTATGTAAATTCATCTTTTTTACAGTGTTTAAGGTTTCGTTACCTTTGAGATTAAGAAAAATTTTCACTGTTGACTCATTCTTAAATTTAGTTAGGTCATTTTTTTGCGTTGAATTTCCCAAGAAGCTAAAACAATTCAATGATGTTAGAATTTTGTTTTTATCTTTTAAACTTCCAAGACAATATCTTGTGTCTTTTTTAAGCTTAGACGATACTTCTATGATACCAAAAAATGAGTTGAAATCATTATCATTGACACCTAGGTCTTGGCATACTTTAAAGTTTAAAAAATTTTAGTATTTTTTTTGGTTCACATGAGATTTTTTACCAGTTGAATTAGTTATTTGATCAGATTTCATTAAAGATGCTGATGCTGCTTTAAATTCTGAAATTTTTGACTTTTTGGAAAAAAAAGGTACTAAACCCAAAATAAAAAATTACAATTGAAAGAACAAGTCATTCAATAAATGACTTACCGAATAGATAAATGATGCACAATGTCACAACGACTGTCACAATAATTAAAAAAATAAGTATACCGACAATTTTGAGTTTGTCGCAAAAAGATAATTTAGTTGATTTTTCGTCATCGTCTCCTCTAGGCGTGCCTATTATTATGGGATTCTCTTTGGGATCAATCAAACCAACTTGAATAAGACTTATTATATTTTTCAATTGTTGATCAAGTTCAGGTTGTGTTATATGACCATTTTCAAAGTTACTGGTATTTGTGTAACTAGAATTGTAGTCAGGTATGACCTCGGCTTTCATTTTCATTTCATAAAATATTTTTGATGAAAAACAAAATGGCGAATTTTATTTTATTTTTAATCTTTAGACAAAATTGACATTACTCAAATTTAAGAATTTAATAAAATGATGGAAGGGTATTGATTTTTGGTTAAATTTTTATTTAAAAAATTTTAATCCGCTTGATGTTATTTTTTTGAAATTAAATATATTTAAATTAAAAATTAAAAGGTTCTTATTTTTAATGACGTTCGGGTGGACAAAATCAATAAAATGTTCATGTTAATGTTGTTACTCAATTTTTTTAATTTTCTCGATTGATGTCTAACAATTCATTTTTATTAATAGCATATTCCTGGAAGCGGGTCATTAAAACGTTTAAAAAATTTTTTAGATAAAAAATATTTTGACATCCAAACCTTGAGCACTTGAACACACCGAGTTTCGAAGTTTATGAGTTAGTCCATAAAGCTCGATAATCAAATAAAGCGAAGATGTAAAAGTATAAAAAATTTAATTCTATGTCACAGATTTTGCATTTGACATAGAGTTGTTCTTGTCCGGCTTCAACTCAACAATAACAAAAGCTAAATCACTTGGTAAACAATTGACAAAAAGCCTTGAAATACAATGCCAGAATTTTGAATTTTTTGGTCTTTATCTGTTGTCCCTAGTTAACGGACTCGGAACCTTAACTCAAAAGAGAGACTTAGATGTAATCCTTACTGGGGACATGAAATGGAGTAAGCAAGTGAGTACGTCGGCTGGAAGGGCAAACAGAATCCTTGGTCGAATCTTGAACGGTTTAAGCAATCACAACGCTGAGTTGATCAAAAAAATGTATAAAGTCTTGTTCGACCCCATTTAGAGTATGCGGTGTCGGTATGGAATCCTTACCTAAAGAAAGACATTGACATCCTTGAGAGGGTGCAAAGGAGAGCGACTCGGAGCATACATGGCTTTAGAAAATTTGATTACGTGGAAAGGCTCAAAAGATTCAAACTGACAAATCTTACAACCAGAAGAAGAAGAGGTGATCTCATCCAAATGTACAAGCTCCTAAACAAGCAAGATCAGGTAAATTGGTATAAACAAGTGAATAATTCGGAAACAGTCAATCGAATTTACGAGAAAAGAGGCAATCGATACAGAATCCTTACCTAAGATTCAATTTTTTTACAAACCGTATAGTGAATGACTTGAACAGGCTGTCGAATGAATTTATTGAATCAAAATCAATTAACATTTTTAAGACTAATTTCGACAAATTTTTGAAAGACTAAAATATTGCTTTATTCAATTATTTTTACTACTAGTACTACTACTTAAAAATTACGGTACTAAAATATAGACTTTTTATTTCTTATAATTACAGAGTAGTCTGAGTCCGTAAATAAGGATAATCGCATGATTAGTGTACTTGAAAACCAGTAAAAAAAATATTTTTGGTCATTAAAATTTACTTTAATTACTGTACCGATGTCGGTCCCAAGTCTACTAGGTAAAATAGGAAGACGATGATGTTTCTGTCATTCTAATGGATTAAACAGCTTTTTAAAGGACCGAGAAACGTGGTACGGTTCAAAAGCGTTTTTTATTTTATTTTTAACAATACTGTTCCATTTTGGTTCTTTGATCAGTAGTAATCTGATTGAGTCAAAAATGGACCCTTGATGAACGATAATTTATTGATATGCCAAAATTATTGTTATTTTTTCCAAAATATTGAGAGTCTGGAATAAATTCAAAATCGTTTTAATATCTAATTAAAAAATAGACACAAAAAAAAGGATTTAAAGATCCAATTTTCTAATTGGGTCAAATTTGATCCCATGAATCTATTCTTGTTAAGTTATTAAATAAGATCTTTTAAGATTGGTAAACGTTTTTTTCAAGTTTGGCAATAAATCCTACAAGATTCCATTAAGATACTAGTAGTAGTAGTTTAACTGCAACTCGATAAATCGAGTAGAGCCTTACGGCTATAGCAGTTTTTTTGCAAGCCCATGTGACTTGCCCTTCCACCATTCATCTAATTTTGCCTTGAAATTTTCAGTTGTAGTTGCTTCGATTACTCTTTGTGGCAAACTATTCCAGTCGTTAACAACTCGATTTGTGAAAAAATTAAAACGAACTGCACAGTTCTTGACCAATTTTCTATTAATACCCATTGAGTGACCCCTTAAATTGTATGACTCTTGACCAACTCTTGATTGAATTCCATTAATAAAATCGACCTTCTCAAAATTATTAACTATTTTAAAGAACTGGATTATATCACCTCTTCGTCGTCTAGTGTCTAAATCTGTCATATTGAATCTCAAAAGTCTTTCATCATACGTTAGTTTTGAAAAACCTGGAACCAATCTCGTAGCCCGGCCAAATATACAAAAATCCAAAGATAATAAAAAATTTGAAAGAATCTTAATCAAGAAATTGTCAAGAAAAAATAAGGACAAGATTTTACTTTGATTCTTAAAGATTTGAAATGTTTTTTAAGTAACTTACTTAAATCTTGTCCTTATTTTTCCTTGACAATTTCTTACGATTAAGATTCTTTCAAATTTTTTATATTTTAATGGAATCTTGTAAGATCTATTGCCAAACTTGAAAAAAACGTTTACCAATATTTAAAGATCTTATCTAAGAATCGGTTTCTGGGATTCGACTTTAGTTTTTTACATTTGAAAAAAGACCCTGAACCTACAAGAATTGATTGAAATCATCGTCATCATAACTAATTTCGTTTGAATCATCATAATTTTCATAATCAATTTCTTCTAGATTCCAAATTGAATTTTGGTAAATCAATTGAACTGGTGCGTTTAAGTCTTCACACAGAAGTTGATAAAAATGTTCAACGTCCAAAGTATCACTTTTTTTTCATTAGACTGTGTGCATAAATCGAATATTTTGGAAGTATTCTATACTTATCATAAGACACAAAATAAACAACATTCGCTTGACCTGAATCTTCTTTTACAAGCAAAGGAAATTTAAATGAAACAGGATTACACGATTGTGGCTTACAATGTGGTTCTTCAGACCAAGTTCGTTTTTGACCAGGTGTTTCAAGAAAACCTGGTTCACAAAAAAGAATGCATATTTGACCGCCATAAGCATCTTTACAATTTTCTCATTTAATCAACTCTTTGTAGTTGGTTATTCTAACATTAGGACACTTACAATCACGTTTATTACTATTATTACCCGAGACTGTTAAATCTACTAGCTTACCATTAACATTAAAATTATCATCTGAATAATTATATTTTCGAGTACTGCTGATGATCACCTCTTTTAACTAAAATTCTTCTGCTTCTTTAAGCTGACCTTTTACTGTCTTTCCAGTTGCTGTTTTATTATTACGATTTTCGTAGCTTTTTACAGCTTCGGGATAGTCATCACCGGTTTTTAAAAAGGTATTTATCGCGCTTTCTATAATTTTCTACGACCAACGAATACTTCAAAAAAAAGTCATATCCAATAAATTTTTGCCAGAATCTTTCCAATTTTCATCTTTAATATTCTCAAGTACTTTACAAGTTGTTTGTACGTTATTTACAGTTGTTTCAACCATAGGTACTTTTTTAAAATTTCAATGGCTTCCTCGAGTTGTCCTGTTACAGTATTTTTAGTCCCTCTTCAAACTACTTCTGCCAATGATGAAACAAAATCTATAACATAAAATCTTTTTTTTCGAATTAATTTCCACGGTCGTGATACATCGATTGTAACAAATTGATAATTTGATTTACCCGAGTGTCGAAAACAACTGACTTAAAAAATTGTGATTTGTGACTAACTCTCTTTTGACTGTTAATGCGAGTCTCTCATAACAAATATCCATTTCTAGCCGTTCAATTCGTGAACGACCAGAACTGTATATTGTCTAATTTAATCATTGAAAAATCTCCGTAATTCATATTTTGTTAATTTAAGGATATACCATGATTAAGCATCTCACATATTTTATTTTTCTTATTTAACATAAAAGAATTACATTCTGAATTAGATGAACAAAAATCGTTACATTTTTTTGATATTTGTTAATCTTAAACTTGAAATTCTAACTCCTTTAATGAAAAAAATTGACCATTCATCCATTCGAAATGATACGATCATTGTGGTCAAAATTAAAAGTAGAACAAATTTTGTTATATCCATTTTATTTTTTTTTGATAAAAATTGCTAAAAAAAGTGTTTAATACAGTGTTGGCCGAAAGTCGCCAAAGATTGACCAACACTGTTCATAAGAAATACTCGAATATAAGACCTGCTGAGTATACTGTCAGTTCTTGGTGTCCGTACCTAGTAAAAGATATCAATGAGTTAGAAAAAGTTCAGAGAAGAGCTACGAGGCTACTACCGTCTATCAAGAACATGGATTACAACACTAGACTTAAATTACTGAATCTGTCGAGTTTGGAAGATAGGCGTAAAAGAGGTGATCTTATTCAAATTTTCAAAATATTAAATGGATTTGAAGTGGTTAATTTCCGTAATGAAAGTAATTTGACTAGAAATAAAGTTTATAATTTAAGAAGACACAATCGATGTATGATAAAAGAAAATGTAAAGAACTGTCTGAAATGTCTGTTATGTAAAGAAAAGTCTGTTAATAGTTTCAAAGCAAGATTGGATGAATGGATATCAAAACAATGTTAATAAAGTTTAAGTTACTGCCATAGCTCCTTTGGAGTTTTACCCTATTGGGTCGCAGTATAATTTACTACTACTACTACCTGTTTTGGCAAAATACAAGGTCTAAAAACGAAAAGTTAATTTGCATCTTGTCTTAATTTGGATAAAATTTTTTCTCTTGTATTTTTGCAAATACTCCATCTATCAACGAAGAAAAACAAAAAAACAATAAATAAAACTTAAACTAAAATAACTGCCGTATTTGTTTTTATAAGCATTAACTGATTCAGAATTCACCATAACATTAGGAATTTCATTCCACCGTGGAGCTTTTCGGCTTTTAAATAAGTTTCTCCTTGAATGAAATGCTTTGACAACTTGATCGCTTGCTACTTCTTGTTGAACTGGAAGGACCGGTTGATATCGAATTGAGAGCTTTTATTAATGGGTGATACCAATCGACGATATAAAATTCGTTCTCGATTTTAAACAGCTGGATTAGATTACCTCTTTTCTTCGTTTTTCAAGAGAAGTACGGCCTAATATTCTTAGCCGATCATCGTAACTTTTATTACGTATGCTGGAAACTAATTTTGTAGCCTGCTTTTGTACTTTCTCGATTACTTCGATTGGTATCACCCATTAATAAAAGCTTCCAATTCGATATCAATCGGTCCCTCCAGTTTAACAAGATGTAGCAAGCGATCAAGTTGTCAAAGCATGTCATTCAAGGCACATTTCTGTGTTTTTTTTTTAATTTCTCGAGACTAAATGGAATTTATCAGCCATAGCTGGAATCCTAAACGCCAGTTCAGCGAGCTTAACTCTTAGCCCTCCAAAGATAATTTATAATCATTAAAGACCAAAGAGGATCATTTTTGACCCAATATATTATCTTCTGAAAACTTACCTTTGACAGAGACTGCACTTTTTGGGTTATTCCATATTGATTGAAAAGCACTTTTGACATCGCTAGAATTAAGCGATGTATGAACCAATCGGAAAATTTTCTTCGTAAAAGCTTTCAAAATTTGATTACAGTGTACAGTAGAAGATCAAAATTTGTTAGACCTTTTGGCCTCGAATTCAAATGCGCTAAAAACTTTTTGTTACAGATTGATAACCGAATTTTGTGAATATAATTTAAAATTCAAGAGAGTAATGATTTAGATAATATGTCAAGCAAAATTATGCTATTTTGATTGAAATTATTTTTATTTCAAAGTCGAATCAAAAATTAAAATTATGACAAAGGTGCCTTAACCATAAGACATGGAGCCCTATAATATGTCAACCATACAAAGGGAAAAAACAAGGAACAAATTATAGGCCGCCATACTTATAAAAGCCTATAGAATTTAAATTCAAAATGTGTCGGCCTATAATTTGTTCCTTGTTTTTTCCCTTTGTATGGTTGACATATTATAGGGCTCCATGTCTTATGGTTAAGGCACCTTTGTCATAATTTTTCCTCTTTGTATTTTAGAAAACATTTATCAATAGCATCAAATCATCAAATTTTTATTTTTATAAAATTATTAAAATTTTCATTTTTTTTATTCTAAAAATCGTCTTAAAAAGTTTGTAAGGGGATATTTTTAATAAAAAATTTTTGAAACAATGCGAAGGAATATTTGCTTCATTAATTGTCAAAGTCTGCAAAAATTCTTCAAAACATTTCAGATTTGCATGGGATTGAGAAATGTTCAAATTAAAAGTAATATTAAGTTTATCAGAGATTATCCAGACTTTGGCAATAGATGAAGCAAATCCTTCGTATTGTTTCACAATTTTTTCCTTAACAATATTACTTGCAGACTTATTGCAGAATTATTAATTTAAATGTTTTCTAAAGGAAATGGCATATAAAATTAAGAAATTACAGAAAGTGTGAATATAGGGTGTATATGGTCAATATTTTATTTTTATAAATTGATTTAGGTACCAAAATGTTGGAAATTTTTAAGAGCTTTACCCTAATATATAATAATATATAATTGGCCTTTCAGTCTATTTTCAAAATTGAAAAAACACTTTTTTATTACAGAAAGTAAGGGTGTATATGGTCAATATATTATTTTCATAAATTGATTTAGGTACCAAAATGTTGGAAATTTTACGAGCTTTAACCTAATATATAATAATATATAATTGGCCTTTCAGTCTATTTTCAAAATTGAATTAATCAATTAAAATTACGCATTTTGAATTTTGAGAACATATTATAGGGTGGCGCACTTCGTGCGCCCCTATGATTTTAAGCTCAGAAAATTTTTCAATCCGTACTCCCAGTAGTAGAATTTTTTTCTAATCAAATGAACTTAAAAAAAATATATATATCTTAAGACTTTCAAAAGTGTATTAACTTGTCATTATGAAAATCCTTTCGACATTCAAACATAAACAACTTTTTATATTTTTTGTTTAAGATTCTAAACATAAATCAATCATTGCATTTGAGATTATTAACAAGCAAAAAAAAAAAAAATTTAGATTTAGTTTTCATAAAGCCGAATAATATTTTAAAGTTGAATCAATACAACCATAAATAATTAATTTAATTTACGATTGCTTTGGTCGTGTAGAGTAACTTTTAGTTTTTGATTATTTTCTAATTTTAACAAAGTGATACAATCAAGATCCTTAGACAAAAAATTTCATGACATTGAAAAAAAAAAAAAAAAATTCAACATTTTAAGGGAAACTAATTTTCGTTTATCAAAAATATAAAAAGAAGGAAAAATAAAAAATTTTATCGATTGTCACACAATAATCAAAAAAACCCTTCAATTTCAAGAGAATTTTTTTTTCGTTTAACAACAAAAAAAAAAGAAGGAAAAAAAAAGCTTAATCAATAATTTTTATTTTTTTTTAAAACTAGTATTTAAACAATTTTTAATCAAAATTATACTTTAATTATTTTTTTCCTTTTTTTTTTAAAATTAATTCAAGGAGACCAAGCATTCCATTTCATTCTTAGTTACAAAAATACTTTTTAATATTTCAGGTTTTTTTTCGTGTACACTTGCATATAACCTTAGCGTCATGATTGTACACTAACATAATTTTGTGTCAGTTTCAACTGTATGTTCTCGAGTCAAAGATACTTCAAATCAAAATTTTTACAAGGGTAAAATGTCACAAAGCTTAAGTTTTGCACTTAGTTCTACCCTTATGTACCAGAGAATAGATTGAAATTTGTTCAAGTACTCTTCAAATTTTAGATAATTACAAAATCTTTGAAATTTATTTGGCAGAAATGGTAATCTTGTTAAGGCCATGTTAAGATTCGTATCAAAAAATATTTAATGGATCAAAATTGACCCCGCGATTTGCCTCTGAAACATTTACAGTGAAGCGTTTTCTATCAACTTACAACTGTTTTATCAAAATTTAAATTTCCTAAGTGCTGTTACTCAAAGAGTTTATTTTACCCCGTAGGATGCTTCATGGGGTTTCACAGTACGTATTTTAGTGATACGCTCATTTCTGAAAGTTCATGAGTTCATGAGTGTAGGATTAGGGAAAATTTTTTGATTTTTTTTCTTGAAAATGGTAAACTTAGGTTTTGGAGACTGCAGATTACAATTACATTCATGAAACTTCCAAGGTTAAATATTTTAGTAGTTCAGTTACAGTGGCGCTATGAGCCTTTTAATTTAAGTACAGTAATCTCACACTTTTATCCCTACATATTTTTGTCCCCAACAGACTTGTGTCACCAAAATTATTCATAACCGATGGAAAAATATTCAAACTCCTGTATATTTAGGTTACTTGTGTCACCAAAACATATCCCCAAATTCAGTTATTTCACTACTTGTATAGAGAACAAATAAATATTAAGCCATTAAAAAAGCAAACGCTTTTATCCCCATAATTAAAAAAATAAAAATACATAGACAAAAAAGAAAAGACAAAATATCACAATCGAAACAAAGGTTGAGGTTATAAAAACAAACGATGAAACAAAAAAAGTGATTATGAATTGACTGGCATTTTTGAAATTAATTGATCAACCGTTTCTTAAATTATTGATATTCCGTCTGACGATAAGATAGTTGAAACTTTTTTAATTGAAAACAATTTAAAGATTAAAGAAGACGCAAAAAGTGAGAAAGGGTCTAAAGATGATGAAGAAGAGCCAGAATTCGTAACTACTCAGATGGGCTACGAAGCGTTTGTTACTTTTTATAGATTTTTAGGTCAATGCAGGACTGTTACTGATAAAGATTTGTGTTATATCAAGACTGTTTATATTAAATTAGAAGAAAAACTATTAAAAATTTTAAAACAAATTACTTTATTTGATTTATTTAAGCTTAATAATTAACCGTTTGAATGAAATTGTTAGTTATAGTTATAATTTGTAAATAAACTATTTTTGTAAAAACAGTTTTGTCACCTTTTAGTTTAGTCCCCACTTGATACAGAAACATTGGGGTGATATAAATGAGATTTTACTGTAAATGTAGTAATTTTGACTTTAAAAAATATGAAAATATCTAGATGAAATTAAATCGTTGTAACTGTAAACGCTCGCAAATTAACCCGGGCCAAAAGTGGAAATACCCTTTTGAGCCCTGGGTCTAGAATGTTTTTGACACCAATTTTTTGACTCTTTATGGTTCATCTAGAGACATTTACTTGTCATCTGAATTAAAGGAGATTCTTTTCAGTAAAAACGAGTTTAAATGAGAATTATAGTAACAGTTTTCAATTTTTTTTAATTATACTAGCTTTGAATTTAGAATCAAAGCTCCATTAGTCCTATTATTCCCGGCTAAAAATTAGTTTGGACTTCCAGAAACATCTAAATTAACTATAATTTTAATTTTGTCAGTGGGGCAAAAATGATCAAAAATTTGAAGTCAAATGTGCAACTATCCCTGAGTTTAAAATAATCTTTCTACTCTAAACTACTAGGACAATTTGCGAGCGTTTACGGTAATTTCCTTTTTTTGAGAAAATTTTTGACTTTTGTAACAGGATTTTTTGTTTCAAACAAAAACGGTTGTTAAAATAATTTACTCAGCTTATTACACTTTTGACCAAAATATGTAATCATTATCTAAGAAAACAATTTTCATGCTTAACATTGTCTTTTTGAGCTTCTGTGTAAAAGCCAATGTAGCATAAATTCGAATCGGTCAAAAATTGTTTTTTTTAGGATATAAACTGCACCACGTTTTTGAACACGTTTTTTTTCCAAGAAAAAGAAAAAAAAATCATGATCATAAAGTCAACCCTTATGGTCCAATGGGTCACAAAAAAGACTGTCATAAAGATGATTTTTTTCAAGATACCATTATTTTTCATTCTTAATAATGTTTAGCTTTCAAAAATCCCTAGCAAAGCAAATTTTTAGTCCAGTTTCATTTAGTACAGTAGATTTTTTGCCTTAAAAGGGCCATAACTATGTAAATTTCAAAAAATTAGTCTAAATTGTCTTGGACCTAATCCTGACTATGTTTACAACGACAGAAAATTGACATTTTTTGTTTTCGCATTGTTTTAGAAAATAAAATTTTCTTAAGGACTAGTTTCAAATGAGTCTTGAAATGTTTAAGTTTGCGTTGAGTTGCAAGAAACATGGGACGATAAGGTCATCATTTGCGATTGAAATTATACTGATCAAGTTCTGTGAGGCTTATATTAAACAAAACTTTAGAATACCTTAGAATTAATGTGTATATATCTTTCTGGGCCAAAAAATCAAATATTTCAACACTGTTCAATTAGTCTCTAATTATCCATTTCGTCAAAAAATTCAGCTCAGCAAGTCTTTCACAATCCTTTTCAGAAATTTCATGAATTTTGAGTGGAGAAGGATGGGTGAAATTTTTATTTGTAAATTTTCCAGGCCGCGGTTTACATTTTTTGATTCGATAGTTGACAAAATTTTGATCTTCATTTGCAAATGAAAATTCATGAAATACCACTTGCCAATAAATTTAACAAGTTAGAAATGTACGACCTCTGACATTTTATAGCAAAAAATCAAATCATTTAGATAATTAAACACAAGGAAGTGTTATTTTAGACATTTTACGATGTCTAATAGGATTCAATTTTAAAAATTCAAGTAGTTTCTTAATTATGTCCCAAGGGAAATTTTGATTTACTTAAAATAAATCAATGATTGATATTCAATTCTATCAACTAAATTAGAAAATCCATTTTTTTTTTTTTTTTCTAGTTCTGTAGACTTGTCATACATTTTAAAGTAATTTTATAAAAAATAAAAGTTTGTTTACTTAGCCTTGTAATTAGATTAAAAAATCCACCAAAAGCCATTTTGAAAAAAATCTATTCAAGATTAAATAGTTTCCATCTCATTTTTTTTTTGTAGAATAAAAAAAAAATCAAATTTATTAAACAGAAAAATTTATCTATAAATTCCAATTAAAATAACAAAAATTTGAATGCATTGAACAACATAATTGTTAATTCGAGCCTTTTTCTTATTCTTTGATTATTTTTTTCAATAGAAATGAAGAAGAAATAAAAAAAAAATAAATAAGTATAATCAATTTTTTATTTTTTTTAATTAATAATAAGAATTCTACAAAAAAATTAATACTTTTTTAAATAGAAATTTTTTGCAGATATCTTTACAAAAAAACTTTTATTAATACAAGCCATTTTCCTTTAAATTAATTTCTATCGCGCCTCTTTCTTTTCTTCTATTATTTACATCATCATAAATTTTGACAGATTAAATACGATTTTTGTTGAACATCAAAAAGATTTATCAATAACAAGTATTTGTGTTTAGTCTAACAACAGCAACAACAACAAAATTCACAAAAAACATTTTGTTTATCTTAGGTACCGTATAGAAATCTTTTTAGTTCTAGCTAGATGCCTTCGGTAATAGTTTTTTTTTGTTTTGTTAAGGAGTAAAATATAAAATCTGTTAATCAGATTACCCAATAATGCTCATGAACAACAAGGAAAAAAAATATGAACCTTAGGACTTTGCTTCCTTATTAAAGAATACGATAAGCCGATTTTAGAGTAATCTTGCGATTTAGAAACAAACTAAAAAAAAAATATTTTAATGACATTTTTTTTGCTTGTTACTAAATTAAGAAACGTTACTTGAAAAATCTAATTCAAAACTTTGGTATTACACCCGGATAAATTATGAATAGTTAAATTAACACAAATATTATTTGATTTCGTAAAGCTCTCAATTAACTAACCAGTTTTGTTTTTCATCAAAAGTTAAGTCTTACTAGCCTGGTCGTTCACATGTTCAAAAAACGAACGTTCGCATGAATCCGAATTCTTCCGAGCGTTCAAGACTTTTCAATATTTTACAGTTCGAGATCTTTCATAAGTTCTCGTGAATTTTTTGGACCATGGTCCTGGTAATTCAAAAATTCCAAAAATGAAGCTTCATGAAGGTTCAATGTTTTGGAGTTTCAAGGGAGCTTCGTTTTTTTTCAAATTTTATTTTTCAAGCTTCATGAAGGTTCTTTTTTGGAAGTTTTGAATAACCAGAGTTGTACTCTCAAAATTTTTTAAATTTTCGGGTTCAGAACGCCCTCGAAAAATCATGTACAATCCTAGTCATTCAAAACTTCCAGAAATGAACCTTCATGAACGTTCAATGTTATGAAGGATCAAGGGTCCATGAAGCTTCAATATTTTTGAAAGTTAATGATAGGTTCTGAAATCTTTTTAAAACTTTTGAACCGACGAATTTGGATTAACGCATGTGAACGACCCGGCTAGTAGCTTCATTATAAAATAAAGGCAATATTTTATTTTTAGGGTTAAAGTTCTTAAAAAAGACCGTTTTAAGATTATTTTTTATAAAAAATAGGAGTTTAAGAACACTTATTTCATGTGATTAATTTTGGCTTAATTGTCTCATTCAGTATTGAATTAACCATTTCATCCAAAAACAGTTCGAATTTATTCGAGTAAAAAATATTCCAAAATGGAGTAAGAGTAATTACCCAAACAGAAAATTAAAAAAACATTTTTTTAATAACCGTATTTCGTTGTTTGAATTTCAATTCTTTAAATGCAAAACATTTATTTTTTTTTTTAAAAAGAAGCATTTTTCCAAAGTTGAATTATTTTTTAAAATTCTGTTCGATGAACCAATATTTAATGCAACAACGTTCGTCAAAGTCTAATTAAACCTGACATAGTTTAATTTAAAGTCGGTTTATGGGAACCTTATATTTATTGAGGAGTTTTTTTAAAAATTAATAACATGGTTGTTTGAATCAAATTCTTAACAAAAAAAAAATAAAATTTTTTTTTTGATAAATTATTTATAAGTCTCCATGAATTTTAATGCGAAAATCGATAAAGCTTTACAATATTTTTTAACTATAAAATTTTAAGGTTGAAATTGATATCATTTCAACTTCTTACATCAAATTGATCATTATAGTATCAAAAACTAGTAGAAGATCTTAACAAAAAAAATAGCCAGTTTAAACTTTAAAACAGATATATTTAATTTAACACGTAAACTAGTTCATATTTTATTTATAAGCCTAAACAATTCTAGAATTCATCTGTTCTTTTTATTGTTTGTTTTTGTTGTTTAAGTTTATTAGAAAAGAGTGTTTTCTGGAAACTAAAACAAATTATAAAAAAAGAAAATCTTAAGAGAATATTTTTTAAATAGAAGTCTTGGGTTAGGAATATGCAAAAATCATTTGTTAGGTTGTAATATATTTCAAACAGATTGGAAATGACTTTTTTTTTAAATTATCGTTCCAGAATAAGAATTTTTTCTTTATTTGACTCAGTTGTAATAAAAAGTGTACCAAAAAGTATTTGAAGAAAGTACAAGATTTTGCTATTAAAATTGTGCATTTAAAAATGAATCCTTTTAATGGAGTTTCATTTTGCAGAGTATTGAAAATAATTTCAGTTTTGCAGAATTTTTTCAGTAATTAAACGTTTCCCGCGCAATCCTACACTTTTTTTGTCTTTAAAATAGAGTTCAGAGAAAAAAATGAAAAAAAAGTGGCTTAGTAATGCTATTATAGAAAGAAAAAAATGAGCTATATAGAAAACAAAAAGCTAAAATTATTATTTTTTTTCATTTTTTTTGAAAAATTTTGTCTTATCTAATAAAATTGACCATTTAAGAGCTTTATAACTTTTATTTTTGTTTTTTTTCATCTTTTAAAGCTGTTTTAAAAAAAATTAAACTTTTTTTCAAAAATCGGCCTCGAACAAAATTTTCTAAATTTAATTCTCTACAAGAATATGCAATCATCTCTAGGGGAAAGTATATTCGGTTTTGAGTTATTATTGAAAAAACAAAAACACCCGAAAATAGCATATTTTTCCCGCATAATTCCGCGGAAAATTGTCGGAAACGTCTGAAAATTTGTTGATATTCATTTTTAACGACCCTGATTACCCCAGAATAGTTGGAATTATAAAAAAAAAGTTTCTTCCATAAATTCCCTAAAAATTGACCCTATTTTGACCCCTCCCGAGCCCTCCCGGACCTACTATAGGTATGGTTGATCTATAGCTCATTCGAAAGCTGATATCTTTAAACATAAGAATTTTGTATTGTTGGTTCAAAAAAAATATATTAAATATGAGTAACGTTTATGGTGCAGTGAACTCTACTCGCCAAAAAATTCTGAAATAAGTTCTAAAAACTTTTCTAAAATTTAGAACATTCGGTCGAATTCGGACTAATGATCATTTTTGGACATGGAAACGAAACTTTTAATAGAGGTTTTTAATTGCAATTTACTTAAAAGTTATCAGTTCGATCAACGGACTAGGGTCTCTAAGGCTCATCAGAGCCGTTCGAACCCGTTTATTTGAATAAATATAAAATGTAAAGTTAATATTACGTTTTCAGCTGCAAATACACCATAATTTTGCTGACTTATAATTTTCCATGAGCTAGGCTAGCAGTATTGTGCTCAACCATCACCAATAACTATTTTTGACGGGACCATGATTCTGTTTCACCTTCTTAACTTCTTTGAAAATTGAACATATCCTCGACCAAACATGTGAACGACCAAGTTAGTACACTTTAATAGAGATTTCAACTAAGTCAAAAAAACTTTAACTTGACCCTTCATTTAAACTAAATCACCTGGTTTAATTTTTGTTTACTTAAAATTTTAAATAAAATGTTAAAGGTATTTTTGCAGCAATAGGCTGTAGTCTTAATCAGCGGATTTTTTTTCAAAATATAAAATTAGAAGAGCCACCAAATTGAGCAAAACTTGAATTTTTTCTTACGGGTTTTGTTCTCAAGGTTTCGTAATGATGTGTAAAAATAGAATAATATTCTCAAGAATAACATCAATTTGTTTCAGCTGTATGTATTTCAATGATTCAGAACTTCAATGGATGTTTGCTTTCGCAAATACCAATTTTCAATAGTCTGCACTTTTAAAAATTGTTTATAATTGTTGTGAGAGTTTAAAAAAAAATAACAATTTCAAGAGTAACTCTTTGTAATTATACTGTTATGCTAAGCCTTTAAAACTAAAAATTCAATTTTAAAAAACATACTCACGCAATATTAATTGTTTCTTATTCCAAGAAGAAAAAAAAAAAACTTATTGATTAAAAGCAATTAAAACCTCTTGCAGCAAAATCCTAAGATTATGAGATTTTTGTTTAAAACGACTGACGGTTAAATATAATGAAAAAAAAATTAAATAAACTGATATTAACTTAACATCAAGGTTTTTTTTTTCCTATTTTGCTGTTTTCATAAATCTAAAAATAATTCCGGATTAAAACGCTTTTTCTTTTTTAAATTGATGTATTATTTAAAAAACCTTGTTATCAGGTCATAAAAAAAAAATATTTTAAATCGATTCATTTAACGACAAACATATGCAAATTTAAAATTAAAAACTTTACATTTAGAACACGAAAGAAACAATTTCTACCTCGTTTTCTATTTTTAAGATTTTTTTTTATTTTAAATTTTTGTTTGCTTTTATTTCCTTAAAGATAGATTCAATTAACAAAATTGAAAATTTTTATTGCAGGTTTTGCGCTTTTAATTTTTATTTTTTTGTGATGTACATAATTTTTCTTGAAGAATTTTAACTATTTCAACTATTGATTATTTATACTAATCTATCTTTATTCTAATAGCATTTCTTTAAAGATAAACTTATTTCTATATTCACATCATAATTAAGAATAGATTTTTATTCTTTAAGACTTAACATAATTTTATTAATAAACAAACAAAACCTTCTACCTTATTAATTTTAAACACTGGGCTAGTTGGTCTTAGAAAATCATGCAAATAAGTTCATTCATGTGAGAGATTATTAAAATAAGTTGGCTCATTGTTTTTTTTTTACCAAAAAAAGTTCTCATGAAATCTGATTTTAATAATTTTCGTTTTTTAATTAAATTTATAGATAGTGTGCAGTGATGACATAATTAAGAAAAAATTCTCAAATTCTATTTATGAGATAATCTTGGCTTTGAAAGTTTAAATTAGCTTTATTCTTATTGGTAATTAGTCGCACGAGGGTATATTTTTTGCTTACAGACACTTTGAACTTGGCTTTTTTTGTTTTAAATAAATAAACTGAAAGAATAGAGTTTTAAGTTTCAGCAAATTAATCATTCTGTAATAGGTAAATAATGAGTAGATTAAAAACAGATAGAATGCAAACTGTTCTATTTTTTTTTTGTTTTTTAAGTTTTCATTAAAGTTCATGGGAAGTATACTTTCTAAATTAAAAACTTTCTAATTTCGATTTGAAACATTTTTGTTGTTGCATTACGTAAACAGTTATTTTTATTATTTTTTCATTTATCAGAAAATTAAGTTATGAATTATGGGTTAATTAATTTTATGTTTTTTTTTTGTTCTAGCAAAAGTAAAAACACACGGAGCTTTGTTGCATCAAAATAAATTTAGTAACAAAATTATCAAAAAAAAAATCAATGAGATTCAAATGATAAAATATCAACAGAATTTGTTTTTTATTGGAAATTTTAGTGTAATGCACCCGAATAGAACACTTGACTCTAATTTAAAATTAACACCAAAGTAGATATAAAATTATGTGTCGAAATTGTTATCCAAGTAATGGAGTGTAAAATAAAACACTCAAGTCTCTAAATAAAATAGCTAAATCAATAATAAGTAGTCGAAACATTAAGAATAAAAAAAAAAAAATTTTAATTTTGTAAATTATTTTTATTTTCCCAAAGCTTGATAAATAATCGAGGCTACTCTCTAAATGATTAAAATGTTTTCTTTTTAAGATCATGAGAATTAAATCGATTCGGTGTCTGACAAAAAGTGCATTCAGAAGAAGGTATTTGATTAAAAATTTAGTTTTGCAATCATTAAAAAATATGTAATATTTTACACATTATCTGTACAGATACTATTATTGGGTAACAAAAATAATATACGACTTTACTCATTATGTGTAACCTTCAAACCGGAAAAATCTTTCGATATGGCTTACCCTATTTCCTTGCTGATAAGCACCCCCTAAACTCCCCTATTTCTAGACGAACGAACATAAAGTCACTTTCACTTTTGTGATCTTCAGATAAAGCGCATTGAGTTCTATCAGAAATAATGCAAATGAACTCAAAAATCTATTCGCATCATTATTATTTTTTCGATCAAAGTGTCGATTTTGGGGGCACTTATAAGCAAGGAATTACGGTACGATTCAGAGCGTAAATGTGACGCGTTTAATATAATTTCAGTATGATTGAATATAAGTTATTTGCCAGTTTTAATTGCACAAATAAGAGACTAAACCTTGTGGATATTTAATTGGAACTAAATTTCTTTATCAGAGATTGTAACTGAAAAATATTTCCATTCGAATTAACAAGACAATTATGGAAAATTAATGCACACACGATACACATTATTTTCGAAAATTTAATTTAATAAATTTACAAAATTGGTAAGAATAAAAATCAAATAATTAAGTTCTTCTGCTTGGTATTTGTTTGTAGACAGTTTTTGAAAACATACACCCAGGTGTAGCTTTTACACGAAGTGAGGTATGCAAATTTTTTTTTGTAAATAAGGTAGTTTAAATGCAGGGCTACAAAATTAAACCATATTTAGACCCTTTGTGAAGTTATTTGCGGAAGAAAACTGATTTTTCACTTTTCAGTCTTAAAGGACCCTCATGGGTGTCTAGTCCATTTTTAGATGGGATTCTCGATTTTAGAGGTACAAATCGCCACAAAAAAATTGCGATTTAATTGAAAAAATCATTTCAGACATTACTGTATCAGAGATAAAACTACCTAAGCATAATATAAAGTGTATATGAACTTAGAAACAGGTTTTTCAAGAATTCTATTAAAAAATATAAAGGTATAGAAAACCCATTGGATTTTAATTTGACCAAAAAATGTTATTTTTAGATGTTTTTAACAAAATTAAATTATTTTAAGGGGCTTCCTTAGCCTACAAGCCTGGTCATTCAGAAGTTCCAAAACTGAACGTTCATGAACTTTCATAAACGTTCACGTTCAGCCGAATACATCCGAACGTTCAAAAGCTTTCGGATCCTTTCGAAAAAATTCAGACAATTTTAAATGACTGTAAAAAAACTTTAAAGCTTTAATCAAGACTGAAAATTACAGGTGATTGAGGTGGACTTTACCCAAGAACTAAATCTTATGTTAAGATCTTAATAAGTTCTTGACACGATTTTTTCAAGTTCAGTAACCGATCTTATAAGATTCCAATAAGATTTAAGAATCCTTAAAAAATCTTACTCAAGAAAATACCAAGAATTGATAAGAATAAGATTTAGATAAGATTCTTTAAAAATCTTTGAAGCCAATCATAATTAGTCTGGAATCTTAAAGAAGCTTATCTAAATCTTATTCTTATCAATTCTTGGTATTTTCTTGAGTAAGATTTTTTAAGGATTCTTAAATCTTATTGGAATCTTATAAGATCGGTTACTGAACTTGAAAAAATCGTGTCAAGAACTTATTAAGATCTTAACATAAGATTTAATTCCTGGGTTTAAAATGATTTATAAAATTTCTTTCTAAATATCTATAGGTACTAAAACTTGTGTGTTTTGGGTCATTATCCATATAAAGACGATGTGACAAAGGATAATTTTCGTTTATAAATGGATTAATGTATTCACTAAACAATCTTTGAAACGAAACACTGTTAAGTTTGCCTGTAAATAAAGCTGGACGAGTGGCTCCTCTTCTAGAAATTCCAGCTAAAACATGGATCTTCTGATTGTGTTTATAAACTCCAACTCGACCCCTTGAAGGCTCCTCTTCTGAGTTTCTAAACCATCTCAGCCGACTGTAAAACCGTACTTCTACGGTTGTTTCATCAATAAAAATCAGATCATTGAAATTTTCATTGAAAAATGTGCACATAAAACAATAAATTATACGTTCTATTCTGTTTTTAGGTGAGACAGCTTGGCAATAACGTGTCCTTTGATACTTCCATCCTAATGCCTGAATGTATCTCCTGATACTTCTCTCTGAGGCTTTTAATTTTAAAAGTCGCTTTAACTTTTTGGCGGTCAACTCTCGATTTTTAAAGATCATTTTATCGAGAGTTTTTAAATCGCGTTCTGTGATTTTACAATGCTTTCTTCCTCTAGAATCGCAGTTACGACCCGAAATCAAACCAGTTTCAAGCCAGTGTTTTATAATTTTACGAGAACTTTTCTCCGATATTAAAATGTCGTGTTCTCTGGTTGTATCGGTTAAGTTCTTAAAAAGACTTTTTTGGGGTTTAATAATTCTAATAAAGAGGGTTATGAGTTTACACCGCTGAGGAAAAGAAAGTCTCATTTTGGTTAACGATTAAATTGGAGTTTTAATTTTTAAATTTCAACAAAAAGTATGATAATTTATTTAGATTTATTTTTTATTTTTTTTACAGTCATTTAATATTGTCTGAATTTTTTTGAAAGGGTCCGAAGGCTCATGAACGTTCATGAATGTTCAAGAAAGGAATTGAACGTTCAGTTTTGGAACTTCTGAATGACCAGGCTTGTATATATTTTAGAATTCTTAAAAAACCTGTTCCTATGTGTTTTTCAAGGGTCGAAAAAATTTTTGGAAACAAAATATTGATCTTACTGAAAATTTTCTTTTCACATTATGTGTAAGATTTTTGTTTTGAGTGTGGGATTTCAAGTTTTGAAAAATATTAAGCATATCTCAAAAAGAATGTTTTTGACATTGTTTTTAATAATTTTAATTTCATGCTGAATATTAATATTTTTTTTGACTGGTAACCTGAATTTTTAAATGTACAAGGATATAAAATGAATATTCTCTTTTTAATTTGTTTAACCAGTTACATAATAGTACTCAACAAAACAAAAAGAAGCAACAAGATATTTTAAAAAGCAACAAATTAATTGTTATAAATAAAACCGTGATTTTTATATTTTCTTTATTAGTTTATGAATTTTTACCCCCCATGCTTTGCATAAAATTATTAAAATGCTCATCTCAAATCATACGTGAAAGTCGTAACTTTTTTTCTCAAAAGCTTTAAAAAAAAGTTTGTTTTTTTTTTAATTTGATGGGATTTGTTAAATAATAACCAATTAAAATAATCAATAAAATCCGCTTCAAGATTGAGAAGAAATTTTTATTAAATATTGTAAATTAAAAATCAATCAATTTAAAATGTCGGTCTAACAAAAAAAAAATAAAGAGTAATCATTTTTTTTATTTTTAAAATTTTGGGCGGTTGATTCATGGTCTTGATTTCATCTATTTTTTTCTTTTCTTACAACCTTTAGTTATCAATCAAAAACATCAAGTAAATGTGCTTGTTTATTGACTGGAAAAATTTCTAGTCTTAAAAATCTCATAAAATTTTTTTTATTCATATCCTTTTTTTTATGTTGAAAATTTTGTTTTTCCTTAAATAATGAAGAAAACGGCGACATTTCGTTCTTGTAAATTTCCTAAAATTACACAATTAAAATGTTACTTGATCATTTCCTTTTATTGTCACTTTAGAGGCTTGAATTTCAAAAATTAAACAAACGAGTTGTTTAAAACAGCTACCTCACGTCACGTTTATTTCATTTTAAATATCTCAAGTGCTTGATAACCTTTGAGTCAAAGACATCCTTGTATTCCAAAATAAGCTCTATTCCCTTAAGAAAAAAAGTATGTTACTGATTTTATATTAATAATTAAACCAAGAAATTCGTTGAGGGAAAACCAAATAACTTTGTTTCAAAATTTGGCTTTAGATTTCAGTATTTTTTTGGTATTAAAAAGTGTCTCTTGTACAGTGGTGCTATAATATTTGTATTTTAGAATTTATACTTAATTTATTTATACCCTGTTTTATCTGTAAACCGAGAGTCAATACTTTGCATACAGCTGGTTTGCCCAAGCTAAATGGAATAGGGTATAAATATTACAATTTTTATTATTTTGCAATTTTTGAAAATTTTTTTAAATAAAAAACAGATTGGTCTGTCAATTTGGTCAGCGCCAGTCTAAAAAAATTGTTTTTAATAATATTAACAGTAATATTTTTACCGTATTCCATTCAGCCCGGGCAAACCAGCTGTATGCGAAACATGGACTACTGTCAGACTTTTTTTGTAAATATCAAAATGTTCAAAAAAAAATTCTGAGAAATTTTTCAATGATTGTCGATAAAAACTCAACATTTAAGTCTCTTGAAAAGAATTCGATATTTACTGATACATTAACCTTTAAACTACCAACTAAAAAAGTTAATCCGACTTAAATGTTTTTTTTGCGATATAAGTCACTAAAAAAGGGTCGAAGATTTTTTTGGACATTTTAATATTTACAAAAATTTACGTAAATTTACGGCAACTTGCGAATCAATTCATAAAAACTCAATTAAAATTTTAAAAGTTTTAACAAAAGAAGAGATACGGTTTTAGTTCTGCAAAGTTATTTCATCAAGGTAAACATCAAATGTAAAATCTTAGGATATGTTCTGCAAATACTTCTTGCAGAGTTCAGAATGCAGACAGTGTTAATCGATTTGATTTAAATGCGCAATAATTTTGCAGAAGTTTGCAGAACATACCCTAAGGTTTTACATTTAATATTTACCAAAGTTAGAACTAAAACCGTATCCATGCTTTTGCAAAAACTTTTAAAATTTTAATTGAGTTTTTTGATTTTTTATGAATTGATTGATTTTACTTACAATAGTAAATTTACAATAATTTAGAATAAACAAAAGTCTAAAATTTATTTTAACTAGTCTGAAAAAGCAGGTTTCTGACTTCTTAAAGGAGGGGTTTTATTCAGCTTTTGGCCTAAGTATACAAGAATTCTTCCAATATATGCAGAGAACCTTTTATTCACTTATGTAGAATTTATTTCAATTTTTTTCCGACATAGATGTACTATAACATAAATGTATTCTTGAAATGTTTTCAATGTATTACCTTAGGTAACGTATGTAACTTCTTCTAAGCAACCACGGCAATAAGCAAATTGGAATCGAATGTATGTTTTATTGAACAGTTAGTATACTTTTTTCAACAGTTCGCACAATTTTAGAACGAGTCCAAACCCGGTCTGTTTAATTAAAGCAGTGGTTCAGTCAGTTTCTTCGATAAGCTTTTTTAAATTTATTTTATATGTTCGTGAAAGAGTAAAACTGTTAACACTATTATTTTTCTTAATACTCATGTCATGAAAGTCTTTATTAAGTCTTTCGAAATGATTCATACCAAACGTATAAGCCACTTTTGAAAAAAAAAAGAAGAAGCTTTGTAGTAATTTCGAGGGTTGTTCTTAATTCAAAATATCAAATTTTAAGATTTTGCTTTCAAAAAATCAAGTCAGAAAATTTGACCTAAATCTGGATGAAATTTACAAGATAACTAGAAAATTAAGATCTAAAGGTAAATCTGGAATTTATTAACGAGACTTTTGATGTTTATGTTGACAGATAGTCTGAGATCATGGCGTAAACTTTAAATTTTAATTCACGAGACCCAAGCATTTCTTACCAAAAAAAAATTTCAATCAATTAATTTTTTTTTGATTAATTAATTTATGTTAAGAAGTTTTTAATTCAAATTAAATAGAAAAACAAATAAAAAAAATGTTCGTCTTCCACAAAACACACACACACACACTTGATCCCCAATAGAGATTTGATTAAGAATAAACTCTAAAAAAAAAAAAAACTTGTTGATTAAGTCTCATGTGAGACATAATGTTTGTTTCAAAAAAAAAAGGTCTTTTAATAAGTGACAAAATTATGAGTTATTCAACAGGACATTTTCAATTTCAAATGTCAATATTTTATATTTTTCTTGTTAGAGGGAACATAACAAGAGTTCTATTGCATTGTCATAAAAATAATTTGAAATGAGATATTTATATGATTAAATGAAACATAAATATAAGAATAAGAGAGAGAGAGAGAAAATGAAGGGAAATTGGTATATTGATGAAAAAAATTTTGTTTTTTTTTTCTATTAGTCAGATTTCGACAATCAAAATTTCAAAATTTTTCTTCATGTTTGTTTTTTTACTGTTTAATTTCAAGCCTTCTTTAAATCACCTTTTAGAACAAGATGTAAATTCCGAGTATCATCATAAAGCACAATAATAATAAACGAAAAAAATAAGTATCGAATTTTTAGTTGTTGTTATCGTTTGTCGTTGGGCATAATTTTCCGTTTTTTTTTGTTTTTTTTTTCAAAGCTATGAATATAATACTCTTAATAATCGTGTTTACTTTGACTTGTCGTGTCGAGTCTATTGGTCAATATTGTACAGGCCTACACCGTGACAATTTAGTCAAACAATTCGAGGATTGTGTAAACATAAATAATGTTGATTCACTTGAATACTCAAGCTATGAGATACAAGAAATAAAAGAAAAATATCAAAATATTTTGTTAATACTCGACAAAATAATGATTTCATTAAACGATTTAAACACATCTAAAAACGAAACAAAACATCTATTTTTGGATATTTTAGATCTTGTTAAAATAGCCAATTCGCAAAGTAAACTTAAATTTTGTATCTCGTCAATGTGTTCATTGTTCAAAAATTGTGAATTTCCAATCGATATTGAGTATGGTGATTTTGAGAATGATGCTCGAGTTGCAGCACGTTTGGGTGCTTTATTAACAGGATTAACTCTCAATGAACGACTTGAAAATCGAACTTTTTTAACTAAATCAAATTTATACACTCTAATAAGGCTTAGTATTAGTGAGAATTATAATATATACGATGCCAAAATTGCTTATATACGAAAATCCGAGGAACGACTTATAATACATGCGACTAAAAGCTTTGGAGATAATAGTATTTATTATTATTATTTTTTTTTAATTTTAGAAAGATTAAATTACAATTTTGAAAATTTCCTAATTAGCTAATTTAATTGATTGAATTTACTATATGCACCCATATACGAGATTTTTTTGTTTTGCAATGACTTCATTTTTATAAATTAACAACTTGTTGATTTTTTTTTAAAAGATCTCATGTTAATTTTGAGCTTGAAGCAATTTATAATTTTATTTTTTGTAATTTAAGATTTTAAAATTGTTAAAAAGTGGTTCAAGATTTAAGTAAATACAAGAGTTATGGAGTCAAAAGAGAAAAGCTTAAAATAAAGTTAATCAAATTGAAATATTTAAGACTTGCTCCCTTTTTTAAATAAAGCACTTTTACATATTTCGACAAACCGTTTGAATAAATATGGTACAAAAGCAAGTTATACCAAGGATATTTTCATTTTCGTAAATTTAAAGTTAAACATTTCTGGTCGGTTTTTGGATATCTTTTAAGAAGAAGGAATTTCGACTTTTTGGCCCGAAATTCGAAAACCTTCATCTTTGGGGTTTTTGATTTTTAGCGCTTTTTTCGGTCTTTTAAGGGAAAAAAATCAAAAAAATCTAGACTCAACATTTTTGGATCACTCTCTATAAAATCGAAAAAAGGTACATTGATTACTGTAATTAACTGAATTTTTATCTATTTTTACGTAAAATATTGTAGTTTTACATAAAATTGGGTAAATTTACCCTTTTTCGGATCCTTAAAATTCTGTAAATTCATAGCTCCACTGCATGGTGAACATATTTATCGAGTCCGTTTTTACAAATTCAAGTTGCAAGGAAGTTGATGTAAACAATAATGAAAATCTCCGATTGAAAAGGCAGTTGCAAATAACTGCTGAAGCCGAAAGCTGGCTTTACGCGTTAGGCGTTTGTATAACGTTAATGTTAAACAAAGCAGTCTATCATTAGTAGTACCAGGACCAACCAAAAAATGCGAAATGAGGCTAATAAGCGGATTTTTAAGCCGTTCTAAAGCTGTTTTTTGCATATTTTGGTCGGCCCTAATAACTGTTATTATTAGAACATCCTAACAAGGAAAATTTTTTTTGAACGTTCCAGTTTAAAGAGAACACGCCATTATTATTTCTTCTCTACGGTGCAAAAAAATCAGACTCAATTATCATACAGAGTGCTCATTGTTCGATTGAGCAAGTTTAGAGAGAATTCAAAGTTCTGTAGTTTAAATGATTCTATTACAAATTTGATTGGTGCGTTATTTACAACGATTTTTTTTGTAAATTGTAACATTAGGAAATGTTCAAGTTAAAGCAATAAAGTCAATTAATATCTTTCTAGGAAATGAATTAATCAAAAAATATTTTATTTTTTTTAAGCTGTCGAAGTGAAAGATTTTAAACAAATTCTCGAAAATACAAAAAATTTTCAATGGTATTACAAATGGTACAATGATAAACGTAATCTAATAAATATAACAAAAACAAGTTGGGCTTACAAAGTTGTTGATTTACAAAATAGTCTTGATAGATCTCAAATAAAGTTGTTAAATCAATTTATCTATCCAATGACTGCCGAATTGAATAATCATAGATTTATATCAAATATAACATATGATTGTTTATCGGGTATATGGAATCGTATAGTTAGTGTACCATTTTTTAATTCAACTGGTGATATACGAGGAGTTGTATCAATTTCGATATCACTTAACAATTTTGATCTTAAACAATGTGGCGAAAGTGATGAAATAAACGATCAAGAAAATGAATCAGATGAAATTAAATCATCAAAACATGATAAACACGACGATCCGTTTTTTAATACGGACAAATGTGATCGTCTATCGACTAAAGTAATTTCATGACCATGTTTTTATCTTTTAAACTGCTTAAATTTACGCTTTTTTTGTTAATAGTGTGTCAACGAGCCTGGTAAAGGATTTGCTTTGGGATCTTATAAATGTGTTTGTAAACCAGGATTTTATAGAACTCAAATTTCAAATCGAACTAATTCTAAAAATTTAAACACGACTATTTATTCGTGTTTCAAATGCTCAGAAGGATGTGATACATGTGAAGGTAACATTAATCAAACAAAAAATAAGCTTAAGGTCAATAAAGGTTTAAGAGAAAAAACGAAGCAAAAACGTATGGTCTAATTGATTCAATATTTCTTGGTTTTAGGATTATATACTGGTTTTATGTCATGCCTTCAAAATGACAAAATCGCTTGTTCTATCAAATTCTAAAAAAATTTCAAAATTTTTATTTTTTATTTATCGAAACAAACCCCCCAAAAAAATTCGGAAAATTGTTTAAGATCGGTTAATTCTGTTACATAGAAGTAAACTATTTAAAAGATGATTTTATTTAATCTTAAAGACTTTTCGAAAATATGGACATCTTACCCTTCATATGGTTTAGTGACAAAAAGGGTATACTTTTTTCTTGATTTAAAAAATTTAAACATGCCAAAAAGTATCGTCTATTCAAACCAACTTAAATGCTTTTATAGCTTAGATATACTCACTTAATATATATTAAAAGATAGAGAATTGTCTCTTCTACAAGAATCTATATTTACATTTTAGAAAAATTAAATAGGATTGGTTGACATTAATGTAACATAATTAAGCGAATTTACAAAGTTTTCCGAATTTTTTTTTTACTTCGGAAGGTTTGTTTCGATAAATAAAATATGCAAGTTATGAAATTTAAGTTGATAGAACAAACAATTCTGTTTTTTTAAGGTACGACATAAAATCATTATATTATTCTAGAACCAAGGAATATTGAGTCAAATAGACCATACTTTTTTCCAACCGTTGAAATTTAAAAATCAGGAATCTCATTTATTTTTGTTCAAAGACATGAAAAAGGTCTTACTCATGATCAAACATTGCTGGAATGTAATCATGAACTCATATCCTCAATTAACATATCATAATATCAAGCACATTAAAGGCTTTGAAATTGATCGTTGATACAGACGAGGAAAAGAAGTGGGCCTTTTGCTCAAGTTACAATTTGGCAAGTTTAGAGGAAAAATTTTTAAATTTAACAATTTGCGATCTGTTATCAAAAAATACTGTTCAAAGATTCATTGAAATCAACTTCCATGTCAATTAGAATTTTTTCAAAAAGGATGTTTAAAGGCAACAATTCGACACATTAAATGATATGTCAAACAAGTGTAATAAGTTTAAATTAAAATTAAGGCTTTTCTAATTAGACTGCTTTTTTATGCAAATTATGAGATGAATTTCTTCTTATGTATTCTAATCATAGAACATATTATGCGTCAAAACATGTAACGATAATTTTCATTTGCACGAATGAGCTTTAGTTTTTAATTTAATAATGACTAATGAACCGAAATATTTGATCCAGGATAGAATTAATTTAAAATTTGAATTGAATTAAAAAATAAAATATTTTTTTTGTTAGATGATCGACCGTGTAAAACCGATATACCCATTGAATACAAAAGAGCAGCTCTAATCATAAACTTGACATGTATATTCATATGTTTAATTCTTGTTTTATTGCTTTGGTATCATAGTACACAAAAAGCATTAAAAACATCGAGTCCAAGAATGTTGTTTATGGTATTATTGGGCGCTATTGTTTCTTATTCTGAAATAATTCCAATGTATTTTAAACCAACTTATTGGACATGTACAACAGCTCAAATATTATACTTGGAAGGATTTTTGTTAGCATATGGTGCGCTTGTTCTCAAAACATGGAGGTCAGTGTCTTCTTAATAAATTCATTAACACATGTATTATCTCTTTTTTTTAAGAGAATGCAAATTGTTTTATGTACGAAGTGTTAAAACTATTAAAATAACAGATCAATCTTTAATGAAACGACTTGGAATAATAATGTTAGCAGGAACTGCTTATTTGATACTTTGGGCGCTCAGAAGAGACGATAGTCCAAAACAAGAGCAAAAATACGATCCATTCGGTTTAAAATACGAAACGTGTACAATTACAGAATGGAATTTTGTATCAATGGCCTGTAAGTTTTAACAAAAATATCCACATACTTAAGGTCTAAGATTAATGTTGTTGTTTTTTTAGTTCAACTTGCAATATTGCTTTGGGGTGCTGTATTATCAGTCCAAGTAAGACGAGCATCGATTGCATTCAAAGAAACAAAACTGATCACATGGGCTATTTTTAATGAGGGTGTTGTTCTTTGTTTTGTAATTTTAATCAAGTAAGCTTAACTTAATCTTAAACAAAATGGCGATTTTAATTTTCTCTTTAAAGCGTTCTTTTAAAAAATACAAAAGTTTCTTGTTATGTTCCGTTTACAATTAATTTTATTCGTATTCATTTAACTATTACAATTATGTTATTACTTCTTTTTTCGTACAAGGTAATGTTAATTAAAGTCAGTTAAGAGGGTTTTATGGTTTTTAATTTTTGTTTTTAAGGTTTACACACTTTTAATTGCTCGAAAGAAACCATTTCAAACGTCTCAAGCATCTGGATTGTTAAATAGTATATCAATTAGTGGTAAAGACGGTGATCAAAAAAGTTATACAGTTCAAGATGAAACAGACAAAGAAAGAGAGCTACGTATAGAGATACAACGTTTGTATCGTCAAATAGAAGAAATGCGTTCGTTAAGTATGCGTATTGCTAATCCGCATTTAATACCTAAAAAATCACGTTTTGGTTATCAAAATAAAAAGTCAAAATTGTACAAAAAGAACGCTCAATCTGAAAATGAAATAAGTAAAGTAATTTCACATCACGATGGTGAATCACAGTCGTTTCTTAGTCCAGATTCTTCTATTGTAAAAACTAAAAAATTAGGAGCTATCGATGAAACTAATTGAGTATTTATTCAAGTTTATTTTTATACATTTTTTTTCGATTATATTATTAAAGTTGTTAAATGTTAAACTTTTAATTTTTTTTTCTTTTCTTTTTTGTTTAGTAAAATTTTATTCGAATTTATTTAATTTTTAATAAAATATTTAAATTATAACATTTAGACTAGAGTAATTTACTGTTGCTAAAACACGGACCACCTATTTTTTGAAAAAAAACGGACCTGTACTTTTTCCCCGAAGGGAAGGTCCAACCTAAGATTTTACAGTCTTCCTTTGATAATCCGATCAATTTGGTTGTGCACTTTTCTGTCGGTTTAGCGAAAATGTGGCTATCCGTAAAGCTCGAAAAAAATACACTTTTTTTAATACAATTTAGCAAGTGCCTTTTTATCGTAGTAAAACCTACATTTAATGGTCCTTAATTTCCTGACAACAGTCTAGATTGTAAAACTCGTTTAAGACTTCTAAATTCTGCCTGTAAATTTCCAGACAACATAATTATATTTTATATTTTAAGGAGGACTAACAAATTATCTAAAACTCAACAACCTTCTGATCACCGGTACTGGCTTAAGGTGGTTATCATTAATTTGCATTAATGCTAAAAACCAATAATAATATCATAGAATTTCTTAAGCGGCTTCTAGCAAGAATATTTTTTTTGAAAAATAATGAAGCATAAACATAAGAAGTTAATGAAGAAGTAAAAGAAGAAGTTGTATCCATTGGTACTTCAGTTTCAGGGTAAATAAGGTTTTAAGGGTAAATTTGTAATGAAAATTTGATCTAAAGTTAGTATTTAATTTCAATCCGGATCCTTATTATAATATTGTCGGTTAAGAGAGGATTCTGAATAAGTGAGGGTCGGATTAACGAAGTTAGACTGTAATAAAATAATAAATAAATTTAAAAAAATATATATTTTCAAAAAATCGTTTAACGCAAATACTTTTATAGAATAATTTTTTTTTAATTACTCAATAGTTGAACAATATAACCACATCGAAAAAATAAAGACTAGTTAAAGCATGGTCTCTTCTAGATATTCAACGGGTTTCATCATCTGTTGTTTGCCTAATTAATCCTAAACTCTTGGTAGTTCTCTTGGATGCTCATGCACAAGAATGGAAACTATCAAATGATGAGATGAATATTGAGGTAGATAGCAGAAAATACCGCATTAAGATCAGAAGAATGTCATCAGGAAAATACAACCAAGAATGCATTTTAAGTCGAACTAAACAAGGAAGTTGTTCAATTGGAATATGGTGCTGTATGAGCTTTTATAGACTTGGGCTCTTTTGTATCTTTGACGGGATATTTATAACTCTAAAAAATAAATTGATACTCTTGATATTAGACAGGACAATGCTCGATGACATCGAGTCGATATGTCATCAATACTTAAGAGACCTTTTACCTTGTCCTGCAAACAGTCCTAATTTTAATTGTATCGAAAACTTATTTTCCACAATTTTTTTTGAAAGATTTCAGAGGAATAGACAAAAAATTTTTTTTCCGAAAATATAATGTTTTTTGTAGCTTAATATTTGTACTTTTTGTAATTTAACACTTTTTTTAATTTTTCCTTTTTGCATATTCAAACAATCAATTTCAGATAAAACTAATTTTCCAAAAATTTTCTTACTTTTTCACCTTGCTGTATAGCCTCAATATTAAACAATAATCGATTCCAGAGAGAGGCCTCCAGGACGGATGGGTGGTCATTGACTCTCCACAGTCTCTTGTTAAAAAATATCAATTCATGTTGTACGTGTTCTTCTTGTGAACTTTCATGAATTAATGATTTAGAAAAGCCAACATTGATTTAGGGCTATAAAATGATAGCTAAAAGGCTCTAATTAAAGCTTGTAAAACTAGCTTTCATTAGATACCCATAAATCATTGGTAGCTTTTCCAAATCTTTGGTTCATGAAAGTTCACAAGAGGCACACTCGAATGACCACAAAATTTATATTTTCAGTTTCAGAAATTTGTGATTGGGTTCAAGTTTTATTTTAGATAATTAGTAGATTGTTGATTAATGGTTCTTTGGGTTGGAAAGAGCTCGTTTACATAATTTCAGTTGAAAATTTTTAAGCTCAACAATTAGACAGCAATAAATTTCAAGAGACCAGATCAAAATTCAATTATAAAATTTTCCCATAGTTTTATCTCAAAACGAGTCGAGTATTCGTGACCTTTTTTCTATAAAAGAACAAACACAAACAATTTCTGGAATTTTTTTTTATGAAATAAAATTTGAAATATTTTTTGATTCGCTCTAAAAATAAGATATTTTCTCGGGCTTCTGACAATACTCGAATTAAATGGACAAAAAGAAAAGCAACGATTTTGTATCTTAAAACAAAAAACCCTCAAAGAAAACCTCATACCAAAAAATCGGTCATTTACAAATACAAAAAGTCAAGTAATCATCCTATTCAATCGGAAAAAACAAATTTTTAGCTAAAAAAAAAAAATTAATTTAGGTCAATAAACCGAAACCGAAAATTTTCTAAATTATCCATCAAGTTAATCAATACTTGAGATTTATTATTTTTTTAGTTTATTGAGCCTTACTTTAAAAACAACAAAATGACTCTCTCAAGATCATTTCGTTACAGGACAATAAATCTTAAAATTTTTAACCTTTTCAAACAACAACAAAATCTTTTTGAAGTTCACTCAAGATCGATACTAGATAACAAAATTATCTTAATCGTCTTTGTTACAAAACACACGTTGAACAAGCCCCCTCTAGAGATACTTTAAAAGAGTTAATTTTATCTTATCTAATTAAATTTATTTATTCAAAGGTCTATGACCGTCAGTTTTTATTTTATATTTTATTTTTTCAAATGTATGTTTAAATATTTACATTAAACATTTTTTGTTGTAAGTTAATAGGTTATAACTATGGAAACTGTTTGTCCAAGAAATCCGTAAAAAAATCGTATTGTTTTAATTAGTTCCATACAACAACAAAAAGAGGAACAAAAAAAATGTGACTAGATGAATAGACATCACATTTTAACAACTAAACAATATATTTCGTTAAAAGAAGATAAATCCTAATGACAAATATTTACTAAAGGTTCTCGTCGAATGAAATGTAAACTAATAATAAAAAAAAAATATTAAAATACCAAATCATTCATTCAAAAATAACTTTTTTTTGTTTCAATATAGGTCTTATTTTATTAGAGATAATGTAGCGGCTATTATTGAAATTTGAATTTATAATTTTTGATATTTTTTTTTCACGCTTTTTTTAACAGTTTTTTTTTTTGATCTTTTCATGGTTTGTTGAATCTTGAATAATACGTGACTTTAAGAGTATACAATTTTTATTAAAAGCTGTAAATTTCGTTATAGAAAATAATTTTGTTTAAGTCGATTTTCCTGTTTATTGTAATTTAACACTTTATTTTTTTCGATATCAGTGTTCTGATAAATGACCAATATTTCAATCGTTTTATTCTCAACAACAGAAACGATTTGTTTAGGTCAAAGAAAACTATTAAATTCTTGTTAAGGTTTCTTTTAATTTAGATTTTGTTTTTCAACAAAAAGACCATTTTTTTTAAGACTTGACTAGAATAAATTTTATTTTTTTTTAAGAACTAAGCCAATTCGACTCTGTTTTCATTGTAAGGATGCTAAGCTATTTAGTGAATGTAAAGATCTATTCATAAAAGCGTGTCACTCTGTTTTTTATGTTTTTCGCAAGTATGTTGATGTTCAATCTCAATCAAAAAATGTTTTAATAATCACAAGATGTCGGAAAATGATAGTTTTTGTTTTGTACTGCACTACTCCTAAAAAGGCGTATCGTACCATAAAACTTTCATAGGTTCAAAATTTTTAAAATTTAGGGTTGGTGGGCTGCAACGGTACGGTTGGATTGTATGATACAGTACGCCTTTTTTTCAAGAGCAGTGCATTACATCTAGACTCTTGGATAAGATAAATTTATTTTACCAAAATGTTGTTATCTTCATCATCTAAGTTCAAAGTGACACCAAGCGTAATTTCCGATTCCGCGGTTTCCGATCACTTTCCGCTTCACATTCCGCAGTTTAAGGATAACCTTAACTAGAGACTGTTACGGAGGTAAAATTTTTTTAAAAAATAGGATAAGGGAGAGGTCTATAAAACGTGGACTTTTTTTGCATGATCGAAAGCTATTCATCTAAAATTGATTAATAAAGACTTAAACCACGGTTAGGGAAATATTTTTCGGGTCAAGTGACTCTGTTTGGCTAAATTAGTCTTCGAAACAAAAATTTGTCTCAAGTAACCAATTGGACAGAGGTTATTTTTAACCCAAACAAAAGGTCTACATAAATTTTTCAGAGTATTTTTTTTAGGTAAAAGTTGAAAAATTTTGTTTAAAATGTACATCAAACTGAACTTGGATTTCATTAATAAACTTTTGCATGTTTGAATTTTTTTTTGTTTCAAACAAAATTTTGTAATAAAATTTTTTTTTCAGAATCAATAAAAAAAATGTTTAATTGTTAGATAATATTTGTCGCAAAAACAACTTCCGTAAAAAAAACGAACGACGAAATATCAAAATGTATCTTTTACAAACAATTATTTTATGCATCCTTACCGTGCCACTTATTTCATCTAAAATCAAATTTACACGTCTTGTATACAATTTTAAAATAAACGAAAACATACCTGTAAACGCCCTTATTGGTAAATTAGACTTATCCATAACCGAATACACTAATTTTGATGTTTATCTTAACACGACACGCTATGATGACTCAAGTCGTTTGTTTTACATTGATAAAAAGACATTCGAAATAAAAACATATTCGAGTTTAGAGAGTGTAACTAAAAGTGAACATTTTTTAAGAGCTATTTTGTTGGACAAAAAAACAAGTTCAATTTTATCTAAATGTGCTATACGGATTCAAATATTAAACGATAAAAATACCGCACCGAAATTTTTGCGACCATACGAAGTTCAAATATTCGAGAACAATCCTCCGGATACTTTTGTAATCCAAGTCCAAGCTGTTGATTCAGACATGGACGAGAATGCAAGACTCACTTATCATTTGATTAATAACGAAACAACTCCAAGTCCGTTTCAAATAAGATCAGATACTGGTGAAATCTTTGCCAAACGAGTCCTCGACCGAGAACAACGTGATTTTTACACTCTTAACATTGCCGCGATCGACAACGGTAAAAATCGCCTCACTGCTACAACAAAAGTTTTCATTCGTGTCGTTTCTCAATTCGATTTTCAACCACTCATGGACTACAAAACTTACAATTTAACCCTTGATGAAAACACTGATTTCACTAAACGTCCTGTTATACTCAAAGTTACCGGGTCAGATAGACACACAAATAGTTCTAATTTAACCTACTCTTTATCCGGTAGTTTAAATGATTTGAATACTTTTGAAATAGACAATTTTGGGTGTATACGTTTAGTGTCAAAGTTGAATTATAAACTTAAAAATTTTTATAAATTGAATATTTATGCTCAAGATTTTGGTCAACCAGCATGTGCTGTTTCGTCTATTTTGAATATTAATATTCTCAATAAGAATTCGAATGTGCCTACTTTTTCAGCTCCATTTTATGAGTTTATAACATTTGAAAATGTTGAATTGAGCTCGAAAATTGGCCGGGTCTATTCGTATGATCGTGATGACTCGAACTCTTCAATCTCGTATTCAATTGAATCAATTACAGACGATTTTCCGTTTCGAATTGAAAAAAACGGATCGATTTTAATCGAAAAAAAAATCTCAAAAAAAATTTACGAATTTTATGTAACTGCTAAAAATTCGTATTCGACAACGTCTAGTGTTAAAGTTAAAATTAAAATCTTAGATTCAAATGAACAAGTTCCTGAGCTCGCCAAAAAAATTTACAAATTGGACATTAATGAAGACACTGCCATTGGACTTCCATTACTCACCCTTAACGTTATTAACAAGGATTCAAGTTCTCTTTTGGAGTATTTTATAGAACAAGACGATGATAACACATTTACGTTGATAAAACAATCGAACACTAAAGTTTTTTTGACCCTTGAAAAGTCAAATTTAAACTTCAAAAAAAAATCTTTTTATCAATTAAATGTTAAAGTAGTTGATCAACAAGACGGACTGTACTCGATTTCAAAGATCGAAATAACTGTTCAACCAAACATAAAATATTATCCAAGATTTACCAGAGATATTTTTACATTCAAAATAAACGAAAATTCTCCTATTAATACTCTCATAGGTACACTTACAACTGTTTCAAATGATTATCAAGTTGTTTATAAATTAATCAGTGGGGGTCTAAACGAAAACGATTTGACTAATAATTTTCGTTTAGATGACCAAACTGGTAATTTATATGTCTCAAGTTATTTGGATCGTGAGAAATATGAGAGTATTACTTTGTACGCAAGTGCATCTTATAGAGACAGAAATTTTCGTTCTGATCACGTGTTGATTCAGATCCAAGTAATCGATTCTAACGATAATGCTCCTTTGTTTACTCGATCATTTTATCAAGCGAGTATTTATAAGAATACTCAAATTGGTGATTTTTTGTTACGAGTTGAAGCTGTTGATAGAGACGCTGGTAATAATGGAATTGTTAAGTACACAATCTTGGATGATAAGAGTCCAGTTCAAATTGACACTTTGACCGGTGTTGTTCGTGTTAGTTCAAAAATTAAATTCGATAGTATGAATTTGACTATTTTGAGCAGTGATTTAGGAGAGCCTAGTCAAAATTCAAAAAGTTATTTGTATTTAAAATATGTTGATCAAGACAATAACCCGCCGTACTTTGATTATAAAAATCTAGTCTTTAATATTTTTGAAAATCAATCACCCGGGACTGTAATTGGTGAATTATTCGCCAGGGATTCTGAGCATGGAACCGATGGGGATATAATTTATAAAATATTGAACAATGACATGTTTGAGTTAAGACCATCAGGAAGTTTCAATCGTGTTAACCTAGTCTCACAATCCGTGTTTGAGTCTGGTTCGAGTTTTAATTTCACAGTCCGAGCTTATTCGGGGTCTCTCTACTCAGATTGTTACATTCAAGTCAAAGTTGAGGATTTAACCCGAAATCAACCGAGAGTACCTGAACGATTCCGAATAATTTTTAATAATTACAAGAATCATTTTTTGACTGAAGAAACTCCGAGAGTCCCTGTTGAAAATTTTGATTTAGCCTTCAACTGGACTTTTGCGTAAGTTTTTTTTATTGACACTGATTCAGACCCTTATTTAACATATTTTTTTAAAAGTTTACCGGATAAAATTGGACAACAACTCATAAATTTGGATCATCGAACAGGTGAAATAACCCTCAAGTCAATTTTGAATACGAACAACTTGATAAACACTTCATTTACCATCTCCATTAACGGTAAGTTGCCCTAGAGAGTTCTGATTTTACAGTTTAAACATTTTTATTTTTTTAAAACAGACGGTGAAAATTTGGTAAATACAACATGTGAGTTGATTGTATCAATGATTAGCGATAATATGATATCAGAAAGTGTTACTCTTAACTTACACAGTATTGATTTGGATACTTTTGTATCAAAGTATTATGTAAATTTTGTTGATCTAATATCAGGTCTAATGAAAAATGTAAAAAAGGTAATTTATAGGTCTATTGAAAGTCTTTAAACAAATTTTTTATTTTTTATTTTTCAAGTCGAATGTTCATGTTTTCAATCTGGCAGGTCAACAAAACGGTCTCAATTTGAGTCTATCGATTTCCCAAGATTATGAAAAAGATGTAAATTTTGATTAAAGTTGAAAAAATTTAAAAAAAAATTAAGTTTTTTTGTTTATAGAAATTTGTATCGTCATCGATGATCAAACAAATTGTTTACTCGAATTTGGAAAAACTTAAATCGTATCTTCATATCAATAGAATAAACATCTACGAAGATCCAGCGTGTTCAATTGAACCTTGTCTTAACTTTCAAAAATGTCAAACAAACACAAAATTTCAAACAGCTAGTTCAACGTACATTAAAAATTCGATAAATCAATTTCGTTCGATTAATGTTCAACATGATTTTAGTTGTACATGTCCATTAGGTTTTACAGGTACGAATATATCTGTCATGTGTGATACTGAAATTAATTTGTGTTATTCGAACCCGTGTGGTCAAAATGGAGTTTGTTTGAGTCAAGAGTCAAGTTATGTTTGTGTATGCGATGCGGATTACACTGGTCGTATGTGTGAAATTAACTTGAAAAAATCAAAATGTAATGAACTTGAAACAAGTGAGCAAGTTTGTCGTGGTAGTTCGGTGTGTAAGAATTTAATTCTAGGAGGTTTTGTGTGTGATAAATGTGAGTCTAATGAAGAGCCATCAGCGAGTAGTTATTACACAAGTCTTTGCCAATTGAGGGCAAGAAATTTTCCCGAAAATTCCGAATCATACCTTGTTCTACCCGGTCTTGAAAATCGATTAAGATTCAAAATTAAGCTTAAATTTTCAACTGTTAAATCAAATGGAATCATTTTTTATAATGGACGTTTATTTAACGACACCCAAGACTTTATCTCGCTTGGAATCGATGACGATTTTTTAACTTTCAAATACTCTTTTGGTGACAAGACTAACGAAATTAAGTTAGACGAGTTAAGTGTTACTGATGGTAAATGGCGGACTGTAACAATCGAATACAAATCTCGTACTGTTTCAATATCCCTAGACAACGATATATACGAAAATATAGATTCTTGTGAACTTGTCCGTAACTTTAACAAAACCAGCTCAGAATGTTTAAGAAAGTCTCAAACAGATGATTTGGATATAAAGTGTAAGAACCAAATTGAAAACTGTTTCAGGTATTTTGATCTCAATGGTCCACTTTATTTGGGTCATGACTCTAGTTCGAGTAACCATTACGAGGGGTGTTTGAGTGATGTTTATGTGAATGAGAATCTAATTGATTTGGACACTGATGTTATCCTTAACTACAAAACTCGACCTGGTTGTGCTCCTAAAATAAATTTATGCGAACTAAACTCGGATAAGCTAAAGTCAAATAACTGCAAAAAATGTTCTCATTTGTGGTCAAATAAGTTTAAATGTGAATGTAATGAAAATGAATTTTTCGATGGCGTTAAATGTGTTGATAAAAAAGAAGAAATTTACAGTACAAACAAAAATGGTTATTTATTATTTCAAGAAAAAATAATCGAACAATCCGATCAAGAAATTGAAATTTCGTTTGACCTTAAACTTAGAGACCTAATTGACGGAAATCAGTCAATTCTTTACTTTAAATTTAGCGATAATTTAATCTTCTACGAGTTTTATGTCGTTTATGATTCAAAACTTTTGAGTCTAACATCACAAAATGTTCTTAAACCAATCCGATTACAGTTGAATAAACCCTTGGATCGTTACTTTTGGACAAAATTAGTTTTAAAGTTTAAAAAAGATGGTTACATAAGTCTAAGTTTGGACGAAATATTTTCTAAAGAAGTCCAAACCGACGAGATCAAACGGGCTTTTGAAGAAAAATTCAATTACAGATGGTCAATTGGAGGATACAAAATGTCAACTGGTGTTTCATCATGTTTAAAAAATGTAATGTTAAATGGTAAACTATTTGCACCTTACGAGACTTTTAGTGTTGATAAAGGATGCAAAAATATAGAAACATGCGATTCGACTTTGTTTAATTTACAACCTGTCTTATTCGAAAATATCACATGTCAAAAAGAGGATATTTGTAACCAACCTGTATGTTACAACTCGGGTATTTGTTCGAATAACACTCGTGAATGTACATGTCCAGTTGGTTTTAAAGGAAAATATTGTCAATACGAAAAACAAATATCAGCTCGTATTACAGATCAAAGGCAAACATGTCCAGCTAAATGGTGGGGTATTGAACAAGGTATTTGTGGTCCATGTAATTGTGACGAATCGAAAAATTTCTCACCCGATTGTGATAAACAAACAGGACAATGTAAATGTAAATCAAAATTTTATAAACGTGTTAATAAATTAACGAACGAAGAAGAATGTGTGCCGTGTGATTGTTATTTAGACGGTTCGAGTAGTTTAGAATGTGAATCAATGACAGGTCAATGTAAGTGTCTACCAGGTGCTGGTATAACAGGAAGACGTTGTGATAAATGTGTTTCACCGTTTGCTGAATTAACCTTAAAAGGTAACGAGTGTAGACAGTTAATGACTAATGAATGTCCAAGAGCGTTTGCTTTTAACATCTGGTGGCCTCGAACCGGGTTCAATCAAATGGCAAATTCGACATGTCCAAAAGGCTCGGTGGGTCAAGCTTATAGACAGTGTACTCATAATGGTTGGGCCCAAAATTTAGATCTAAGTGACTGTAAATCTTTAAAATTAAGCGGAAAAAAAATCGATGAGCTTTCAATTGATAAACTAACATCTTATCAAGCGTTTAAGATTGTCGAAGAGTTAAATAAAATTACTTTGGATTCAGAGATTGATGATGATGATGACACATATGCCCTTGACGAAAAGAACTTGATGTCTACTTCACAAAATAGTTTGTACGCAAATGATTTGTTAACAATTCGAAATTTAACTAAGTTTATTCTTGAATACGAAACAATGAACGAAGGTTCTTTTTTGTTGATCCAAGACAAATTTTTTATGAACAAAATATTTTCAATAATTGACAAAATTTTGAGTAAAAAATTCGAGTTGAAAATAAATCAATTCAATTTTAAGACTTTAAACAAACACACAGAGTGGACTGATTTAGTTATTTGTTTAAAAGACTATTTAGGGGTTTTAATACGAGATGGTCAAGAGTTGACACCAGATGAAGACATTCAAATTAGTTTTGACAACTTACAATTTGGACTTAAACACAAACGACAAGATTTATATTCAGAGTCAAGTGTAAAATTCAATATAAATTCGAATAAAATAGCGTACAGTTCAATTAATATGGCGTCTTATAATTTACCTATTCATTTAATGTTAAATTCAAGACAAGGTTCAATTTCTACTTCAACATACCGGGTTGTTTCAAACTTATTTTTACTTGTCTCTAAAAACGAGACCAAAAGTTCCAAGATAATAATCGAATTTTTATTGACAAACAATTATGATGTCATGTACGATCCAATCACAAATTTCTTAAATTATAAAAATTTACGAAACAGTAAATTAGATTACATGTGTGTACATTTAAACATGGAACACAAAATCTGGTCAAATAAAGGAAGCAAATTTATAAGTTACGATTCAAGTACAAATATGGTCAAATGTTCATATGAAAATGAAACTGGTATTTTTGGAGTTATAACACCAGTAGGCACATTTATACGTACTAAGACAAATGTAATCAACTTTACAATCGGATTCAATATTTTTATAAGCTTTTCATTAATAATTTTGTCAGTAACAATGATCCTAATAACCTTGTTCAAAGTAAGTCTTCATCAATCTATTTTTTGTCAAATTAAATCTAAACTTTTTGTCATTAGAAAACTCGACGTCCATTAAAACTCGTTCACTTAAACCTATGCTTGAACATGTTTATAAATCAATTAATATTCGTAGCTGGTGTAAACGCAAACGATTCTCAAATAATATGCAAATTTGTGTCAATTCTAGAACACTATTTTAACCTAAGCACATACTTTTGGATGTTTTTAATAAGTTTGCATTTGTACAGAATGGTTACAGAGTTAAGAGATGTGAATAAAATAGGTCAATCACTACCAGTGTTTTATTACATTATAGGTTACACAAGTCCAGTTATAGTCGTTGGTCTTTCGCTTGGAATTAAACATGACATATACACAAATTATGATTCGACAATCAACTTTTTGAATTATCCAATGAACAAACTTGATCTATCGTCTGTCTATTGTTGGCTTAATATTAACAATTACAACGAAATATTCTTCATTTTTATTCTACCGATCGGCACGTTAACATTCTTAATACTCATATTATCATTTTTGAGTTACAAACAAATCAAAAAGAACACGTTTAATCAAACAGATATAACTTTAGTTTACAAAAATTTATTCGGTTCGTTAATATATCTTCCATTTGGGTGTTTATTAACAGTATTTTTGTTGCTTTTTTTGAATTCGTCACAATCAGCAATACAATCAAACTCAATTTTTACCGAATCGTTTGTCTATCAACATTTTTATGTTTTAATTTCATTGGTCTATTCGACAATAACATTTGTGTCTTTGATTTTATATGACTCTGAGAACAGAAGTTGTTTGAAAAAGATTTTAAATCGATTGACACATAAAATAAATGAAGATAAAATATGCGAAGAGATTAAGGTTAAACCAGAAAAGTTGAACGGTTTTCAAAATTTAAGCGATAAAATTGAGGTTATTAATGTTAATAATATTAATGCAAAGTACTACAGGGATTTTAACACCCATTCACTTTCAACTACATCTACATCAGGTACACTTGAGAACACTGAAAATTCACAAATGTCAGATTATGTAAAACACATATTCTTGCCTAATGGAGGAGGAAACAACTATTTTACAAGTCTCATTAACACAACAAACACAGATACAACTTGTGAAAGCGATTACAATTATAATTACGATTTTAACAAGTTAAAAGTTATAAATAATACCCAGAGTATACAAGAATGTGATGTTGTTGATGTTGGTCAAGTGTTAAAAACAAAAAATCTTCAGAATGAAAGTTATAGAGCGAGATCACCGTTTATACAAAATTTGAATACATATCAAGTATATTCACCGAATAAGTTTAGTAATCCTATAGTTGATGTTATGAGTGGTACGTTGCCTAGATCGAAACCGAGTCAAGTAATCCAAATAAGTCCGCATTATTCAGAAAGTATGTCATCCGATTCAAAGAGTTCATTAGTTCATATAAATCCAGATGGAACTATAGAGCGTAAATATTACAAAAAAGCGAATATTACAAGTATACCGAGTATTAGATTAAATTCAAGTGTTAATATAGATCCAAATTTGAACCATGAAGAGTAAGTTTGTTTTTTAAGTTTATGTCTAAAATAAATTTTTTAAATTTTTGCTTTTTTTTTAAAGTAATGAAACAAGGGTGTAAATGCATTGTTTTTGTGTTGCTTTATTTGTTTATATGTGTTTTTTTTTTTTGTTGTAAAATTAAGATTTTTATTGTAAATGTAATGTCCTGTCTATAAATTTAATTTTTTTTTCACTATTTAATTTATAAATTGTTTTTTATTTAAGTTCTTATGGGATTTTTTGTTTTTTTTTTTTACTTTAATTATTTAAGTGATAAAAAAAAAATTATATTTATCTAAAATGATAAAAAGAACAAAAAAAATTTAAAATGAATATTTTTTTAATTTAATATATTTTTCAATTTTTTTTTATTTCAAAATAAATACTTTAATTAGAATTTTATTTTTAATTCAGACTCTTTTTAAAATGACGATTGAATAAGGCAATCCCTAACTTACGGACCCGATGACTCTAATACGGATTCATGTGCCCAATATCCGGATTTCATTTAAAGATTAGACGTAAGAAATAAGCGTTCACTTAGCGATAAATTTGGTTGTACCTAAAACACGGAATCTAACTACGGAACATAACGGAATTGGACCCTAAATTACGGAATCCATAAAACGGAAATTACTAAAATACGGATTTTTTTTTACGGAACGCCTACTAAATTACGGAAAACGGAATAAACCTAAAAAACGGAACAGATGGTTGTCACTAAAATCCGGACACGGAATTTTAGCTATCTAAAATCCGGACACGGAATTTTTTTTTGAAGATTAAAATACGGACAGAGGATTCCGTAAGCAAAAAGTTGTTACGAGATATCGATGGTGTAATTTTGCGTCCATCTTGTAAAATTGAGTCGAAAGTCGATGAAATAAAGGCTAAAAAATTGTTAGAAAAACTTAAATATCTAGACGTATTAAAAGATCTTGCCTTATTTCTTATTCAATCCTACGCTTTATATTGAATTTTGAAGTTCTTAAGTTCACTTAAAGAACTTTATAAGATCTTAACCGTTCTTGAATCTCTACTATACTAGAACTTATTAAGATCTTGAAGAAGAACTTTACTAAGAACCAAATCAAAATCTAATTAAGATTCTTAAAAAGAACTATCATCGAATTGTTTCCTGGATCTACTCCTTCCTCTGAAACAGAAACGTTTAAGATTCCAAAAAACTGATCTTATAGTTACACCAGAACCCGTACTTCAAGGTATATTAAATATTGTATCACCATTGCTTTAAAGAAAAATGATATTCAAGTTTGTAGTGTATTTTAGATGCTAAACGAAAACTTTTCAGTGCAAAAAGAGATAGAAAATTAAAATTAAAAAATGGATTTTTTTTAAATGTGAATTAAATATTTTTCTGTTTTTGTGTCCTATGTTTAAAATAAATTTCGTTTTTGTATTTAAAGGTTTATATTCAACCGTTTTTGAAATTTTGTCCGTCTCCGTATTTTAGTTAAAACCGGTCCGTGTCCGGATTTTAGGAGATTTTTAACCAGTCCGTGTCCGTATTTTAGTTTGCCTTTTTTTTGTCCGTGTCCGGATTTTAGATAGCTAAAATTCCGTGTCCGGCTGTCCGTGTCCGCCTGTCCGTGTCCGCCTGTCCGTGTCCGGATTTTAGCGACAACCGGAACAGATACGGAACCGATAAAAACAAATTGATGATTTATTAGAGATCAGCACATACCGTAAAACCCTGCCAACTACGCCGGGGCTAAAGGCTGTAAATAGCCATAACCCCCCTCCCTAAGAATATACTCTAACCCTTGTGTTTTTTTATTAAATTTTCTTTTTGACCCCGGGATTAATTAATATTATTTTTGTTTATAGTCTCATGTGATTAAAAGTTCTATTAAATTACACACCCATGAGCTTAAATTTTTCTAACCCTTATCCGTCGAAAACCGGGTCATAAATGACCCGAAAAATTGAAAAATAAAAAAAAATAAAAAAATAGAGAAAGTTTAGGAGAGTATTATATGCGGTTGAATAAAAAATATCAATCCCAAAATTACATCAAACGACAGCTGAGAATATGAAGAATATTATTATGTTCACAGAATTTCGAAAATAAAACATCAAAGTTGAGAAACATCAGAAAAACTAAACCGGGTCATTTTTGACCCATTTCAGACGTTATCGTGATTTTTTATATTTCCGACGGATAAGGGTTAACATACACTTTTAAGCTTTGCAAAAATAAAATTTCTCAATTTACAGTTCAGTTATTCGCTAGCGGCTGCATACGTCGATTTAACATTTGTTCCGAAAAGACTAACCAATCTTTTACAGCCAGCAGATATAGCATGGTTTAGACCTTTGAAAGCTTGGTATCGAATTATTTGGAATGGATGGCTAATAAACTCAGAGAAAACGTACACTAAAGCAAACATTCAAAAATCACCCGGAATTATGATAGATGTCTTTCATAGGCAGCTTAGGTATCTTATTCACAATTAAGAATTCATAGATGATATTGAAGATGATGATGCTCAAAATATTCATGGCTAAAATTGACGATACAGGCATGACAACAAGAACTAGTGATGACGAATCTGAAATGGAAACAGAATAATTTTTTCTTTTTTTATATTTTTTTTTGAACAAAAATACGAACTAAATCGTTAGTAGCCCAGGTTTTTTTTTATTCTAAAACCCGGGCTAATCAGAATTTTTATTTTTTTAAATCAGTGGGAAAAAACTTTTCGTTAATTTAGTACCCCACCATTTTTTATTGAGAACTCCATGGGGTAGTTTGCAAGGTTTTGTCTTTATTAACTTTGTGCAATACTAAACTCATCAAATTATCGTGCAAGCGTGATTATTTGATGAGTTTATAGATTAAGAATTGGTTCAAGGTAGCTTTTTCAGATAGCATAGAAAGATCGATTTTGAAAATTTGCACATTTTTTTCTTTTTATCTAAACTTTATCCTCTTTAATAAACGATTGGTTTTCTGATCGTGTAAAATTGTATCAAGATGCTTTTAAACCCCTTGAAAAAAAATTCAGGAGAATAAATAAAAAATTTACATCACTTGGGTTAAACCATAACCATAACCGTAACCAAACTTTAACTTGATCTATAAGCCAAGAACGGCAAATATAATCTATTTATAAAAGGGGCATTTAAATAATTGTTTAAATCAACCCAAAGATGCATAATTTAATTAAACTGAAATACTTTTCAAAAGTTTGGTAATGGTTACAGTGTAACCCGAGTATTCATTAATTCTACTGATTATATGAACATAAATTCACCAAACCGGCAAGACCCAAAGAGGTCCACTGAACTAGTAAACTAACAAAAAAAATTCAAATAATTCTTGTGTAACTACATTCAGATTATTGTGTAACTAAAAGGTCCATCATTTTCTCCAATTTTACCACCCCTTTTTGGCACAAATATTCCATAAAATTGCACTTTGTATTTTTTGTTGCAACCGGATTTTAGGTAGCTAAAATTCCGTGTCCGGATTTTAGTGACAGTCAAAAATTAAAGCGATTTTAATTTTGACGCTTTTTTTCGTCTTTTTATTTCGTAGAATTAGAAATTTGCAAGATAAGAAAGTATCAAATTAGCCAGTTAATATGACAAGAATTCTAAGTCTTGAATTGAAAAATTTGTATAAATATTAGTTTATGGCTTTGTTTTTCCCAAATCGACCTTAAATTAGTTTTAACGACTTTTTAATATTAAAATGTTTTAACAGTGGATCCGCTGTTCCAGTGATCTATCGTCCATACGAAAATACGAGTCCAGTTCTGAATTCCTCTTGTGAGGATAAATCCAGTTTGGATGAATACTATCCGCATTCTTAAAAGTCTTTACCGAATATTCTAAAAAATAAGCTCTAGTTACAACACTAATAGATTAAGAGAAAAAAAGTAATCAAAATTAACAAAATCTTAGTCAAAGTCAAACAAGTTGCAATATTCTTAATCTCGGCTAGAGTAAATTTAAAAAAAATTTCTCTATTCCCTATAGCAAGCAATTATTTCATTTCAAACTCAATTTGTGTACACAAATGAAAATTTTTTAAAAATGTTTTTTAGTTAAAAATTCGCTTGAAAGTATCTTACTAGAGTATTTGCAGATCCACCTGCACGAAAAATTTTTTATTTGAGAAAATCATTTTTTAAAAAATAAAATGGGTGTAAGTAAAATGTTTCTAAGTATCCTTATATCCTTTTATTGTCGGTTAATCATTCGATTTAAACTAGAATTTAATCGATTTTCGCGATGTTGATCGTCTAATGAACTACTTAACAAAAAAATCGAACCGTTCAATAAAAAACTCGAAATGAAACGATTTTTAATACTGTAATTTATTTTTTTTAATTTAAGTACCGAGGAAGAAGGAAGCATTTAAAACGTTTATATGCACCAAAACACTGGATGTTGGACAAATTGTCCGGTGTGTTTGCCCCAAAACCCAACGCTGGTCCACACAAAACCCGCGAAAGTTTACCAACTATTATTTTCTTGAGAAACAGACTCAAATACGCTTTGACCTACACCGAGGCCAAGAAGATCTGTGCTCAACGTTTAATCAAAATCGACGGTAAAGTCAGAACCGATATGACCTTCCCAGCCGGTTTCATGGGTCAGTTTTAAAACATTTTTTTTGTCCACAACCCTAGACGAATTAATTCTTTTTTTTTCATGTACAGATGTCATCACCATTGAAAAAACAAACGAATTTTTCAGATTAATCTATGACGTCAAAGGTAGATTCGCTGTCCACCGTATCACCAAAGATGAGGCCCAAGTAAATCTACAACCAACTTGGAATAAAAAATTGAAAATTTTTTTAAAAATTTTTTTATTTTCAAGTACAAATTATGTAAAGTCAAGAAAGTTTTGGTCGCTCCAAAAGGTGTTCCAATGATTGTCACCCACGATGGCCGTACCATCCGTTACCCAGACCCACACGTCAAAGTTAACGATACTATTCGTCTAAACTTAGAAAACAACAAAATTGAAGATTACATTAAATTCGACTCCGGTAATTTGGTTATGATCACTGGTGGTCACAATTTGGGTCGTGTTGGTGTTATAACATCAAGAGAAAGACATCCAGGTTCATTCGATATTGTTCACGTTAAAGACGCTGCCAACAATACATTTGCCACTCGGTAATTAATTGCAAAAACACTTTCGACTCTTTCTTTCAAGTTTTAACCCCCTCTTTTTTTTTTAAGTTTGTCATATGTATTCTTGATTGGTAAAGGTAACAAACCATGGGTTTCATTGCCAGCTGATAAAGGTGTTAGAAAAACCATCACCGAAGAACGTGAAAAACGATTAGCCCAAGCTTGAAAAAAATAATTTTTATTTAATGGTTCGATCGAAATAATTTTAATTGAATCAATAAATAAATTCCAAAAAAAAAATCATTATTTTATTTTATTATTAACCAAAATACGCCTAGTCTACTTTTACTCGAGGAATATGATTTATTTTATTTTCTTGTTATGTCGTAAATTGTGATGAGATTCGAATCGTTTGTTCTAAGGATCAAATTAAATGTTTCTAAAATTAGATCTAAACATGTGTGTTTTTTGAAGGCACAATTATACTATTTTGTTTTAGGGGCCGATCAGCTCTTAAGCTCAGAGTGTCTTTTTCGTATATTTTTACTAAACATTTAACTTTTTATGTAAATCACAACGTCGGTTTCAATCCTGTTTTTTACTATCAAGTCTTAGTGATTGGTAACCTTAGAGAGTCTGGTCTTAACATTATGCAATTCTTTAATTTGTTTTTTTAATTAAAAAATATCAGTCAATAACAGTCTTGTTAGGCAATGCATTGTATGTTCCATAACAAAGCTCATTTGTTTGCTTAACGAAATTTCATTACGTATAACAGAAACTTAGCATTAGAAAAGCTAACATATTTTGATACACTGTTCTTTTACCGAAATTTCACCTTTTACGGAATGAACCGTACTTTCCGTGCCGTACCCGGCAATTTGAAGTTCACAATTTTCGTCCAATCGTACTATCGTACTTTTTATGAAGAAGATTTTTTTTCAAAAAAAATTTACAGTGGCTAAACGACTAATCGCTTAAATGCGTAGGTATAGACTCTGTCTAACACTTGTTTTTATTTGTTAATGTTTTAAGGTTCCGGAAATGCAAAAAATTCACACTAATTTTTAAACTTATTTTTTACCTCAAAATCGTAATCTACATGTATGAAAACCTAGGAAAGACAATTTTTTAGAATAAGTACCAAATAATTTTTTCAAACCCTAGGGGTCTGAAGTGTCAAGACCCCTCAAAAACCATAATTTACTTTTTAATCTGAAACTTTTTTTTTAACTTCTCAACCATCTATACATATTCTGAAAATTCGTAAAATTTTCTATGATTTAAAACTGTTTTCAATGATCCTTGAGTTATTTGAAGGGTGCAAATTAAGGAAAATTTTACCCTTTTTTTTTACTTCCTTTGATATAACTCATTCAGTGTTCATCTCAGCCCTAAGATAAATACAAATTCTGAAATTACAAAAAATTTTGAACAATTTGTTGGTTTTACTTTTTTTGATTTTTGTTTCGCCTTTGGTAAACTATGAGAGATTTTGACAATTTTGACTAAAAATTCGTAATCCCAAAACATATTTCGTGCAGAAAGTCGTTTTTAGGCGTTGAAAAAGGCATCAATTAGGTCATTTTTTTGAAAAATATTAAAAATCATTTTACAAGATATTCGTGTAAGATTTTCATACATAAGGATTACGAATTTTTAGTCAAATTTTCAAAACTCCTCATCTTAGTGATTTTTGATTTTTTTGACTTTTTTCAAAAGTTATTGGGTTTTAATTTTAAACTTTTCCAAGGCATATCAAATCCAGTTCATTTTTAAATTAGTCATGTATGAAAGTAAATCAACCGGTAAAGAGTATTTCTTGTTCAATATAAGGTAAAATTAAATTCAATCTTCATTCTTTTGGAAAAATATTCAAGATTTAATTATTTTTCCAAACTTAAATTTAAAAATTTTTTGATTAAATGGAAACTAATTTTCAAAAATTCACTACAACTTCGACAAGACAAGTATGAGCATCTGTACTTGCTAATTTAACTATTTTTGTTTTCTCTTTCAAATTCATTTTGTCTTGTTAACGTGAATTTAGTTGAGAGAATCTTTAAAAATTGAAATATCCTTGATTTTCGCGCAAAACTTGTTAAACAGCAAGGTAAGATTAGTTAAATTCAAAACTTCCATTCCATTTAAATTCTTTATTTTTTATATTATTACCGTGATCTACGACACAGGAAACTCCTGAAAATTCTTTTCTTGCAGCCAAAGCTGCTCTTATCCGAATCAATTTTAAAAATTTTCCTAAAAATAAAACTCTGATGTAAACGGTTTTTTCAGCTATCAGGGGATATCTTTTGCCCAGATTTTTTTATGCATTTGATTAAATTTGAGGCGATTCTGTATTAATCTCAGAAGCTTCTTTTTAAATTTTTTTTCTTTATTTTTTTTTGTACACATGAGAATTGTTTTGTGATTGGTTCCAAAAATTAATTCTTGTATTTTTTTTCAGGATTAAGAAATAATTGAAGGTTGAAAACGGAATATTTTAGTTAATGTGAAAGCTCGAAAAAATGTCGCAAATAGTTTTTTTACTTCTGGGATACCTACTTAAAAAGGTGTTAAAAATAAAAATAAGACACTTTTCGCGATGAGTGAATATTTACTTTATTTTTAATTGACTTTTTTATTAAAAAAGGAATAAATTAGTTAATGTTTTGGTTAAAAACTGAATTGAACCAAAAGTAAGAACCAGCGAATGATTGGAAATATGGTTAGGCACATAAATTGACTTTATAACCATGACTTAACTAAAATTCAGTTTAACTCTTTATCCCAGGAGTAGCAAAATGAAAAATCTAAAACCGGAATTTTGTTCAGAATAACAAGCTATGCGGGAAAAAAATTAATGGTGCTGATTTGATCTCATTTTTTAGCCCTATAAAAACCTTTTTTGAAACATTTAACTTCGACAATCGTCAAACTTATTTTTTTTTCAACTACCTAAAAAATTAAGCAATTGAGTTTTCATGCATGGCAGCCAGATTTCATGAATTCAGAATGCGTAGACGTAAAAAATCAGCCTCCCCTTATAATAAAATTGCATTTTGGCTAAAACTTTCACCTCCCTCGTAGCTTCAGTATAATTTCTGACTGTTAAAAAATTTTTAAAATCTATCCTTTAAAGTACTCAAAAAAATTTCAGTTAAAAAATTCAGTGTCATTTTCAAAGTTATTCGAACTTTAAAGAAATTAAGGTTATCTGACATCAATTGATTCATGTGTGAAAAAAATTACTTCTCATTTTCTTAGTTAATAGGATTTCATTAAGCAAATGTTTTATAGGTTTATATTTATGTTTATTTCGTAGATGATTTATTCTTAATCAGTCAAAGTACATAATTACCAGGTACGACAAAATTTCGTTTTTCAACCACGCAGTTGTTTCTTCCAGTTTACGGTAATGTTTTGACAAATTGAAGAAGTTTAAATAAACCAAAACAAGATTAGCTCCCCTGAATGTTCAAGTTTTGAACAAGTCCGGACCATGCCTTCCATGACTCTTCAAGCTTCAGTAATACAGAGGGTCATTCTTCGTCGAAAAAGTAGTGCAGTCAAATTTTTGGTTTGAATGGCCGAAAATCTAAATGTAAAATTTCTAAAATTAAATCATTCCTAAAAGAATCTGTCGACGATTGTCAATCAAAACCGGCGAAGCTCAAAAAATACAATAGTGAACGTCTCGTTACTTATCTGCTTGCCGTATCTTATTTTTTATTGTTTGGATTTAACATTCACTTATTTATTCATTCTAATGATAGTGTTCACGGTTTAACTCAAAAATCAAAAACCAGAGACAAATTTAGAATACATTACGATTCTTACGGAAAAATGCATGTAATAATAATACTAATAAAAAGCTATAACGTGGTAGACCACGCGAAGCAGACTTTTAATGTCTGTAATAACTTTTTAAAACAAGTTTATTTTTTATCTAATTTGTTTTTTAACTCATTGACTGTTTTTGAATTGACCACTTCACTTGGCAGTCGATTCCATAGGCTAGATAACTTGGAAGAGATTTTTACTTCTAGTAATAAATTAGATCTTTCTTAAGAGAATATCGTTTGTACATGAATGTGAGTGGTTTAATGAAGTTAATCGAGTCCCATACAATGTTTATCAATAATAAATTAAAAATTTTAACATGTGTTTAAAAAAAAAACAGGTCTGATAAAAAATGTGTGTGAAACTTTTTTTTTCATGCCCCTACTTTCTAGTCCAATAAATTATCTTTTATGAGTCTTATACTAAAAATGTACAACACTGGTCTTTCAGAATGTCCATTTCTGAACTTTCATGAAAGTTTTCTTTAGTTTTTGAAATCGAGTCACTGTAAAGTTCCGAAGATAATTTTTTTCTGCTAAGATTGTTTTAGATTAATCTTAAAAATTTTTAATTTTTAGTTTCACGCAACGATTAACTTCCCCGTTATCAGTATTTACAAAAACTGAGCATATCTGCATGTAAAGATGTAGTCGCGAGTAGATCCGAATCGTTTTCGAGTTAGAAATACGCTCTTCTTATATTAACTGTCTACTGAAGACTTGGCTTAATTAAATCTCGTTTATATTGCGTGCAAATCCAACAAAGGAGAAATAGAGCAATTTTTTAAACCATTTTCACGAGGTGAGATTTTTGAGGTCTTAAGGCTTGATTGTCTTTATTTGGAATTAAGATTTTCCTACTGACAAGAGGATTTAAGTCATTACTTTGTCATAAAGTACTGTTAAAAGAGTGAAAATGACATGATAGTTAATATTATTCAATCTTAAGCAGAGGCCATCAGTTGTGCCACATATTAAGGGAATATATTGAAAGTTTATTTTTAATTTTAAGTTGTATGATAGGTTGCTAAATTTTGGACCCTTCTGTTTTTTTTTCTACTTTTTTTTCATATATGAGAAAACCTACAGTGGTGCTACGATATTTGTATTTAAATTTTGGTAAATATCAAAATGTCCAAAAAAAAATTCTGACTAATTTTACAACAATTGTTGATAAAAACTTAATACTGCACTTCTAGCGAACTTTCTCCTTTTGCGTAGCCGTACCGTAGCGTACCGTACCCTTTGCGTACCGTACCGTACCCGATAATCCGTAGTAAGCGTACCAACGTACCGTAGCGTACCCTAAGCGTACCGTACCGTACCCAAGCGTACCGTACCGTACCCAAGCGTACCGTACCGTACCCAAGCGTACCGTACCGTACCTACCGTACCCACCGTACCCAAGAGTTTTTAATTAATTTTTGAATGAATTTTTTTTTTCTCTTTTCAAAATTAAAGACAATTTAAAATTTATTAAATGGATTTTAGTAAATAAGTTAAATGTAAGATAATCCAAAACATATTTTTTATATTAAGTTCTTAATCTTTTGTCTTTAAGAAAAAACTAAAGGTTACAAACGAAAGTTCAAGCGAAAATAAGAAATAATCAGAAATTTATATTTTTTTAATGGCAATTTGAAGTTCAGTATTTTCGTACAATCGTACTATCGTACTTTTTATGAAAGAAAAAAGATAGAGTCCCAAGATTTTTTTCGTGAGTGTACTTTTTCAAGAGCTTTTGAGACATGCTTGTTTTAGACGATGAAACTTGACCAGACCCTTACACATTACGATACAATCCAAAAAGCACTAATCAAGGAATTTTTTAGGTGTTTCAAGGAAAATTCACAGTACTATAATAGCTTTTTATTTTCCTCCCATTTGTACACCTTTAAAATTAGTAACGTAGTTTTTTCTATTTTCTTTACGAAAAGTTCAGAAAAGTACGATTTATTACGGTACTAATATTTAATAAGCTCTAAATAAATTCAAAAGAAAGATTCACATAATTGTTATATAATTAGGCCGGAACTTATTAATTTTGCGGAATTGAACTTCCAAGGGCTAAAGTTATCACTAGTGGTAACGACAAGTTTTCTTCATTACGTCCAAAAAAACTTGTTTTTTGTTTGCATTTTTTTTGGTAAATGTTCTTAAAGGGTTTTAATGTTAATTTATAAAAAAACGTTTGTGTCTTATTTAATATATCGTTTGACCAAATTCAACGATCAAATCTTAATAAAAAAAATAAAATTTTAGTATCTGTTAGCTCTCAGCGAAACTACGAAGTCATTTCAACAGCCAGCAAATAGCACCTTTGATTTGTACAAAATGCTGAACGATTAACAAAAGTCTAGGAAAGTTTTTTTATGGTTCGCCAAGCTCTGAATAACAGTACGAGTTATGAATGAATCCAAAAATATGTAATAATTTGAAAACCCCTGCCTAATTTGAAAAATATAACAAGGTTGACTCTTTTAAAATAAAAGTTCGTACTTTGGGTTCGCAGATATATCATCCCGTTTGTCCGGAGTGATAAACGGGATATATCTAAATTGTGATAAAACTAAAAAATGTCTAATTTATTTTCAAACTGTTTGAATCGTTATCTATGTGTATCTTGAAATCAAGAGGGTTAAAGGTCTTAGCTAAAAATCTTTTATCAAAGGTAGTAATTTTCCGACATTAATTAAATTATTTTTCTTTTGAAAAAAATGACAAAATCAAACATTTTACTTACTTCTACTGTTCACCATTTATTATTAACTCTCAGATAAAATATTTAAATCATCCATTACAAGTATTGTCTTTGTACTATTCAAAAAACTTATTCTCTTTTTTTTAATTCAATTTTTTGTACTATGTTGTGATAAAGATGAGACTATTTTATACTAGAGTGTATGTAATTTGGTGCGGAAAAATCGGGATATATTTAAAATATGTGATATCGAAAGGGGAAATGACTCAACACTTTTTTAATGTAAAAGTATCTGAGGAAATCGGTTCTTAAGAAAATCGGGGATATATCTGAATTGTGATATAAGTTATGGCTGATATAATTGCGGACTCACTGTATATCATAACTGAGGAATGATTTAAAATTTATCATAGCATTATATAAAATGAACAAAAACCATACTTTTTTTTTATAAAACCTAAAGGATTTTACCTCATACATTTCGTACTATACAAAATAGTACTATTTTTCAAAAAAATTTTTTGGAATTTATTTTCTAAATCTGAAAATGACAAAATGTGTACAAATTAAATCTTTCTTTATTCATCGAATAGTTCTATCTATTTTTTCTATGATTGAGCTTAAATGAGCAAAAAACACAATTTTTTCTTCGACCGATAGTACTATAAAATTATTTAACATGAATATAAGCAAAAAGCCCTGTACATTTCTGATAAGAGTCAGCACAATATATTAATCTGTCTAAATGATAAAAATTTTTAATTTAAATAGAATAGTACGAAAATAGTACGGTACGAAAATACTGAACTTCAAATTGCCTTTTTTAATTGGCACTAATTATTAGGAAATAAAAGAAAAAATTGATTTTAAGGATTTTTTTAATCAAAAACAGGTCTTTTGTATTGTCGGTACGGTGGGTACGCCTTGGGTACGGTGGGTATGCTTTGGGTACGGTACGGTACGGTACGCCTTGGGTACGGTACGGTACGCTATGGTTACGGTTGTACGGTGGGTACGGTGGGGACGCTACGCAAAGGATACGGTACGCTACGCAAAAGGAGAAAGTTCGCTAGAAGTGCAGTATTTAACTCACTTAGAAAAAAATCGATATTTACTGATACATCAACCTTTATACTACCAACAAAAAAAACTCATTCCTACTTCAGTGTTTTTTTTGCGATTTATGTCACTAAAAGACTAATAGAGGGTCGAAAATTTTTTTGGACATTTTAATATTTACCAAAATTAACGTAAATTTACGTAAAATTATCATTTTTTACGTCAAAATTAGTCAATTTACCACTTTTTACTTTGGTAAAATTACGAAAATTTACCTGATTTTTCGGAAAAAATAGTAAATTTACAATAATTTACGTAAAATTTAGTAAAATACAAATATCGTAGCACCACTGTACGTTAATCTTCAGTTTTTTTTGTAAATACTGATAACGGAGAAGTTAATCGTTGCGTGAAACTATAAATTTAAATATTTCAAGATTTATTTTAAACAATCTTGAACAATTTTAGCAGAAAAAAATTATCTTCGGAACTTTACAGTGACTCGATTTGAAAAACTAAAAAAACTTTCATGAAAGTTCAGAAATGGACATTCTTAAAGACCTGTATTGTATCATTCGAGTACGAATGCGTATTATTTGATTAAGATAGTAAATTAAGACAATTTGTTTGCCATTGAGAAAAATTTAAAAATAAACGAATTCTCGTAATTTTTGCAAGTACGAAATAAAATTTTAATAAATTTTAAAACAATTCTTTTTAAAGTCTTAAATGTCTTAATATTCATAGTAATTATGTTAATTAACATAATTACCTCTTGGATTTACCTCTTGATTTTTTTTTAAGAATAAATGACATTGTGGTATGACACTCTTTTAAATTGCAAATTTCAAATAAAATATGCAGTTGTTAAGGGGGTTAAATTGCTCTTATGTTAATTAGAATTTAATTTTGAATTAATTATGATATTTAATTTTAGCTTTGTATATGATGAGATAGAAATAACAAAATGGTAACACAAAAATTTCAATTTTTAGTTTAACGATATGCACAAGACACACACAAACACACACACTCACAATTTAGTCTAAATTATTATAATCATACTCATACTTTTTTTAGCTCTATTTTTTTTTCTCTTCATAATAATTTTTTATTTCATCATCATCATTTTTGTTCTTGTTCTTATTGTTGTTTCATCTATCTTTTTTTTCACTCGTCTCTCTCTCTCTCTTTCAGGCATTCTTAATTATTTTTATTAGGATGAATATAAATTGTTTATAAAAATTACACCAGCAAATATTTTTTTGTTTCACCTTTTGTTCATTATTGATGTAGTGACACAAGTGTCTTTGTTTTATGATGATTCAATAGTATTTTCAACACACAGAGACGCTTTCTTTATTGAAGATATCTAAATGTGAAAATCTATGTGATTTTTTAATATTCAGATTTTAAGTTTCTATCAATGAATCAGTGCAGATCTAGAATTATCATCTGAGCCGATGTAGCTTTTGTTACTGAAGTTAAGTATTCTACTTGAAGTAGAATAAGCTTGGTTTGTGGTTCCAAGCTGGTCTAGATAGTTGTCGAGTTCGCAGCTTCGGCTCGGATGAGTGACGCTGTTTATGATGAACGTCCCACAGTAACAAGATGACAGAAGCCGAGCACACGTTTCTCCGTCTCAAGCAAAAGTTTATCATAAATATATTTGTTTTTTAAATTTAGATTTAACGGTTTGGACTAAATATCAATTGTTCCTATCGTCGTAAACGAAATTTAGTCTAAAAAAATTCGTAATTTTTTTGGGTTTTTCGAACAAAAATGGCGTTTGAAACAAATTAGAACTCAAGTTATACGCCTATACACACAAACCATCAAAACACACAACAAAATAAAATGATTTAATCAACCCAACAAGAAAAAATTTATTTTAATAAACATTCGAAAAAATTTTTAAAAAAAAATCGTTTTAAATATCGTTGTCTTTATTATTTTTTTTGTTTTCAAAATATTTATTTTCTCTCTTTTTATTTTCTCGGTTATTTTGTTTGCAAAAATTATTTCGTTCACAAAAATATTAATGTTTAACCATTTTGTCGAGAAGAAATTTTTACTAAATTTAAACATTTTTTCGTCAATAAACGATACTAAATTTTCATTTGACTACAACAACAAGGTTTTTGGTAAGTATTTTTTCCGTTTTTAATTTTTTTAAGTCAATCGGCTTAGGAAACATTTTCTTACTCAACGCATGTCTTGCATACAGTTGTGGTTCATTTTTTTAATAATAAAGCTTTCTCTTTGAAAGTCTAGAATTTAAATTTAAGTTTTTTTTTTGTTTGTAGTTAAATTGTTTGCGCATCAGTGCAATTTATCCAGTCGATTCCAGTGATCATATGAGGGTCTTGCTGTAAAGTCCATAGCTAGTTGTGGGTTAATAAATTTAAGTTATAGGTACCGCTTTTTTAGGCGTGTTGTTTGTATCCCATTGGTCAAAAAAATAAAAATCTAGTCTCAGAATTTTGTTCAGAATTTTCTGTCCTACATGCTGATGAGCAAAAAAATATTTTTTTTTGATTAATTTCTGGGACAAGATATGAAAAAACTAAGAAAATATGCTATTTTTTCTATTTTTAGGCCTAGAAAATGACCATGTTTGTATTTTTTTATTCTAAAAATAAGATTGGCATGTGTAAAATTTTATGCTCTTTCAGAATATGTATCATAAATATCATATATGTTGTTTATTTTCATATTTATTTACGATAAATCAAGGCCAACTCTGCGTATCTAAGTTGGAACCCCTCTACAGTCTACTCTGAAAAAATTAGAGAACGCTAGTACAGAGACGTTTTAGAATGGAATTTTTTTTCTTTCGAAGGTCGGGTCAAGCTTCAAGACATGATTTGAGCTTATTTAACTTGCTCCCGATAGTGTGAAACAATTGTACAAGTTATCTTGACCTTAAAGTATTCATACTTTCCAAAAGGGTCCGCTTCGGTGACTTATTATAATCCGGAGGCATTTTCTTGAAAACCCGTCTACCTAAAAGTCTGATATTTTTCCCTCGGCTTGAATGAAGGTTTCTGTGCTCAAATAAAATATTTCATAAAGATTGGTCGAGTTTTCGCTGAGTACGAAGGCGAAATTGTTTTACATAAAAAAGTGTTTTTTATAGTTTTAATGCCCAGACTGATTTAAGTCGTCAACCAATGAATGAGAGCTCATTCGATAGGAGAAAGAAAAAAACAAAACGACATTCCGATCCTATGACGAACTATCGGCCATTGAATTTAAATGAAACAAAAACATCAAAAGCGCTCTCTAATTTTTTCACAATATGAACAAATGGAAAATTTTTTTTGACCCCCTAAATATAATTAAATAATAGATTTTCAGGTACGGAGAACATGTTTATCGTGTTCTGGGAGAAGGAGCTCACGTTAGAAAATCACCAATCTGACCTGAAAATGTACCTTTTAATTTGGATCCTTAAGGTAATCCAGGGTTATAAATTAAAAAAATTAGGAATATTAAAATTCTTCAATAACTGGAATAAGCTCCCAGGAGTAAAACGGTTTTAATTCTACATCAATTTACTTTCAGAGCTGATGTTCCAGTGCTAGAAATGTAATAAAATAATTAAATGTATAGGATCAGAGGTTTAGTTTTCTCACATGGTCTTACAAGTGTTGAAATTTTTCAAAAAAAATTATTACTCAAATTTAGTCAAACGAGGGTCTTAAATTAAGAAATCCAAAAAATTGACCAACTTTAATAATGCTTCTCTTCAATCGTAATTACGAACAATAATAAACCTTTGAAACAGACAATTACATATTGTCCTCAAAATAAGTTTAAATTCCATCTCTTTTAATTGAATTTTCTCATAAGAAATTTGATGCAGACTAAATGAAAACATATGACGAATTAGTTATACATAATTAATAGAAGAAGGAGGGGAGTGGGCTAATTTATGTTATGTAATAATATGAGAGCTTTTTAAAATCATACTTTTAAAAATTATAAAACGAATTAATTTTAAAAAATTTTTATCTCAAAAGGACTAGTATGCATAGAAGCTGGTACGTTGATCAAGTACCATTCTCGTCAGCTATAATCAACAACTATTTAGAACAACAGCACCACTCACAACAGCAACAACAACAACAACAACAACAGGCCAATTTTAACCCACAGCAAACTTTTGATAACAAAAATTACAATAATTTTAATTTCTTACCAACATCGTCATCTTCCGTTTCATCATCATCTCAACAAATACAACAACAATTAAGTAAACGTCAACGCATAGGTGATAATGTATCTATATCGTCAGCAAATGCAGCCACATCATCGAATCTTCAACGTTCAATACAACAACAACCAAATAAACGTAACGACACAAACGAACAACGTCAATTAAACAAAAATCTTAACCAAAATTCGTCTAAACTTGGACAAATTTTAACAAGTCAATCGAACAAACGTAAATTAGAAGACATTATTGAATACAATCCAAACGAGTCGATTAATTATAGAAATTCTAAATTGAATCAAAATCAAAAAACAACGTCAATGTTATCGACTGCCGGTTTTACCCAACCTACAAGTACTACTTCCCATCATCAACAAAATCATTACAATCAACAACAACATCACACTAATTTTGCTAATAATTTACAACAAATTAATCGTTTGAATAATTATCAACAGAGTGGCAAAAATTTGCCAATGCTTTACTCGAATGGAAATTCGTCAACTTCATCATCATCTAATCTACTTCTTAACAAACCAGCGTTGATTAACAACCCACAACAACGTATACCCTATCAACAACAACATAAATTAACTCATTACAATTCACAACAACTAGTTAATAATCAAACGCATACCGCGGCGGCAGTGGCAGCTGCTGCAGCTGTAGCGGCCGCTGCAGCAGCAACTAACAATGCTACTAGTAACAGTAATAATAACAATAACAATAATAGTAGTAATAACAATGAAGGCGATTATCAATTGGTATTACACGAAATTTTTTATTCAATGACAAATAGTTATGAAGTACTTGAATTTTTGGGACGTGGTACATTTGGTCAAGTTGTCAAATGTTGGAATAAACGAACTAACGAAATAGTTGCGATTAAAATTTTAAAAAATCATCCTTCTTATGCCCGACAAGGTCAAATTGAAGTTGGTATTTTGTCTCGTTTGGGTCAAGAGAATGCTGATGAATATAATCTTGTACGAGCATATGAAGTATTTCAACACAAAAATCACACTTGTCTTGTGTTTGAAATGTTAGAACAAAATTTATATGACTTTTTAAAACAAAATAAATTTAGTCCATTGCCGTTAAAGTGTATACGCCCAGTGGTACAACAAGTCCTATTTGCTTTGTCAAAGTTAAAAAAATTAGGTCTTATACATGCTGATTTGAAACCTGAGAATATTATGTTGGTCGATCCCATACGACAACCGTACAAGATTAAAGTAATTGATTTTGGCTCGGCGTCTCACGTTTCCAAAGCTGTACAATCAACGTACTTACAATCGAGGTATTATAGAGCGCCTGAGATTTTATTGGGACTTCCGTTTTGTGAGTCTATTGATATATGGAGTCTTGGGTGTGTCATGGCGGAGTTATTTCTTGGTTGGCCATTGTATCCTGGTTCGTCTGAATACGATCAAATTAGGTACATTTGTCAGACTCAAGGCTCACCGCCTGAACACATGTTACGCGCTGCGACTAAGACTTCAAGATTCTTTAATCGAGAAGAATCAAAAAATGGTATCGGACACTACGCTTTTTGGAGACTAAAAACCCCTGAAGAACACGAAATCGAAACTGGTACAAAGTCTAAAGAGGCTCGAAAGTATATTTTCAATTGTTTAGAAGACATGGCTCAAATAAATGTACCAAGTGATTTAGAAGGTGTTGAGTTGATTGCTGAAAAATTGGATCGACGTGCGTTTGTGACTATTTTGAAAGAGATGTTACAACTTGATCAAGAAAAACGTATCGATCCAGACATTGCTTTGAAACATTCATTTGTAACTATGAATCATTTAGTTGATTATGTTCACTTGAATAATGTAAGAATGTCATATCAAATGATGGAAGTATGCAATAAGAAACAACGATTAAATTCGTCTAATTCATCGTCATCGTTGAATAATTCGAATAATAATAATTCATTGCAACATCAACAGGCTCAGAATCATCATAATTCGGAAGTAGCTGCTGCGGCTATTGCGGCTGCTAGTCAAAATGCCATCATGAATAATTTTATGCCACCTTCTAATTTAACTTTTAATGGAGCCAATTCAATGCCTCTTCATCAACAGGTAAATTATTCGAAATTTTTATTTTCGAGTTTGGTATAAAATTTTTTTTGCTGTTGTTTAGATTAATCAGAGAGACTTGGCGTATGGGGTTCCGTGTCACTTACAAAACATGGCAACTGCGCCGTACTTTGCTGCAGCGGCTGCGGCAGCTGCTAATTCAGCTCGACAACATCAAATGCCAATTTCAATTTTTCCGACTTATCAAGATCCGACTGCAGCTGCAGCCGCTGCCATGCTTTCATTACCCTCTACTCTACCGTTTCATTCACTCATACCGGTAACTTTACCCATGATCGATCATACTCGACATCTCATCATGTCTGTAAGTATCAAGTTAAAAATGTTGTGGGTTTGATTTTTAATTTAATTTTTTGAAGAATAATTCAAATCCATGGGCTAATCCAAGTAGTCAAATTTTATTGCAACAATTGAGTTCAGCTGCAGTTGCGGCTGCTCGTAATCAACAACCTCAACAACAGCAAAATCATAATGCTCAATCAACTCAACCTCAGAGTCAAAATCAAAATCAACAAATGAATCATTTTGGTAATGTTGATTCACATACGTCATCAGGTCTACATCGATCAAACACAAACTCATCATTGACAAATTCACAAAATTCATCATCACAAATGATGCCACCTCATTCATCATTAACTACACCGTCAATGTTAATGTTACCACCTCAATCGGCATCGTCTAATCAAAATACGTGGCGTACACCATTTGTACTAGACCCTTCAATGGGTGCTTCGGCATCTGTTAATAATAATGTTCAAATAAAACAGGAGCAATTTTCTTATGTACCGAATTCGAGTAGTTCGAATAATTCGAATGGTTCGACTGCAGCTGCCGCAGCCGCCGCCGCAGCAGCAGCAGCGGCAGCCGCTATGTTATACCCCATTGAGCTAGGTGATTCAAGAATGTTCGGACGTATAAATGTCCCCGTACAATCGGCACAAAATCAACAACAAAATTCGGCAAATCGATCACGTCAACCATCACAGTCAATGAATGGGTTAATCACAGGTAGCGGTTCTAATCAAATGATGACATCATCGTCTACTTCAAATATGGCCAATTATAATTATCAAAATCAACAATTTTTTAATCGTCAACAACAAAATAATCAACAAACGAACAAACAAGTTGATAAAAACGCCTTTTTACAAGCTGCTGCTGTTGCTGCTGCAGCTGCTGTACAACAAATTAAACACAACCCACAACAATCACAAAATTACAATGAAATCAAACATAGTGATAGCTTTTCACTTCCAACACAATCGATTTCAATATCGTCTTCAAAGCCGACTAATTCAACTCCATTGAAAAAGAACTTGTTACAAGACGATGTCGAAAACACGGAAAATTTGGATCAAGTTTTAACCAATGCTGCTGTTTCGATAGTTAACAATTTTATGAACGAAAATAATGACAGTAGTGATAAAGAAAAAGACGATTACGATAATCTAAACAGCACTCAAAATAATATTGACTTTATTCGTAAGAATGACGAACGTTGTCTCAGTCCAGGTTCAGTTAGTATCATAACTTTATCAAGTGACACGGATCCAAATGAAAGAGACCTCAACGAATTTGATGATCTAAATCAAAATTTTGATCTTAATGAAAATGAATTTAACAATGTACAAAATGAAGATGAAGACTTTTTTAATGAAAATTTTAATCAAATTGAGCAAACTCGTTTGGAAAAAAGTTCAACCAATGTCAATTTAACACAAAATTCTATCAAATCAAACAACTACTCGACGCCTTGTGATGTTTTAAAGATTAAAAAAGAACGATTGAGTATTGAGAGTTCTCATTTAGTTGATGATGGTGTGACTAAATCCCATGCTCCTGGTGGACCTAAACCAGGCAAGCATAAAAAATACATGGACGCTAATTGTTCGAATGTCCTTAGCGAACAACCTCAGGAAAATTTGGACAATAAACAAGACGAGTTAAAGAGTCCGTTTGTGGATGACTCGATTATTGAGTCAATGCCATCGATCAAGTCCAAGTCGAAATTTCCACAGATTAGATACAGTGATAATTGTCAAGTGACATCGACTACGGATAACCAAATGATGATGAATGATAATTCGAATTTTCAACAACAACAACAACAACATCAAATGTTTATGATGATGAACGCAGCTGCGCTTGCCGCAATGGCCGGTAATCCAAATGAGCAACAAAACCAAAATCAACCAATCTTAGGATCTAATTTAGACATTGAACTGGCGAATATTGCAAATTTTAATCGTCGACATCCGAAAATAAACAATGATCCGAACACGACTGTAGCTGCCGTCGCTGCAGCTGCTGCTTATTTGAATTGTCTTAATGGTGTCTCATCATGTCCATCGTCCGGTTCAGGCTCATCATCATCTTCTTCATTATCTTTAAACGATCCTAATTTTAATAATCTTATCCTAAATCAAACAAATGATAGATATTCAGCTTATAATTCAAACTTGAATGCGAATAATTTACAAAGACATAGGTACTGATGAATTTTGAATGATTTTTTTGAATGTTCTCTCTTCTTTTTTTTTTAATTTTGTAAATTTAAACTCTTTTTTTTTTTTTTGTTTTAGTTTGTTTTCATTTTTTTAGACGGCTTTGTAAACGATGTTAAGTTTTGTTGTACCGGATTGTTTTTTTCGAAATTTACCATTTAGTCAAGTGGGAAACAAAAAGCGCGAGTGTGTGTGGAGAGAGAGAACAAAACTTAACATCAAAAAAAAATAAAATTTTTTTTTCTTCTTCTTCTTGTACATTTTTTCAAACTCCAAAACACAAAAAAAAACATTCAAAAAAAAATTTTTTTTTTTTAAAAAATAAAGAAAAAGCTTTTAGAATTTAGTGTAAATATATTAAGATGATGGGACCAATGGGGACACTACTTTCCGGGTTAGTCCAACAAAATAACGAAACAAAAAAAAACTGTTTTTTTTTTCTATTTATTAATTTGAAGAATTTTTTTTTGTTCACATAAAAAATTTAGAAATATGTTTTTTGTTATTTTTTTTTTTTAATTTAAAAAATTTTTTTTCTTTTTTTTTTTTCATCTAATTGTTGCTTATTATAGATTTTTTTTATTATTTTTTAAAGATATTTCTTTTCAATATTTATCAACACACATACACAGAAATTTTTTTCATCTAAGTAATTAACTCCCTTTCTTTTTTTTTGAACACTCGTGTCACATTCAAGACAACAGCTTTACTTGAATTTGACTTTTTTTTTGTTTCTTGTTCGTTTAATAAGCATAAAAGCAATAATATTTGAAAAAAAATTTTTTTTTTTTTCTTTAAAAAACACTTAAAAAAATAATTAATTTAATTTGAAATAAACATTTTCAACAAACAATCTTGAACTCTTTTTTGGAAGCCTCGTAAACCATCATAATTTATTCTCTTTTTGTACCTTGTAAATTACGATCTATGGGTCTTATAAACCTGATGACCACTGGTCTTAAAATTCTACGACCAATTATTTACGAAACTGGTCATTAATCTTTATTTTTTCTTGGTCGACTACATCAGTTACGTGATCATCTATCGGATTACTCTCAAGTGTGATATTTGAAAGAGCTTTCACATAAAACTTCATTTGCTGAAATCGTTAATATTTTGTACCTTTGACCTTTAGAAACATGAATAAGACCATTTACTTCGCAAATATCATGGATCATTTTACGCTGGTTCCGAGGATATTTTTGTGTAAGGGGCGATGTGTTTATATATTAAGTTCAACAAATTTACTGCGTCTTTCTTTTTAACAACAAAAAATATGCATAGACCAGAATCTCTCTCATAAAGGCCAAAAACCCATATTCTCTCTCTTTTTAAGTCTTTGCCTTTTCCATGCTTCACCGGCACAAAAAGTTACACCGATTAATAACTGGAACAGACACTCCAATACTTTGCTTAATGTCTATTTGGCACATCTGCAATGCCCAAAACAGTAATGAATAGTGCAACACTTCCAACTATGTTTATCTGATACACCATTTCGTTTACTCCAATAAGTTGGTCTCTGGCATTTACGACTTTTGACGAAACATCTTTTTTTCCTTAAGAAAATTAATTAGATTCTCAACAGGACCATTAATGGTCTTTAGAGCACTTGGTTGAGATTCACAGTTCATTCTTAATGCTTTGTTAATTACTAAAAGTGATTTAATTGTTAAGTTGTTTTTTGATCGTGAAAAAAAAAGATGGTCGCGAAATTTAATGATCAGGTAAATTTTAATTTTACCGATTGGTCGTAGAATTTTAAGACCAGTGGTTTTAGAGGTCCTAGAACACGGTAACAATATCGTGTTCTAGGAGCTCTAAAACCGTAGAATTTTTCATGGGAGCTAAAAATCAAAACTTACCCTAGGCGATTAGACGGTAAAACAATTCGGTATGTCGATCATCAATTATTTGAGTAGCTTATGGTCAGGGGTCGTTTTTCAATGCATCTTTCAAAAACGGCATAAAATTGCATTTTATATCCCATATTTCTTCAAAAAATGTTGCATATTAATGCACATAAACTATTCTCTTATGTACAAGAGGCAATTCTCTACAAATCTCAGTAAATACTTTTTTATTTTTATTTTTCATTTTTCTATACTAGTGTACGAAAAAAGGCATTAAAATGAAAAACAAAAAAGAAGTGTGATTTACCATTTTTTGACTATAAATTCTGAATGACGTCAGCTGACCAATGAACACGAAATTTTGTTATGCGTCAGCTGATGTCATTATTCATAATAGAAAAATGACTTCAGATGACGTCATATGACATCAGCTGACGCTTAAATTGATCCTTAAAAAATGAGGCCAGCTGACTTCATGTAAAAAATTGCATCATTTGACGTCAAATGAAGAACTGTAATCATGATTATAAAAATTAATTTAGAAAAAAATTCGCAGTGAGTTGGCGGCTTTTTAGGAAAATTTATAAATTTGCGGAAAATTTTTAAATATTTTCAAATTTGAACCGAACAAAGGATGGTCTTTTGAAAATTTATAAGAGAAACAAAAAAAATTTTGAAAAATTTTTCTTTAATACAATCCCTTGTTTTCTTTAAAAAATATTAGAGGACGCTAAAGCACAATTAGCTCGCATGTAGCTGCGAGGGGTAAAATTTTTGATTATTTACCAACATGAAAAAATTGATTCTCCGGGGTTTTCGACGTCGTAGTATGCGAGGTCGGTAAAAATATCAGAAATAACAAATTCAGATAGTGTGGACATTTTGAATCTAATGAACCTTATATAATTGTTATTTATTTTTTTTATACTCAATTTCAAAATTCTCTGTATACTCTGTAAACACGATTTTCCTAAAATTTCTTTATTTTCTTAATAAAATTAAATCATCAGGGTTTTTTGGTTGAATTGCAAACAACTTCATGATTAATCTAGATGATTTATTAGAGCTAAATTTTTTGTTTGTTAAAAAAAATAATCTAATTAGATATCGTTTTGAAACATGAAAGAGATACAAGGCCTGATGGTCTAGTGGTATGATTCTCGCTTTGGGTGCGAGAGGCTCCGGGTTCGATCCCCGGTCAGGCCCTTTTTTTGTAATTAAAACAATAAAATCTAAAACTTTAAAGCATTTATTCTAAAATTATACAAAAAAAGAAAAGTTATAAAAAAATTATTAAGTTAATGTATTGTTCAATAGACTTTGATTTGACTCATCGATGACTATTTCGTTTTGATTGTTGCTTGATGGTTGATTTCGACCATTCTTTACAAAAAAATTTTTTTTAACAAAACAAACTTTAAGTTTGATGAAAATTACAATTGAATATGGCGGCGGTTGATAGTCACATACATATGTATAAAGTGGACAAAAGTGTGTGTTTGCATCATCGTCATTATCTTCTTTCAAGTCTTTAAGCTCTGAATAAGATGGTGGAGCTTAAAAAAAATAATTAACATTGAATAAAACAAAATTTTTGAGAATGAAAAAAATACCATCATTTCTTAGTCTACTATTAGATTGAGTAGAGGGCATGTAACTGTAGTTAACAGACGACATATTGCTACCCCTGTATGGAACAGTACCAATTATAATTGGTAATACACACGATAAACTATACGAACCGGGAATAAGTAATGAAATTTTTACAAAATATTCCACACGAATAAGCACACTTCCAATTGATGGCGATACAGCAGGAATTTTTAAAAGTTTCGAATTCCATTCAGACACTTCACCAGGTATTATTGAAGTACCACTTATTGAAACTAATTTATTTGTTGTTATAAAATGTTTACCACTAGCATTGTATGTTTGTATTTGATATAAAGATGCTGTTGGTATTATAGTACGATTACCGTTGTTTTCGAATAATGCAGTCAGCGCTATTGATTCACCGGGACAATAGCCTCGTCTATCTGTATTCACATTTATTGATACAGGACCTGATCTACAAAGCCAACAACATATTGTTTTACTACAGTCATTGACTATTGGCACCTTAAATAAATAAATTTCTAGTACTTGTAATTAATGTAAACTTGAACAAAGAATTACTAAATATTCGCTTTGGTTTATGTCAATTGGTTTAATAATTGTAAATATCTTTTTAAGTTTGTGGTTGAATGCCCACGGTTTGTCCAATTCAGCTTTCAAAAAATATCTTATGCTTCCATGTTTGCCTTCAAAAGAAGTCGCTATACCTCTTAAAAAGAAGTTTCTTTTTTGAGTAATCGTTTTTAGATTTAATTAGAAATTAAATTTACTCTCTTGGGAGAAGAAATTGAAATGGAAAAACGTGATAACCATCACATATAAACGATTCTTTTGTTTGATTTGAAGATTCTAAAAGATAAAAATTAAATATTGGAATCGATTCATTTCTTAATTCACTTGAGTTTCGAGGAATCGAAACTCACTTTTTCGTCGCCTTTTGTTACTTTACGCCTTTGTAGTAGAAAAAAAGGTTTAATTTGGGAATTCTAACTATGCAGATCACAAATTTCAGGTCAGAAGTCTTAAATGATGATTTCTCATTGAATAAACGTGATTGAATGCTTAAAATCTGCAGATATTCTTTTAAAGCACCTGTATATCCCTAATGTTGCAGTCTAGGGTTGGTCGACCGTTTTTTATCGTAAAACCGGTAAATTTTAATTTATGGTTTCATGGAACGGTAGAATCCTTATAAAGAACATACAAGTTGTAGGAAATAAAATTTCCTAAATTTTTGTACCCTCTAAGTTGAATTGTAAAATTATTTTCATTGATTTCATAGCAATTTTCCCTTAAAAAAATTCGGTTAAAAAAACCGGTCAAATTCAAATATAAGGCTCAATTAGAAGTAGAAATGCATAACCTACATATCAAAAGATAGAGAACTTAATTTCATATAATCTGGTATGTGATTTATAAGGATTATACCATCATATGAAACCATAAATCAAATAAAACAATTTTTTGAAGAAAACTGGTCGACCAACCCTATTGCAGTCGCGTTTAACTGTAGGTTTAAATGAAAGCGCGTGTCTCATGAAACCCAAGTTCAATAAAATAGGTATTTCAATGAGGGGATTTATGTTACGTCCCCTGTTCACAAGAGAAGAGACTTTTTCCAAGACGAATTTAAATTATTGTAATCAAGCGACTGTAAAAATCTTAATTTTGTATGAACTTCCGTTCACACTCTTTTGGATTCTTAAGAAAATCTAGAGAGCTGAATGAATATAATGAAAAAAGTAACAAGTTTTCTAGTTAAGGTTTCACCTTAAAATAAACATCATTTCTATTACGTAAATCTAAAGTTAAAAATCGGTTAAATAAACATTATTCCATAATTTCATTTTTGTAGATTAAGGGCACAACGAGCTTTTAAACGACTTCCACAGAAAAATAATAAACATTTAGATCAAAAATATGCTTTGCCCTAAGCACAAAATCTGCTTCTAATAAAAAATTTCATACCTTTGCCTCCGACTAGAGTTTGCTTTAAACATATGTATTCAATTTCAGACCGATAATGTTCTGTATAATGACCAAGTCTATAACCAACTGTTTTAGTTTCAGTCCAATGTACTTTGGCAACACCACGTATAAAAACTTTAAGCGCATTTATTTTAAATTCACCTTTCGATTCAATAACAACATTTCCTGATATTGAATCACCTGGATAATAAACATTTTTATTTCTGTCGAAAAATATTTCTATATTTTTAAGCTTTCCCATTATGTTAAACAAAGCATCATTTTAATTTATATTTTAAGGTTTTCTTTAAAAAAAAAAACAGAAAAATAAATCTAAAAGTCCATTTTAAGTCCAAGTTTCTATGGAAATTTTAAAATTCGAAAAAAAATTTTTGTTTGAAAATTATTATTCGGATTAAGAACATTAAATTTATTGTGTAATTTGTTATTTTTAAATAATAATAAATGCCAAAAGTATATTTTATTATAATTTTCTATAAATGTCTAATCATGATATTGATTATTTGCATGTTTGATTTAAAAAAAAAAACTGGAAAAGAAATTATCTTTTGGGTTGATAAGAAACAATAAAATTTTGTTCCTGATAGGAATAAGTCTAATATTTGCTGAGTAAACTTTGTTGTTTTTTTTCATCATGAAATGATGATTTGATTTATTTTTCTCTTTATTTATTAATTAAAAAAATTGTTTATTTTGTAAGCATTAGTTCAATTTTTGTTGTTGTATAACATTTACTCTTTGTAAAAAATAGGATTATCTTTCGTTTTAAGAATACGAAGCTTAATAATTGGCAGATTTTTGACTGAATGTTTATGAATGAATAATTAAGTTCATTGAAAAGTCTTGTCAAAACATTCTATTTAATACAATTGAAAAGAAATAGAAAATTTATTTGAAAGCTAATTGAATTTAAAAAAAAAGAAAAATCATGTATTGAATAAACAAATCCTTTTTGTTGCTGTGAATCATTTATATAATGTTCTTAAAAAATAATTAGCTTATTTTGTATTATGTTAAAATTAATGAAAAGGCGTTTATAAAAAAAAATTAAATCTAATTAATGATCAACTTGAACCTCTTTGCTTCGAATCAAATTTTGATTGGAAAAATTTGTTTTTCGAGATTTGATAACAATTACTGCACTGCTACGTACCAACCCTATGGTACGGTATGGTACCCCTTTAAGAAGCAGTTCAGTAAAAATATTGTTTTTTTTGTTGCCAATAGATTATTTTTATGAAAGAAAAATTCATCTTGAAGAGTGTGAGGTAACAATTATAAACGGGTTGTTCCTAAATTATGGAACCGGAATTTACTAAAATACGGAACCGGAATTTCAGGTACCTAAATTACGGAATCAGTCCTCCGAAACAAGTCCCTAAACTACGGAACCGGAACTAACTAAATTACGGAACAAGGTATACGGAATCAAAAGAAAACCTTAGTGTAATACTGAAAGTTTAACATTTTCTCCTTCAAACTTACTTAGTTCAAAACTCAACAAAGTTTTTTTTAAAAGTCTCTTCAATAAAAACTTAAATATCAAAATTTTTAGAATTTTTAACACTGCATAAGTTATATCAAAAAAAGTTAAAAATAGGGTAAAATTTATTCTTTTTTTTTCACCGTTCAAATAAATCAAGGGTCATTGAAAATACTTTTAACTTGTAGAAAACTTAACGCCTTTTGAAAATATGAATAAAAAATATAGGGTTGAGGGTTTAAAAAAAAAGTAGCAGGATAAAAAGTCATTTATGGCTTTTGGGGGGTCTTGACACTTTAGACCCTTGGGATCTGAAATAATTATTTTGGACACCCCCAAAAAGATTGGCTTTCGTAGGTTTTCATATGTGTAGATTACGATTTTGAGGTCGAAAATCAATTTAAAAATTTGTGTGAACGTTTTGCATTTCCAGAACCCTAAAACAAAAATTTTATGACATTTTCTTTTGATTCCGTATACCTTGTTCCATAATTTAGTTAGTTCCGGTTCCGTAGTTTAGTGACTTGTTCCGGAGGACCGATTCCGTAATTTAGGTACCTGAAATTCCGGTTCCGTTGTTCCGGTTCCATAATTTAGGAACATCCTTATAAACGTTGTTTTTAAAAACAGGTTAAATTATTCAATCAGGTAGAATCTGGTTTAAGGTTTACTTAGTGATAAGTAACTGTAAAAATATAAACTGCAACCAAATTCAAGTTATGTAATAGAGGTAAAGAAGTCATTAGACATTTCATCAAGTTTCGACTTAAGACTTTTCGTAATTTGGTTAGTCTAATTGAATTATGGATTTCAGGAGTGTATATTTGTAACCCATTTCCACCCAATAACTTAAATTAATGGGTGCATTTGTTTTTGGCGAAATATTAGTTGTTAAAATATCAAAAATGTTCTTCACCGAATTTTTTTTAAGCCTTAAAAATTAGTGACCAAAATTTGGCTTGGTCGCAGACATATGTACCCATAAATTTTAAGCTATTGGTTAGGGATGTGTTACCCGAAAAAATCAGGTATTGGGTTCGGGTATGGTATGGTTTGGGTAACCCAATAATTTGGGTATATTTACCCAAAACCCATTTTTTAAAAATAAAACACCTTAAAATCTATTAAATTTTTGAGTTACTCAACGCAGACCCATACCTGAAACCCGAAATTTATGGGTAACCCATACCATACCCGAACCCAATACCTGATTTTTTCGGGTAACACATACCCAACCAATAGCTTAAAATTTATCGGTACATATGTTTGCTTGGTCGACCAAGTCAGTTATTCGGTAATGTTTGGTTAAATAAATTTTGAAATAAAAATATTTTGAAATTATTTAAGAAAATAAATGCTAATGTATGAAATTGTACTGAAGTGGTAATTTCCATTATTTTATCATTTCATACACCTCGCGAATTTTATAGAAACAAAAACTTTTGGATTAAAAATTTAACATCGAAATAACAACACCTTAATCACTTAATGTTAAAAACGTAATATCAAACACAAAAAAAATAAAATTATTTAAAAATTAAAAAACGTAACAAGAATTAAAAATAGAAATGATGAAATTTTTTAAAAAGCTAATTTAAAACCATCAAGTTTTCTTGTAGAAATCTATCAATTTTATAAACAAAAATATTATTTAAAAAATAAGTCAAACAATCAATAAACAATTTATTCAAATTAAGACCAAAGCGGAGGATTATTTTTGTTTAGCCATTTTTTTATTTCATGTTTGAGATTTAAATAAGCTTAAGCAAAAATCAATTAGTTCCATTCAATGAACTAAAAGAACTTGTAAAGAATGATAAGAATAGTATAAACTATGTGTTATTCTTAGAGGAATTGACATAATTGATTAAACTATTTCTAGCTAATCTCAAAATATTAAAATAGCTTAACTCAATTGAATAAATACCAGACGCAATTTTTAAAAGGTTAGAAAGTAGAATTCTTAAACGATTTTTTAATAATACAGCTTGGTTCCTTTTCAAAAAAATATCCTTGATTCCTTTTTAATTAGCCTGGGTCCTCCCTAAATTATTTTTCAAATAAATAAATAAAAAACGTATTTTTATTTTTAAAAATGGGTTTATGCATGAATTGATGACAATAATGTGCTTAAAAAAATTTTTAATTAAATTTTAAAATTCTCTATAAATCGTGCTCTCCCTATTTATCTTTCATGTTCACTTAATATCAAAGTTGAATTTTTTGGTTAACCGGGTCGTCACAAAAACGGGAACATTAGCTGATCACATACATTTTTGAAAGCTTATGAATTTACAATATTAAATGAAGACCAAAATTTTGGGGTATTGATGAGTCATGTTAACCGATTTTTCGACCTGCATACGAGTATACATCCTAAATGAATGAGTATAAATCCTAAATATAACCATATGTCCGGCTTTTAATGGTAATAGAAATTATACATACTGCACTTCTAGCGAACTTTCTCCATTTACGTAGCCGTACCGTACCCGCCGTACCCAAGAGTTTTTTATGATAATCCTACTCAAAAATAGAAATTTCAAGCTTAAGAAAATTTATATTTTTTTAATTGACACTCATTAGGGAAAAAAAGAATAAATTGATTTCAATGATTTTTTTAATCAAAAACAGGACTTTTGTGTTGTCGGCACGGTGGGTACGCTAAGGGTACGGTTGGTACGCTAAGGGTACGGTACGGCTACGCAAACGGAGAAAGTTCGCTAGGAGTGCAGTAAATCGAAAGTAAAGTATACTGCTCTTCCACCGAATTAAAGGCTTGCCGTACCCGTACCCGTACTAAAAATTCTTTGAAATTTATTTTTTTGGATAAATAAGGGTATACGAGCTTATTAAAAGTTTGATTGAAAAGTGTTAAAAAGTAGAACTTCTGCTAGTCAAATAAGTAAATTAAGAAAAAAAAAATCTGAAGATTTGAAATCGTCAACACGTGCTTCGATTGGCACAAATCGTAAAAAATAATCTTACTATACATGCAAACTATATTCAAGTGCTAAAAGATCTTGCTTGCGTTTAAATGCTTCTTAATTTGTTACTGAATAATTTTGGTTTTTCTCAACAACAACAAAAAGAGTCTCGCATGAAAAAAAATGCTTTAAATCTAATTTTTTCTTATAAGAGTTCAATAAGATGCATGGAAACTCTGCGGAAGTTAGTTTTGGAAGGAAATAATTTTCAAGTAAAATAAATTCCCTGAAATAAAAATAAAATTTGGAATCGATTTTTTTCGAATTTAATGAAAATATTGATCTTACAATTTATAAATAAAAATACTTTGTTTGATTTTGTACAATTTATATTTGAGAATTAGTTGATTTAATTATACATATTGATTAGCAGTAAAAATAGAAGCAAAACTTAAATATTATGTGATTGAATTTGATCTTAGACCTAGATATTTCAAATGAATATTTAAATAGCGAATTTTTATGGTAAACGATCGAAACTTTTCCGATTCTGTTTCATGATATAGAATTTTAGAACGAAGAGTTTGTCAATCGATGGTTTTTATATTGCTAAACAGCATTCGACTCAAAGAAAAAACGTTTGCATTGTGATTAAGGCGGAGCTAAACTTTCACACTATCTGAATTTGTCATTTACAACATCATAGCTGTAATCTACGACCCAAAAAACCCAAGAAATCAATTTTTTGATCGGGGTGAAAAATCAAGAATTTACCCCTACCGCCTCCGCTTTTTGGTACCAATAGTAAAGGTGCTATATTTAAACCGTCAAGATCTCATCAATCGTAAAGATATTCTTTTCCTGAAAGTACAAAACGAAAGCCAAAAAACTACCATTGATGCGAGGACCAAAATCGTTCCGGTAAAAAAATTCCGTAAATTTAAAATCGGGTAAAAAACGGTAAAAAAAAACAGCATTTTTTCATTTAAATCGTATCTAGTCCAAGGAAACCCGAGATACCCGTATTTTTCTAAAATCTCGCATCAACAAGAGACGATTCTGTATAATCCTATGGGGCTCTTTTTTTATAAATTTTTTTTCAATTATGGTGTACTAAGGGGTGCAAAAATGCACATTTTTGAAATTTGGTTAAGATATGGAAATCGATAAATTTTGACTAAAAATTTGAAATCCTGGTGAAAAACTACCCCATAAAACATGTTCTTAAAGTCTCTAGGACTTTTTATTCGATTTTTAAAAAAACTACCCGATTTCACACATTCAATAGCACCCAAAACCAAGATTCTGAAATTATGATTATAGGATCATCAGATACATGTTATATGGAGTAGTTTTGCACCAGGATTTCAAATTTTCAGATAGTGTGGAAGTTTTGCTTCACTCGCACCTTACATCGAATTTAAACTGAAAAATGAACTAATTATGAAACATCGAGTAAAGGGTTTGAAAATTGGAAAAAATGAGCATGCAGCTTCAAAATTTTCGAAAAAATAGTCTTAAATCTTTGAAAACATCTCAAAAATTTGAGTAATAACAAAATAAATAAGTGCTAACGACGCGAACTGATTTCATTTTGAAATTTAGACTTTTTTTTATTATTTTCATAGGCACACCAAAATTTTTAGTATATTTTTGGTATCGGAAAATCCGTTTTGAATCATTTTGATTGATAGTAACAAATTTATTTGAGAATCACGCACTCAAAATCAAATTTTAATTTATTAATTAGCTTTTTTTTTTAGATTAATGTTTTTTTTGTTGTCTATTTACATAATACGATTTGATATCTTTTTTTAAGATGTTGTTCCTAGCTCTTTATTTTGTTAACTTTTGAAAAAGATATTAAATCAAAAAAATAATTTGAACTTTTTGTGCTGTGAATATCAGGCTTAAATCAAGCTCTTCAATCTTGATTAATATAATTTTGAGCTTATTCTTTAATCTACTTAGAGGAGACCTTCTGTTAAAGTTCAAGATCGATACCATTTTTTGATTATAAATTGCTGCAAAAAAGTCTCTTGAGAGTTTGGGTTTAATTCGATGATTGATACCAATTACAAAACTAGATAAAAATCTGGACAATTTTTTGACCAAAAATTCGTAATCCTTATGTATTAAAACCTAGACATATTTGTCTTAAATATGAGAGCATGTTCCTGTAAAAAGTCGATTTTATGAGGGAAAAAGGCATAGATAAAATAGTTTAAAATTCGAGATAATAACTGGCTGTAATAGCGACGTACAGTTCAGTCGGGTTTTTTCTCATACTCTGCGATTATTTCTTCTTTTTTTATCCAACCATAAACTGTACAAAAGGTAAAACGAAAATAAAAAAGTAAAATCAAAAAATCATCCAGATTTTCCAGATCTAGTTCTGCAATTGCTATCATTCATATTTCTACAGCAATAGAGCTTAAGAAGAAAGCTGACAAAACCAGCTCTTGGACACAAAATTGACTTATTTTTGTTCTCTTTTTCTTATTTTTTTTGGTTATCACCAAATAAGTTAGACATTGAGTTAAATAATTTGAGCATGCATATAATAAAATAAGACATCATTAGTACCAATAAAATTTTTAAGCAATAAAGTAAATAATTAGAACACTAATTAATAATTTTTGACATTTATTTTAGAGGTAAACTAATAAATTAGAATATACAAGTAATATTTTCTCTATTTCACTATAGAAGTTTTATCGAAAAAAGTAAAAAAAATGGGTAAAATTTACTTTTTTTTCCTAAATTTGCACCCTTCAAATAACTCAAGGAGCCCTGAAAATAAGTTAATCTAGTAGTAAATTTTACGTTTATACTGAATATTTACAAATAATATGAGGTTGGTGGGTTAATAAAAAAGTTATAGACTAAAAAGTAAAGTATGGTTTTTGAGGGTTTTTGACACTTTAGACCCCTAGAGTCTGTATAAAAAAAATTCTACATGAGGCCGATTTTTAAAAAATTATGAGAGAGCCAAACCCCCATCTAAAATATCAAAGACATATCATTTTTTTAGTCAAAAAACTTAAGAGTTTAATGTCTGTTTATGAAAAAATTCACAAGTCTCTCTAGAGAATGTTCATTAAGCTTGTCTTAATTTAGATATGTTCAATTATCCTTTTATTACTATTCACGGTCTTTTAAAATTTAGGGACTTGAGTCTTAAAGACTCTGAGTCGCACTTCTGAGTCCGACTCGGACTCATGAGTCTCTGTAAATTTTTTCATAAGACTTAGACTCGAGTCCGAGTCTTTAGAGTTGTAAGGACTCGGACTCGAGTCTAAGTCTTGTGAAAAGTAACGAGTCCCTATCTCTGATCGTAGGATTGTAGTGTTTGAAAAAATAATTTATTTTTAAATAATTTTTATTAAATTTAAACAAAAAAGTTGATCCAATTTCTTTTTTTATAAACTAAATCTAAAACACTGACATTTAGTCAGTAATCTTCTTTAACACATCAAAAAAAATAAAATTTAAAAATAACTAAAGAAGAAGACTATCAAAAAAAAATAAAAGAATTTTCAAAAATTCTTTTAATTTATACTCAAAAAAATATTTTGCGAATTGAATTAAGTAATTTAGAAAATGAGTTTGCTTTTGCCTTTTTATTCGATGTTGTCTTACTCGAATTATTTGCACTAGTCTCTTTATAATCTGTTGTTGAATTAAATTTTAACATTGCATGTTTACTCAACTCTTGATTCAAATGAATAATGTTATAAAAACGTGATTCTTTTATGTAATCAAATACCCGTTTGTTCATTTGATTTAGTTGTTCCTTGTTAACATGTCCGTAGACTAAATAATCGTAAATAAAATCAAAATATTCCGGATTTCGAGCAATCCAAATATCTTTTTTTGTTTTAAAAATAAATTAGTTTTGTGTCTGTCTGAAAAAAATTAGAATCATTAAATTTTACCTGATTTGAGACATGTTTGCTTTTTAAGTTGATGATATTTATAAAGTAATGTTTCTTTATGATTATCGAGTATTTCTGTTGTTAAATTATACAATTTACCACCTATGTTAAAATAGATGTTTGATGAATCGACAAAATTATTCTTAATAATAATTTTGTCGATATCTTTTGGTTTTTGAAACCTCCTTGGAAAAAAAAATTAAAATTTGAATTATTGACCAAAAAGGGTTTCGTGTGACTATGATTCGTGATAAGTCTCTTGACCTATGATATACAAAAGAGTGTCATTAGAATCTTTGCGAATAATTTTTCGAGGGTACGGACAGCCGGACACGGAGTTTTTTTTTAAAGACTGAAATACGGACAGAGGTTTATACAAGTGAGAAAAAAAATTCAAAAACTTTAGTTAAAAAAAAGGAACATGCAATTATCTAGAGTAGCAACAAAAAATACAAACTTCATTTTTATTTATTGCTATAAGGGTGTGGTTTAATTGGTGAAAATAATGGACCGATTCCTAGTCAAGAATCGAGTACTGAAAAAATTAATTCAACGCTTGTTTAACCAAAAATTTTGACAAAAAACAAAAGATAAAATTTGATTGAAAAGATTTACATACACTAGAATCCGTACCTCAAGGTGTATTAAATATTGATTTTTCGTTGGAACGCCACTGTTCACATAATAAGACTATTCAAGTTGTTGTGTATTTTAGATGCTAAAATAAAACTTTCCAGACAAAAAAGAGATAAAGTGCAGGAAATTCAAAACTTCCGTGCTATCTAAATTTCTAATTTTTGACTTTAAATTCGTAATCTACGACCTTTAAAACCCCAAAAAATGATTTTTTTCATGGGGGTAAAAAGTTAAAAATTTTGCCCCTACCCCACGGCTTTTTGCAGCCTTACGAAAACCCTCCTTTATTAAACATTTAAGAACTCATGATTGGTAAAAGCTATTTTCAATCTGAAGATATCGTCGGATAGCTAAAGAGCTCCGATTTACGCACCGATTAAAATCGGAACGAAAAAAAAATTCTACAAGTCAAACATGGGCGAAAACAGCGGAAAAAGGGTCGATTTTTCAGTCAAATCACATCTAGTCCCAGGGGTCACTTATGACCCCCTCTAATTTTTTCCAAAAAATAAACTAGACAAAATTTGGAACAAATCTATGGTTTTACTTTTTTCATTTTTAGCTTTATTTCATTTAAAAAAGCAGACGAAAAGTGACATAAAAAACAAAAACCCTAATGATGACGAAATTTTCACTTTTTGACCAAAAAATCGAAATTCTCGTGTATGAAAACCCCAAAAAACATATACGATTTGGAAAAAATTTTGGAAAAAATTAGAGGGGGTCATAAGTGACCCCTGGGACTAGATGTGATTTGACTGAAAAATCGACCCTTTTTCCGCTGTTTTCGCCCATGTTTGACTTGTAGAATTTTTTTTTCGTTCCGATTTTAATCGGTGCGTAAATCGGAGCTCTTTAGCTATCCGACGATATCTTCAGATTGAAAATAGCTTTTACCAATCATGAGTTCTTAAATGTTTAATAAAGGAGGGTTTTCGTAAGGCTGCAAAAAGCCGTGGAGTAGGGGCAAAATTTTTAACTTTTTACCCCCATGAAAAAAATCATTTTTTGGGGTTTTAAAGGTCGTAGATTACGAATTTAAAGTCAAAAATTAGAAATTTAGATAGCACGGAAGTTTTGAATTTCCTGCACTTTAGAAAATTAAAATTAAGGTCCGTGATCGGATTGATTTTAGGAAGGTCTAGAGCCTTAAAGGCCTAAATCTATGCCTTAATTCTACAAAATCTCTGCAAACCGAATTGACGTGTCAAATTTGACACATCTAGTCCTCATTTAAAGACATCAGTTCATTTTTGAGACAACTGAAGAAAAAAGTCTTGGCGTAATTGTTTCAAACGGTCTAAAATGGAATAAGCAGCAGTGGCAGTTAAAGCAAGCAGAGTTTTAGTTCTGATCAGAAATTAATTTATCTAGGTCTCATTTTCTTTTTAAATCATTAATAAGACCGCATCTTGAACACGCTGCAATAATTTGGACCCCATCAACAACAGAGACTTGACTTCATTAGGCTAATGAAACAAATGAATCATGGTGATTCATACATAGTTCGATTACGTAATAAGAGTTATTCATTTCTGAAAAATATGAGAACAAAACTGAGCTCATAGTCTAACAGAACTCCTTGGAAAGTTTCATTTGCGAATCAGACATTCTAGGTACAGTGATTACAAAATTAAATAAAAAAAAATTTACCATGGACATATCCTGCATATCAACAAAATGATCATTAAAATCAAATTAACTAATATTGCAATCTTCAAATATTTGTTAACATTGCTCAAAACTTGAGGATCATTCCAAAACCATTTTCTATTTAAATTACTCAAATAAATTTTTTTTATCGAATCATGTTTAAACCAAATATTTTTAGGCTTAAACGCTTCGGTTTTTCTTAAATCAGTATCAACTAACGAACTAATATGACTACTACTTAACATTTATAATTCAATTTTAGGAAAAAAAAGAAAAAAAAATTTTTTTTTTCTTCTTTATGACAAATTAAAGCCAAACATCGAGTTTTTGATTTTTTTTTTCTTCTTAATTGCGACATGTTGTCTACAAACACATGATTATTTATTTATTTTATTTATTATTAAACAAAAACTAAATAAGACAACTGTCTATCTATCAAATTATCTGGATAATTTGATAGTTAGTTTTCTAATTCCTATTTGAGCAAGCCATTGGGACCTGCTCAAATTTTACAAAAATTGATACAAAAAGTAAAAAATAAATAAAAATAAGAAAATAAAAACTAATAAAACAGATACGAATTCTTAATAAAAAAGTTTAAATTATCAAATTGATTCACACAAATATTTACAAATTCATTCAAATTTTTTGACAAATATAATTTAAAGTCTTTAAAAGTAAATTTTATTTTATAGAAATTTATAAAAAGTTTGTTTATAAAATTTGTGAAAAAAAATCCAAAAGTTTTTTCACCTGTTCTTCTTTTGATTATCGGTTGAGTAAGCATATTTTTGTTCCGTAGATTGTAAGGAATATTTCTTTCATGATTAAATTTGAGTTCATTCAACAAATTCGGTGGATTTTTAAAGATAAATATTTTTGTTACAAAATTTGACAGCTTTTTAACTAACCTATGGTGCAGATTAAAAAGTCCCATACACCTTAGTTGCGAATTAACAATATTCAAATCATCCGAATTAATCGTTATTTTGAATAATTTATATATACATAAATAATAACAATTGGCCAATTTTTGTATTGCTCTCTTTGAAAAATATATTACCAACGATGCACAATAGTCGAAGTACGGTAAAATGAACGTTTTAAAAAATTGAATTTTTACATTGAATGATAAATAAAATAACCTTTTTATCGAGTAAAGTTTACGGTTTACTTGTAATCTTAATGAACTAACGTAATATTCAAAATCAAGTTTTGAGTCAATTGTCACACCCAACAGTTTAAATTTATCGACAATTTCAACTTTTGCAACATCAAGATCTAATGTCTTTAAGTCTTTTAGATTCTTGATCCGTTTATTAGTTATAACCATAACGAAGGTCTTTGACCAGTTGATTTCAAGTCGGTTATGATTACACCAATTGAAAAATGGTTTAAGCAGACTCTTGAAACTAACAACAAGTGCATCAAAGTCGTCTCCTTGATGGGATAGGGTTGTGTCGTCAGCAAATAGTTTACATTTGATCTGATCTAGACACAAGGGAAGATCATTTATAAATATGAGGAAAAAAAGTGGTCCAAGAACTGACCCTTGGGGTACTCCAAGCTTAATTTTTTTAAAATTCGAAACAAACCTTCCCATCTTGACTATTTGTTTACGATTGAAAAAATAATTACGAATAAGTGATAATGATTGATTGTCAAAACCATAGTGGAATAGCTTCCGAATAAACAATTCAGCTTCTAACGTGTCAAACGCCTTCCTGAAATCAATGAATAGAAGGATGGCTATCAAGTTACGATCACGAATCAAGTTAATATCACTCAAAAGTTCATGGAGTGCGGTTTCACAAGAAAAGTTCTTTCTGAAACCATGCTGAGCGGCCGAAAAAATTGAATTTGACTCAAAATAGAATCGAATTTGATGTGCTATGAGCGTTTCAAAAATTTTGTTTACCGGGGGAAGTACAGAAATTCCTCTGTAATTATTTGGGTCATTGATTGAACCCTTATTTTTATAGAGGGGCGTTACCACTGCTGTCTTCCATTCATCCGGAATAATCCCAGAAGTTATACAATTGTTGAAAATCTGTGCTAAAACAGGTGATAAACAAGGACTAATTTCCTTTAAAATCTGCGTTGGGATAGCACTAACACCTGGTGAACTTGTTTTAGAAAGCTCTTTGATCGCTTTGTCGACCTCAAATCTATCAACTAGTTTAAAAGAAAAACCAGGAGTATTTACCTTTTTGGTCCTTTTGAGATTGGCAAAAGTTTTGTCTATGAATCTTGTACAGTCAGTATGTTCGACTTGAGAATTTGATAAAACGGATGTAAAAAACGAATTAAAAAACATTCGGCATCTCAGATTTTTCTTTTGTACTCTTATCATCATCGATTAGAGAATCGGGGAAAATGGTTTCACTGTCAGAATTTCTCGTTTTGATTGAACTTGAGTAAAATTTCCAAAATAATTTTGAATTTTTAAAGTCTTTAATCGATTTATTCTTGAAAAAATCACACATTTTAGACCTATTTAGCGATTCGAATTTTTTTCGATATTCCTGATAGTTGGTCCAATCATTTATCGACTTTGAGGCTGTAGCTACGGTGTACAAAAAGTCTCGCTGCCGTTTAACAAGAGCAAGCTCTTTATCATACCAAGGGTATTTATTTTTGAACTTCTTTTTCTTCAGACGTCTAATAGGAGATATTTTGTTTATTACCGATAAAATTTTGTTTTTTAACCAACCCCATTGACGATAGGTCTCTTTGAACTTTAACGCTTCATAAAAGTTAACATTTTTAAGATCACTTACTATACGATCAACATTTTGAGGGCACAAATTTCGACCATAGATAACTTCACTATTTTCAGTTTCACAGGCAGCATTGAGTGATACACAAATGAAGCAATGGTCACTAAAAGGACAACCAATTACTTCACTGAAAATTGAAATACCATGATTATCTAAATCATTATGAAGACATACGTCGATTAAAGTTTTGGATAACTTTTGACCATCAATAGTTGAACTTGAGGCTATTCGTGTTGGTTTGTTAATACAATTTTTAAGATCATTCTCAGTCATAAATTTTAACAAATCTGAGCCTTTGTTTGACAATAGATCTTCGTTTAAATCTCCAATTATTAATAGCGGAATATTCGGATCAAGCATAAACAGATAGTCCTCTAGGTTAGTGAAAAACGCATCATTTTCAGATTTATTCGGTGGTTTGTACGTACAAATTATATTTATTGGGGTCTCAGCTGTCGATACTTGAAAATGAATAAGCTCAAAATCTGGTGAATTGTGAGTAAAGCCAATCTTAAGTTTACTATTGACAAAAATCAGTAGTCCTCCACCATGAGAATTTCTATCTCTCCTTATGATTTGATACCCGTAACCTTTACCAAAGTTTTTGGTAGTTAAACTGTCCAATTTAGACTCAGAGATAGCAACAACATCAAAAAGGTTTGCCGATAAAATATCATCCAAATTAACCAACTTGTGTTCAACACTATTTACATTCAAATGTAAAATGTTGAGGTTTCTTGGGTCACTAAACTTTGCCAACTGACTAAAATAGCTATCGTAGTTTGGCAAAAGTACTGGTATTGCAAAATCATCTGATTTGAGCAACGCATTCAAATCGTTATCACTTGTACAAAAAAAAGGTAGACATTCGTTAACGTTTAAAATTTCGTTAAATTGTTTCAGATTTGAAAAATCGAAGTTTCGAGTAAATTGTTCAAACATTCGATTGAAACATGACAAAAAATGAATTTTGAGACCTTCAAATGTTTTTAAGCATATTTGGCATTTGCCACTCTTTGACGTGTCAAATTTGACACATCTAGTCCTCATTTAAAGACATCAGTTCATTTTTGAGACAACTGAAGAAAAAAGTCTTGGCGTAATTGTTTCAAACGGTCTAAAATGGAATAAGCAGCAGTGGCAGTTAAAGCAAGCAGAGTTTTAGTTCTGATCAGAAATTAATTTATCTAGGTCTCATTTTCTTTTTAAATCATTAATAAGACCGCATCTTGAACACGCTGCAATAATTTGGACCCCATCAACAACAGAGACTTGACTTCATTAGGCTAATGAAACAAATGAATCATGGTGATTCATACATAGTTCGATTACGTAATAAGAGTTATTCATTTCTGAAAAATATGAGAACAAAACTGAGCTCATAGTCTAACAGAACTCCTTGGAAAGTTTCATTTGCGAATCAGACATTCTAGGTACAGTGATTACAAAATTAAATAAAAAAAAATTTACCATGGACATATCCTGCATATCAACAAAATGATCATTAAAATCAAATTAACTAATATTGCAATCTTCAAATATTTGTTAACATTGCTCAAAACTTGAGGATCATTCCAAAACCATTTTCTATTTAAATTACTCAAATAAATTTTTTTTATCGAATCATGTTTAAACCAAATATTTTTAGGCTTAAACGCTTCGGTTTTTCTTAAATCAGTATCAACTAACGAACTAATATGACTACTACTTAACATTTATAATTCAATTTTAGGAAAAAAAAGAAAAAAAAATTTTTTTTTTCTTCTTTATGACAAATTAAAGCCAAACATCGAGTTTTTGATTTTTTTTTTCTTCTTAATTGCGACATGTTGTCTACAAACACATGATGCATAGATGAGTCATGTTAATAATCAATTTATAAAAAAAAAACTGAATAAATCTTTTTTTAATATTTTTTTTATTATTCTAAAAATCTACTCGATAAAAAAAAAAAAATTCTACAAAAAATTAGATGTGAATACATTCAATAATTGTGTTCCTGAAATTTGTTTTGATTCATTTGAGATCACATTCATTCTATTTACATATTTGTCATTCAAAAAAATTCTTTTTTAATTTTTATCCATATTTTGATTCAAACTTGAACAGCTCTTAAACAAAAACAAAATATTAAAATACAATTTTTAAGGTACAGGAAATTCAAAACTTTAGTGCTATCTGAATTTGTTATTTTTTACATCGGAACCGTAATCTACGACCCCGAAAACCCCTAAAAATAAATTTTTTCAATGGGGTCAAAAATCAAAATTTTTGCCCCTACCCCTCCGCTTTTTGCAGCCTAATGATAAGTTCGATTGAAAGATTATTTTACCTCTCCTACAAAGTCAAACTTCAATTCTTCAAAACTTTCATTATGCCTTTTTATGACTATTGTCTCTCGCTAATTATATACTTCCCAAAGAGAACAATTCAAAAGCTCGTGAACTCGTACAATTTCTGTCTTGCCAAACTACTCAACCTTAGAGCAAACATAAATGACTCAGACGACTTTAATTGTTTTAACAATCAAATCAGTAGCCTAAACATTAAAGCATTAAAGAATTCCATTGTTTTTTATGTCACTTTAGAAATGATTTTTTTGGGGTTTTCGGTTCCAATGTCGAAAATGACAAATTCAGATTAAATATAATTTTTGTTAATTTAAGTGTACCTTGTCTTTCATTTCTTCCCAATCGTTAAGAGCTTTATGATAACGATTGTACTCATCACACCAATTGTTGTATTGTTTAATATAACTTTCTGCAGTTATACACTCTTATAGTAAAAAAAATATTTTTTTTATGTTTGAATTGAAATTTTTATGTTTGACTTAAGGTTTACTTTGATTTGGACTTGATGTTAGCCCTGTTTTGATACTCTCTTGAACTGGTTTGAAAGTGACACTGTACGAGCTTAAAAGTTCATTTTTGTCTACATAACAATTGTAAATTCCATTTAGCGAAGTGTTTCCATTCAAAATAATCAAATCTATGATAAAATTATTAAAATTTTTTGTTACACTCAAACTCCATTTTGTTTTTTTACCTTTATTCCAAGTGAGATAAATATTTTGATTATTCGAAACCATATCGATAGGCATTTGATCTTTTTTCCATTCAATTAAACCAAATAAATACTCGTCTCTAACATTACATTCTAGAATGGTAGGTAAATTTGATTCAACTTGAATCGAGCGTATGTTTTCTTGACGTTCTAGGCGTGAACATAAGTTAGAATTTAAGCTAATTAGATTAGAGCTTGTTTTTGTATTTTCACAAGTGTTTGTTCGTATATTCCAACCACAATGTGGATCGGACATACAAAAACCACATGTGTAATATTTTGAACATTGGACATTTAAGTCAACTTGGTACAATGAGCTGTCAGTGGCAGCATATAGAGACTCGCTCTAAAAATAACTCAAGTAAGTCTAAGAACTTGGAATTTTTTTAATCGCAAATTTTACTTGTTTTATTTTAATTTCTTTAATGGCATCGTTTGAGACCTTCCATTCGGCAATCACTTTTTTTGAATCTGAGCTTGATATTTTAAGCACCTTTCCGTTAGCTTTTAATAAATAAAGTCTTAGTTAAATTACTATGAATAAACATGGTTGTAGAAATACCTGTTCCCAAATAGAAAACGTTTACTTTGAGATCCCCTTCAGACTTATTATCTAAATTAAGCTGGAATACACCTTGGCTTGATTGTTTTATTTGAACATGTTCATACGCAACTGAAACGACTTGTTGATTAATGAAATGAATCATATTTCCTTCAATATGATCACCGATTAAACTATGGGTTTTGATAAAATTGATAGCGTCGTCTTTCAATTGTTGACTGTTATAACTGCATTGGTTAGGCACTGTTTTAGGGACCTTATCAATTGAAATTTTAGACCAGTATTGAGTACCTGGAACAATTTCTTTGAAATTATTAGCTGGTAAGTTTAAACCAGAGATTAATGATTGCTTTTTGAATTCGCATAAAAATGAGACTGTGTTACGTCCAGGTCTTAAAAAGACAAAAATGCAGAATATTTTCAATAAGAGGATTTTTATAAAAATTACAATTTTAAAGAAAATAGTCCGACAAAAATATCTTCTGATATTTTAATAACATCTTCAAGATCGTTTAAGTATGTATTATTGTATACACAAGTTAAACGTGTTTTACGCATACTACTCCATTGATTTCCTAGATTAACTGCACCAGCATCGCTTTTACAAACACGCACAACACGAGCATAATTTTCATCTTGACTCTCTGCTATTTGTTCCAATGATTTTTCTCTCAAGAAAAATAAAACATAATCATCAACATCGAATGATTTCAAAAATGTTGGTTCTTCAATATTCAAGAAAATTTATAAGAAAGAACTCGAGGATGTAAAAAGGATTTTAAAAAAAAATTTACGGAAGAGCCAATCAGAATCAAATTTAGGAGTCCTCAAATATTGTACTGATTTATCACCACGTTTTAATTCAGGTCTGTAGATAACAGGTTCAACTGGTTGTGTTTTAGTCGATGCATCCAACAATGATGCCGAGTATAAACTTGGTATATTCATTGGATTCCCATTTTCTATAGGTCAAAACACTCAAAATTTATGTTCTTGTTTAATTTTTTTTTAGAAATTTACCAATCCAAATGGCAGTGCTTGAATCCAATGGATTCAACGAACAATAACCATAACCATCATCTTCTTTAATCAATGTCAAATCATACTTCAATCAAACATGCTTAGTTAAGGTCTTGAAATACAATTTTTAGATTCTCAACTTACCGAAAATTGAAATAAACGTGGTTGAAATGAATATGTTCCGCATACATACAGGTCCTTTTCACTTGGTCTATGCAAAACTGATTTTATAAAGTTGTTGCAGAGTTTCTATAAAAAATTTTTTTTTGAAAAAATCAGAAAAAAATGGTTTCGATTATTTTAATACCTCGTCATAATATGTGCTTATACATTGTTCCTTTTGATCCGAATTAGTCGGTAAACTATAACTATTAAAGTATGGACTATTTTTGTTTTCAATGTCAAAAGCGTCAAGTTTGAATAAAACATCTCTTTTTTTTTAAAACAAAAATTATGCTTAAAAGGTGAAATTTTTGATTATTTTTGGATTAAACTTACTTTGAACCAATGTATAGAGCTTTATCGATTAAAAGTAGACTAGTAAAATTAGAACCATTTGAAAATTTTTTCAATGAATTGGGAACAAATGAAGGTACTATTTGTCTATTTGCATTTGTGTGATGAAGACAAATTAACACAAGGATTAATTTGAGATTCATTGTGCTCTCAAATCTAACAAATTGAAAAAAACTTGTGAATAACTTTTCTTTGTGAGAACAGGTTAAAAAAAAAGAGGAAAAAAATTTTTTTTTGTAAATATATTTGCTAATGGCTGAGTCAATATAGCACTCAAATTGAAATTTAATATATGGTTTTAATTTATTAATAATATTAATATGAGTTGAATTATTCGATTGACCATAATTTTTGAATATTTAGTTTCGGATTAAACGAGATCGACCAATTATTTGTCCTCGAATAACATTGAATTTTTTGTACGGGTTTTTAATGATATACTGTAAACGGTTTTTTAAAAGCTTTTTTTTAAATGGCGATTTGAGTCGACCTCTAAACCAAAAATGAGCGTAATTTCTCAATTTTGTAATTCTATGCTTAAGCGGATTAGCAAAAAGGTGGTAATAAAAAGCAGCTATATAAGAAATTTGGGGTATCGATTTCATGCAGAGAAATACGCTACATAACTTGGATGTTATAACAACTTAAAAGTCGAAGAATAAAAATTGGATGGTTGATTGATTATGATTTTTAAGCTACAAAATTAATCTAAGAAATCGGTCAAAATTTGGTTAAATTTCTTGTTCCATGAAAAGACAAAATTTTCCTGAAAATTGAATTAAAATAAAATTTGAATGTTTTGCAAAGAATTTCATAGATTATATCAGGCATATGTACCCATTAATTTTAAGGTATTGAGTGGGAATAGGTTACCCGTAAAAGATTCAGGTTTTTGGTTCAGGTAGGGTACCCATAGAATTTGAGACCCAAAACTCAATTTTTGCCGGAAAAAAAACTAAAACCCAATAAAAGACTCAATTTTTTTATCCAATCCAGACCCTTACCTGAAATCAAAAATTTCTTGGTAACCCATACCCTACCCGAACCCAAAACCTGAATTTTTATGGTTTACCTATTTCTACTCAATCTCTAAAATTAAAGGGTACATATGTCTGGATTCTACGCATGCGACTGAAGGTATAACACAGAGCCACAGCTATGCTTATCTTGTTATTTGGATACATTAGACTTACGTGATTCCACGTGACTTTTAAATTTAATTAATTTTTTATCACACTTACTGTTAAGCCTTGCATTTGAATTAGACCCTCTATCATCTAACGAAGTGCAGTCAACTTATACTTATATCACTACATAATTTTGTCACTATTTAGCTAAAATCAGCTGCGTTTTTAAGACCAAATAGACTTATTTCATTATAAAATAGTCTAGTTGTTAACCACTTTTAAGTTTTAGGAAAAATGGGGTGATTTAAGTGTGAATTTACTGTAACATCAGGATAGATTTTAGACTATTGTTAGCCGAATTTTCACATAATCGATGGTCACAATTAGAGGATAGACTTTATTTTGTATATTTATTTTCCTTTTGTCCAGAACTTTACAAAAATCGTTTTAAAGTGCAAAATGATGCCGTTGTAAGATTACAAATAAAAATATTTTAATTAAAAAGAGGTCATTTTTAAAATAATTTATTTTTTAAAAAAAATTAAAAAAAAAACTCTAGAGGAACACGTCTTTAAATTTTATTTCTTTCTAAGAAATGAAAATCCAAAGTAAAAAGTTAAAGAAAATTACTAAAAATAATTTTTTAAAAAAATTCCAAAGCTGATAAATTAAGACCAATTACAAACAAAAAAACAGGAAAATTTAAGAAAAAAAAAAACATTTTGAGTTCAAAATCAGCTTTAAATTTTTTTAATGCAAAAGAAAAATAAATTAAGTCCTTATTTTTTTTGATTCATTTTACCAACTAAAGTTTTTTTTATTTTTAAAAATCTCGTTCAATCGATCGGCAACAAAATTTTTTTGAACATTCCAAATTTTCGCAACCATTTGCAGTTTCTTTTAAAGGTCCATCAATAATGTTATCACAATAATACAAATTTTCACCTTTTAACATCATACTCTCTTGCAAAAATAGATTCATACCAAACGATGTCAAGTTTACACAACCTGACAAGTTCAAATAGTGTAGATTACTTAAATCGTACTTTGATGCTATGTAACTTTAAAAAAAAATGTAAGACTTTGTTTGACAAGACTCTGTTATCAAGGTTACCTTAAGCCATAATCTGAAAGTGACCAACAACCGGATAAATTAATAGATACTAAACTTTTGGATTGACTTGATTCAATAATTTGAGTTTCATTTGAATATATTTCTTCAATATTATTTTTCCTATTACAATCGGAACAAAAATCGTCCATGACTTTTTGACTTTGATCATTTGTTTCTAAAACACATTTTAGACTAAAGTCTTTTATACATTCGGATCTGTTTATTTTTATATCAGACTCGATCAAAAATTCAAATGATCGGTCTGTTAAATTTTCACATCCTTCACAATTTAAAATTTTTAACTTCAAAAGACGAACTCTTAATAGAAATAAAATATTCATTTTTTGGTTTCATTTTGGGGTGTTTAAAACTTACCCTCTGAACGAGTTGTCTCCTATTGATGTATAACCGAGATTTAATTCAACTAAATTAGGACATAATTGTAGAATTCTTCTTGCCTAAAAGTAATGAAAAGTTTTTGGAGATGATTTTTGGAAAATTAATTTTAAAATATTTACCAAATTGTTATTCAAAGAGAGAGAATTGCTTAGATCTAATTTTTGAACATGATGACCAACTTTTGGTAATAGACTTTTTATCCAAAATTGTAATGTTTTGACATCATTCTGAAAAAAAAATTAGAGAATATTTCTGCGATTGAATATTAATGTTTCTAATTACTATTGAAGGTAAATTAACAAATTCGTCTTCATCACTTTCATCAATATATTCCATGTCTTTATATTGTGAGTCTCGAAGTGGTCCAGAATCATTCGGAAACGTGTGATTGTTTTCTTTTTTAAAAAATACAAAATATTAATCCAGTTAAGATTAATTTTTCAAATTGCAACTGAAATAGAAAAATTTAATTCAAAGTCTTTTCACGCCTCGGAGCTCTCTGCTCTGTTACTCCGAAAACATCCCTCGGTTCAATGCTGAATAAATGTTTAAAAGTTTTGGAAAACGCTCAACATTTTTTTTGCTTACCGAATGCAACCATATTTGTCCCTGGTATAAATCGGATCCTCTGATTTTTGGAATACTAAAAAGATGGGCCTTAGAATAACAGCCTTTCCATCCTTTAATACCAGAAAGTGAAAGTTTGTCATTACAAAAAAAAACAATCACTAGAACATGTTAACTTATTTCAGGTATGTACTGTAGTTTGTATCTGACAGGTTAAATTACCGTAATCTCAATTCACAATAGTAGCAATAACATGAAAATATTTGATAGAAAAATTGGGTACTCACAGAAGAGTTAGAACCAGTTTTCAAGGATACCTGAAAAAAGCACACACTTTGGATTTTTGACAAAGCATATAGGGGTGTAAAACTTTTATTTTGAGGTCTTTATTTAAACTGATAGTAAAGAAACGTTTTTCTTGTCAAGAGCTTTCATTTGGTAACCATATCATGAGCATTGAATGTGAGTGTGCGCAATTTCTATACTATCAGTTTAAATATTGACCTCAAAATAAAGGTTTTACACCCCTATGTGCTTTTTTCAAAAATCCAAAGTGTTTGCTTTTTTCAGGTATCCGTTTCCAATATTTTTTTTTCAAAATTGAAATTTTTTTCTTCTATGGACAATCTTGCGGTGGATTATGGTAAAATTTACGGTTATTTTTTAATTGAATTCACATTTTTATCGTGTATCCTAGTTCTAACCGTCAATTATGTCGAAACATGGGCGAGAATTGGGTTCCAAATAAATACATTTAGCTTCAAATCGGAGCTGAAATCCCGCTTTTTAAAAATTTTGTGAAAAAAAAAAATTAAAAATCGCATAAATCCTTCATCAACTTGTTTTAATCATCCCAGAAATAAAATTAAAGTTTATAAAAAAGCCATACTTGATTTCCAATCGTTAAAATTCAATTCTGTCCAATTACTTTTATCAAATATTAATCCATTCCATTTCTTACAAACTCTAGCCGATTTAAGTTTATCCGAGTAAGATAGAAACGAAAATACTTTTAATAAAAGCTCATTAGGAAGTTCATTGACAAAATTTTTTGATAAATTCTCGTCTTCTTGTCCAATAGGAGTACTAATTTTTGAATTCAAATGACTAGTCTTATTCAATGATTCACGTTTTCTTTGTTGCATGTGTAATTTAATCACAATATTTTTCATATCATGTAATTCTTCTTGAGTAAAATGTTCCATTAACAACGGTTGAAATACTTCTTCTTCTTCTTTCATATGCGGTATAAACTTTTTTGTAAAATGATTTAATGCTTTACGCAAACGAATACCAAAGCTTATTTTTTCGCTTATCGATTTTGTTTTATTTAAATACAAATATCCCATTTCGACTAAACTTATTAACGGTGTAAATTCATCGTCCTTGTGACAATTACAAACAGCCGAGTTGTAAATAGCCATTGCATGTAATTTTGTTTTAAGTTTAGTCATTATATGTTCATTTTCGATCTCTTCATGAGACTTAAACTCTCTAAATATGTTGTTTAAATTCGCCAAGAGGGATACAAGAGCATCGTTATTGGCAAAGTCAGTCAAATCAAGCTGAATAAAATAAAAATTTTAATTTATAATTTATGATTAACCAAAACTTACGTTTTTAATACATGAGCTCACCAATTGTTTCATACGACTATGCGGAATTTTGAATACATTAAACTCTTCTAGTTTGAATGACATTTTGGTTAAAATCTTAAAATAAGGTAAAAACCCAATAGAGATAACTTTCAAATATAGAAAATAATAAAAATGAAATAACTATTTATTATAATTCAATTCTTAAAAAAAAGAGAGAAAATTTGCAATTATTATATTTCAAGTAAATTTTGCAAGATGTTTTGTTTAGGTTGTTTGAGTTTATATATGCAGAGAGAGAACACTGAAATTAATTTGAGAATGAGCTTGATTGGGGATGCTCTTGCGGAAAGATTTTAACATTTTTTGATAATAAAAAAACCTGATTTTTAGTTTAAAAGTAGGTTGGAGTTATTGCACAAAGGCTAATATCTAACTAATTTTAACTCATATATCTGGGATAGATGCTAGAAAAATGCGACTTTTATTTAACCTCTCCTCGAACAAGTTTAATTCGATGTTTTATTTCTAGGGTTCACTTACATACCTTACATAGCATTAACGCCTAGAGTGTTGTGTATATGGTTCTGATATTCCATCGTATTCATGCATTTATAAAGATGAATTAGATTTGTCTTTGAAATATTTCCTGGTAATTATTTTATTACTTAAAAAAGAAAAAATACCTCAATAAAAGATTCTCCTTTTCTATCTTCCACAATAGTCGAACCGCCAAAAAAGTCTACCCCTTTATTTTGGCGTAATGGATCGGTTTGAGTAACCCGAAAAAATTAGGGTTTTTGGTTTCGGGTAGGGTATAGGTTACACATAAAAATTTGGGTTTTTGGGTATAGTTTGGGTTGGGTAACTCATTAAAATAGGGTAGGTATACCACAAAACTCCTTTTAAAAACCCAATTTTTAACCCAAATACCCTATTTTAATGAGTTACGAAACCCAAATTTATTGGTAACTTATACCCTAAACCCCAATTTTTTCGAAGGACTACGAGGCTGTGAAGTTTTTTTCAATTCACTCATTAAATGCCTGTCTACAAAAACTATGCATATCTTTAACATTTTGCACCCCCATTATAATGATTATGATTAAATATGTAATGCATGAATAAATAAATATATTTGGTGTCGATATGGAATCCTTACCTAAAGAAAGATATTGACATCCTTGAGAGGGTGCAAAGGAGAGCGACTCAGAGCATACATGGCTTTAGAAAGTTTGATAACGTGGAAAGGCTCAAAAGACTCAAACTGACAAATCTTTCAACCAGAAGAAGAAGAGGTGATCTTATCCAAATGTACAAGCTTCTAAACAAGCAAGATCAGGTAAACTGGTATAAACAAGTGAATAATGCGGAATAGTCAATCGAATTTACGAGACAAGAGGCAATCGATACAGAATTAAGCGATAACTTGTGAAAAACTGTGCACCAAGATTCAATTTTTTTACAATCCGTATAGTGAATGACTGGAACGGGCTATCGAATGGAATTATTGAATCTAAATCAATTAACATTTTTAAGACTAATTTAGACAAACTTTTGAAAGACTAAAACATTGCTTATGGTCTAGATAGAACCAGACTTAACGCGAGAGCGTAGCAATTATTTTTACTACTAATTTTTGGTATTATGTTGGCTAAAATTTTTAAGAATAAATTTATCTCATCCAGAAAAAAACTTATTGAAATTCTGCTGACTTATCTGAGTGAATTGAAAAAACTTCACTGTCTTCAGTTTAGGGAATTTAAAGGTTTCATCTGTTGAATTACATCTCTTTTTTGTAACTAGAAAAGAAGGTTTTTGATCTTATCAAAATCGTTCAAATATTAATCTCAATTACCTTATACCCTTGCAATAAGTCGCGTGTCCTATATTTTGATTGGTCAATTATTTTTTCAGTCAATCAGAAAATTGGATACAACCCGAAACTCAGGTTTAAGAGCACGCGACTCATTACAAGGGTATACGGTACGTTCAACAAGAATTTTAATTCATCGCTTATGTTTTTTAAGAATTTAAAGTTATTCAGACAAAATCTATTAAAGCTGAATTCCTTAAGTTTATTTTCAAAAAGCAACATTTTTACTATCTAAGCTACTTATATTTATGTAAGAATCATTTTCAAAAAATTCGAAAACTAAAATAAGGTGTCTAGACGGTTTTTATGTACTTTGATAAGTGACTACTTTTTGATTTAAAATAAAAATTGAATTGATAAAAAACATAAAATTTACGGTAACTCAATACCCAATACCTCAAAATTAATGGGTAAACATCTCAAATAGAATTCCTTCGAAAAGGAACATAATAATGTTATGATCTTAATAGCGGTTTAATCCTTGAGCTTTTTGCTAACAAAAGGTGAGTCGCGCTCATTTTTGCCATTTGAATAAAACCCAGAATCCTCGCATTGGAAAGAAACGCACTGAGTTCTATCACAATAAACAAGCATTCCCAACAACATTTCTAAGACACGAGAAAGAAATTCAAAAATGGCGACAATCATTTTGATACACCCGTTAGGAGAGCTATTAAAGCTGGAATGAAAAAGATGGTAGAAAAAGTAAAGCTGATAGAGCTAGAAAAAATGGCGGTTGCTTTTCTCTAGGCTGACTAATAAGTTAAATAAAAATCCATGAATTAAGGTATTTAATGTTTAAGAATTGTACTTAGCAATCAAGCTGAAAAAAAACAGATGGTCAGATAAAATTTTGATATTTTATCGCGATGAAAAAAATCATTTTCTGGGACTTTCGGGGTCGTTTATCACCGCAATAATATCAGAAATAACAAATTAGCATGAAAGTTAGAATTTAGCACTAGAAAGTCTGTCGGGTCTTTCTGGCCCGTTTTCATGTGTTTCCAAGCTATTTCTCAGAGAATAAACTTAATTTCAAAAAGATTTCAAACTGGACCTACTATTCAAGGCTCAAAAAATAAAATTTTTATGTTTTTAATGATAAAATCTTAAATATTTCCGAATAAAAAAAAATTTACCTAAAACGCCCAAAGGGTCTTTCTGACTCGATTTTAATTTATTTGAAGACAAAAATGATCTAAGTGAACTTTTAGAATACCAATTTTTGGATCTCATTGAAAGCTTTCTTTAGATGTAGATTTCTACCCTTTTAGAGGATTTTATTCCGGTAAAATTCGCGGAAATCATATTATTTGCAAAAATGGATTATATCACATGCAATAGTGGAAGACATCTAACCAAAAGACTATCTGATCAAAATATAAAACTTATATTTCTACATGATTCCGTTTTAGAGGATCATATTCCAGGAATCTGGGCACTTAGGTATGACATATTTACAAAAAATTCTTTTGTCAACTAATTTGTTGATTTCTTGGAAAAATATTTGTGATTAAAATTCGATTTATTTCTTTATTCTGACGAAAAACAATTTATTCGGCGATAAAAGAGATTTTTCATTTCCGGCAATTTCCGCGGTTTTTCGCAGATTTCTTGAGACCATAAGTCAAAAATGATTCAAATAATTGATAATCAAACAGCTTGTGTCTAAAGCTACCGATTGATACCCTTAATATCCATTTTTAATGACACGGGTCAGAAAGACCCGTCGAGCTTTATAGGTTTAAATCAAAAGTGGGCTTTTTAGTGTTAATGGAACTCAATTAAAATGTTTTTTTGTTGACAAGTTTTATAAATTATCATTCAAAAGTTAGCGTGGTAGTCATGCTTATTTTGATCCATTCATCGGAATCTTAGACAATTAGTAGCGCTTGGTTTATGATTCAAATGTAACCCTATAAAAATTGGAGGTCATTTCCAAAATTAGATTTTTAGGATAAACATTTTATTATAAACTGATACTAAAGGTAACGATTTTAATAATCTTAAGCTAAATCTAAAGACAAATTATCGGTCTAAAATCAAATCAAAACAAAATCTACACACAAATAAATGAAAAATTTCGTAAAAAAAAATGACACTATGCATGCAAATCTAACGATCAATTTGAATTAGAACACAACATAATCAACAAAACTCATTTCATTTTAACAATGCGCAGCAACATAACTAAAAAATAATAAATTTTTGCTTTCAAAAAAATGAAAGAGAAAAAAATAACATTAAATGTGAATGTAAAATCACTAAGACTAAAACATGAAGAGAGAGAGAGAGAGAGAGAGAAAAAAAAATAGAAAACTTATATCGAAAAAAAATGAAAAATTTATTGCTGTGATATTATCAACAAAAACAAAATAAAAAATAAATAACTAAGGAGTATATTAATAAGAAACAATAATTGAAAATAAGATTCATCATGAGCCGATTATTAACATTTTTTATAATTAATTTAGAAGTAAAAAGAGCACCTTCCTTGTGTTCCTTTATCGTTTTTTTTTATGTGTTGTCTACATTAATATTTCAAAACTTTAGATTTTTTTTTTTTAATTTTTTGAAATTTAATTATAAAAATGAGTGATGCCTCTGGATCAGATGAAAGTCTATTTCCAATAGCTGTGCTTATCGATGAATTAAGACACGAAGATGTACAACTAAGATTAAATAGCATTAAAAAATTATCGACAATCGCACTTGCCTTGGGTGCCGAACGAACTCGTACTGAGTTGATGTCATTTTTGACCGAGACTATTTATGATGAAGACGAAGTACTACTCGCTTTAGCCGAGCAATTAGGACAATTTACACCGTTAGTAGGCGGTTCGGATTATGTACATTGTCTTTTAAAACCATTAGAAAGTTTGGCTACTGTTGAGGAAACAGTTGTACGAGACAAAGCTGTTGACTCATTGCGTTTATTAGCACCCGAACATTCAAATCAAGATTTAGAACAATATTTTTTTCAAATGGTTAAACGTTTAGCTCAAGGCGATTGGTTTACATCGCGAACATCTGCATGTGGTTTAATAAGTGTTTGTTATCAGCGTGTTAATAATTCTATTAAAATGGAGTTGAGATCGCTATTTCGTAATTTATGTTCGGATGATACACCGATGGTAAGACGTGCCGCTGCAGCTAAATTTGGTGAATTTGTAAAAGTAGTTGAATTGGATCATGTTAAAAATGAGTTGATACCATTATTTAATAATTTAGCATCAGATGAACAAGATTCAGTTCGTCTTTTAGCTGTTGAAGCATGTGTTATAATAGCTAGTTTATTTAAACACGACGATATTGAGCGTTACTTGATGCCGTCATTGAAACAAGCAATAGACGATAAATCATGGCGAGTACGTTACGTAGTTGCTGATAAATTTGTCGAATTACAACAAGCAGTTGGTCCTGAGATTACCAAAAACGAGTTGGTAAGTGCGTTTGGAAGTCTTTTAAAAGACAATGAAGCCGAAGTAAGAGCAGCAGCAGCCGGTAAAATCAAAGACTTTTGTCACAATTTGCCTATTGATACACGCGAACAAACAATTATGACACATATTTTACCTTATGTAAAAGATTTGGTAAACGACTCGAATCAACATGTCAAATCGGCATTAGCTTCAGTTATCATGGGATTATCGCCAGTGGTCGGTAAAGAGAACACAATTGAACATTTATTGCCATTATTTTTGACACAATTAAAGGACGAATGTCCAGAAGTTAGATTGAATATTATTTCTAATTTGGATTGTGTTAATGAAGTTATTGGTGTTAAAACTCTTTCACAAAGTTTACTTCCAGCTATTGTTGAATTAGCTGAAGATTCAAAATGGAGAGTAAGACTAGCTATTATTGATTATATGCCTCTTTTGGCTGGTCAATTGGGTGTAGAATTTTTTGATGAAAAATTGAATAATTTATACGCCAATTGGCTTTTAGATCATGGTAAGTTAAATTTTAAGTGACAGAGGCGATTTTTAAGGCTTTTTTTTTCAAGTATTCGCAATCAGAGAAGCAGCAACGAACAATTTAAAAAAATTAGTTGAAAAATTTGGTCACGAATGGGCACAAAACACAATAATACCAAAAGTATTAAACATGGCGCGTGATCAAAATTATCTTATTCGAATGACATGTCTATTTTGTATAAACGTACTAGCTCAATCATGCGGTCAGGAATTAACACAAAAAGTAATGTTACCAACAGTACTCGGTCTTGCTAGTGATCCAGTAGCAAATGTACGATTTAATGTAGCCAAGACATTACAAAAAATTTGCACTGTCGTCGGTTCAAGTGCTTTACAAAGTCAAATAAAACCATGTTTGGAAAAGTTAAATCAAGATAGTGATGTTGATGTAAAGTTCTATTCAATTGAAGCTTTAGAAAGTGAGAGTAAATACTTAAAAATAAAAAATTCTAAACACTTGATTTTAAATTAAAATTGTTTAATTTTTAAATAGAAGTTATACAAGCGATGTAAAGAGGACTCAAGTGAAATCAATCAAATTGATGAGAAACAAAAAAAAGAGAAATTAAAAAAAAAAAAAAATTTTTTTTTTTTTTATTAATTTTTAAAATTTCGACAACACTCGTAAATGAAACAAAAACTCTTAATTATATATTTTTTTAAAAAAAAAAACCTATTCAAAAAATAAAATTAACTTAGATTATTGATGATGATGATTTTCGTTTGCTCTCTTTATTATTTTTTTTTTAGCTCTCAATTATATTTTTCTTTAACTTTTTTTTTTTCGTTTATAATTGTACTTATTTAGTATTTTCATTACTTTTTTTTTTATATTGGACTCTTTTTTTTTTTGAAACGATTCGAGAAAACAAATTACAAAAAATTCTTTTTTTTTTTAATTTAGAGCGATTTATTAAAAAAATAATATTTTGAATAAAATTTAAAAAAAATTTAATATCTCTTCTTGTCGTTCGGGCTCTTTAGTCGAACTTGGTGGATATTCTCGGGTCAAATATGTCTTCGAGCGAAAAAGATATGAAGAGTAGAAAGCATGGCTGGCGTTTGGCAAACTTGAAAAAATCTGGACCTCAAAAACATCAATTGAGCTGAAGGTAAAAATTTTTCAAGCCTTTTGCTTATCTGTTTTACTTTATGGAAGTGAAGCATGTGACATAGTTGAAGTGACACATGCTAGGAATATAACGCCTGGACAAGATACCGAACGAAGAAGTGTACAAAATGATCAAGAAAGCTTATTCTATGTCTAAAAAAAGAAATTCGACACAAATTCGAATATTGATCGGAATTTTTGAAGTTTATGATCATCTGATTATGCTCAATCCAGTTAATAACTTTTTAATAACTAAACCCAGATAAACAAATTCGACGAGCACCACCGAAAGTCGCAGACAGTATTCCTGATGTAAATGCTGTAAAAACAACGATTATATGTCCTCATTGTGATAAAACATTCAAAGCTGGAGCGGGAATCAAGGCACACATACGTCTCTCACACGAAAAAGAAACAACAGAAAAATTTTGACTAAAACTTTATAATTTAACTCCCTTTTATTATACTACCCGAAAAATTGTGTAATTTACCCTAATAAGGTACGAATCAATTTTAAATAAAGAAATATAAATCTAAAATCTAAATCTATGATCAAACAAATTCCGATTTCATTGAAACTTGCTAAAAGACAATTGATTTGGTTTAGTCACATGCTTAGTCGACAAATAGATGAGCCAATAAGAACTTATACGAACCGAGTCAGCAAATCGGAAAGTCAAAGCAAGGAAGGTATGCAACAAATTATGCTAGATATATTTCTAATTTAATATGCAAAAACATTCCCCCGTCTGTTGAGAAGGCAGTACAAGATCGGAAAGAGTGAGGAAGACTACATGAGGAAGATCGGAAAGAGTGATCGCGTGTACTACAAGTGTTGAGTGATTGGCTTTCGTAAAAACACCCGAATGATGATGATGATGGTGGATATCGCGGTCTTTTTAAAATGTCTTTTTCTGAAATTTTTAAAAAACAATATTATTTGTAACCCCAAAAGAAAATATGGTAAGTTTCGGCATGTTGAAGTTCATGTTCATGATCACATGCTCAAAATGTATTGTTAAAATTATTAACAAAAAAACCTTAAAATTTATTTTTTTTTGGATGAATTAAAATTAGCATTGGATGCTAAACAATTTAACACTAGAAGCACCAAAATTTTTTTCTCCGAGAAGCACCAAAACGAGTCATTTTGACTCGTTTTTTAAATCAGTATTTGGATATGAAATCTTAGAATTTTTGTGAACCTAAAATATGATTCTGAAACTAGAAGAAATTTCCTACAATACAAGCTTATTCTATGTCTAAAAAAAGAAATTCGACACAAATTCGAATATTGATCGGAATTTTTGAAGTTTATGATCATCTGATTATGCTCAATCCAGTTTGTTCTTTAATAACTTTTTATTGAAGCATTAAAAATCAGTTCTGCAAAATGCTAAGTTATGCAACAAGCATGCTAAATCTTACATTAGGCTCTACAAACACTCTGCAAAACTCTGCAATTGTATACAAATTACACTCGATGTAAATGTTATAAAATAACTGCGTAATAACTTTGCAGAATTTTGCAGAGCTTAATGTAAGATTTAGCATGCTTGTTACATAACTTAGCATTTTGCAGAACTGATTTTTAATGCTTCAATAAAAAGTTATAAAGAAGAAACTAGAATGAGCATGATCAGATCATAAACTTCAAGATGCCTAAGTTTCGTGGTCGTTGACTACAGTGATTGAGTTATCTTCTTCTAAAAATTAAAGTTTATAGGCTTTCAGAAAAGACCAGAGTTCTAGTAATCGATTTATTGACACTGGAAACTTTCAAAAATGTTTGTGAAAAATTGGTTGTACGTAGGAAACAGCCAATAGTCGTTAATGTTCAGTAGTGATTGGTTTTAAAGAGTTATCGAGTCAGAGATTTAAGACAAGACTTTTAAAAATGATTCAGCCAATTTACCAGTCAAAGATTAAGGGAAAGCTTTATTTTATTATGATTCAAAATGTTTGAAATAGAATATACTTTTTGTACTTTAAAACGAGAGACAATCAACAATTTCTCGAACGTGGTCTGGAGAAGAGTCCCAGGTAGGGTTCGGGTAAGGGTCAGTAAGGGCATCTTTGTCATAATTATTGACTTGTTCTTAAAAAATATATGAACCTTCTTCCTAAAAAATCTAACCAGAGCTTTAGTTTAGGTTTGGTTACTTGTTGAGAGGCAGTTCTGCTCCAGCACAAATCTACATTACTCCTCTAATAATTGATGATGAGAGTTCGATTGATGATTATAATCTTGACATACTTTATTGCTTAATCCCTGGATTTAGATGATTGCTAAACTTGAGGTTTGTATGAGCGCTGTTATTAAAATAGATAAGAACCCAAAAACAACCTTAGCTTTGTAAAAGATAACGACAGAATCTATGCTCCTAAGTGCGATTCCTATTAAGCGTTAAATGCAGCCAGTTAAAGAGGCGCACATCGTCCAAGGGTCTCCAATTTTCCAAAAATTTTTAGTGGCAAAAGCGAAAATTTTTTCAATCTTCAAAAAGCGTATAAATAATGAACAGCGTAATCGTGGCGTATCGTATCATACCCTTAGCCAAGTTTTTCTACGTTGAGAAAGCTTTAATGTGGTTCGGCATTGCTGGAAATGAAGAACTACCTTACTTTATTTTATCAATCCAAAATTTATGAAGATTAAAAATGCTTAAAAAATATTAAAATCAAGCTTAGCCTTTAAAAGAACATATATCAGTAAATTATATTGAAAAAAATCCATCTAATTTTGAACAGAGAGTCGTAAGAGATCAAAATGACCAAATTAAATAAAAAATTCATATTTAAGTAATTAAATCTTTTTTCATTTTTGTGCACAAGGCCCGATGAATTTGAAAATAAGTACCAGCAACACTTCAAATATTCAAACCCTTGCATATTAGTAATCTCAAGCTTTAAGGCCCTACAAATTCTACTGAAAGGATTCAGACAACTTCATCATCAATATCAGAGAGCATATACTACTCTGGTTGTTCACGTGTTCCAAAAATGAACGCTCAAATGTTTTCATTTGAATTCATAAGCGTTCAAAAGTATTCATTGAATTCAAATGAAAACATTTGAGCGTTCATTTTTGGAACACGTGAACAACCAGGATTCTATATAGTTTTAAGAAAAAAACATGGTTAAAGCTTATATAAGACGCTATAATTTTTTAAAACACCCAAAATGAGATTTATCAAAAAAGATTTTGTTGAAAAATATATTCGAAAAGTCATCAGTTTTTAGTGATAAAAAATTATCAAAGAAAAAGGGATATAATTTAAATCTTTTTAAAAGTAAATGCCTTTTTCTTTTATAAATTCGAATTAAGTCTAAAAGCGAAAAAAAAAGTTTTCTTCTTTTGATTAGAAAAATTCAAATTTTTTAAAATCAAATGACTAAAAGTTTTCATATCTTTAACAAGCAGAATCTTAAAATAAAATTTGCAACAAACAGAAAAAAAAGTCTACATTATTAAAACATTTAAATCTTATCTTTTAATTTTTTAATGTTTTTTTTTTGCCTACTAAAAAATTATTAGCACTTAAACACAAGATTCTTTTTTAAGTTACTCGAAACTTATTTCTTTTGAAACAAGCCTCAAAAAGTGATATTCACAAAGGTTTCATTTTTTTTCCAAAATGAGCTCAAGTATAGAAAAAGAAATTGTTGAAAATGGTTATACTATAAACAGGATAATTGAAAAAGACAAACAGTTCAAAGTTACTAACAAGAGTCAAGAAGAGTAAACAGTTTCAACTTTATTTTGGTTAAAATACTAAACTTTTGAATTTAGAAAAGTAGTGCTTGCTTTCAAGACAACAAATTCGAAAATCCTTAATTTTTACCAGAAAGTATCACATTTTGACCATCCGAATTGTGAAAAAATCGAATTTTTTAGAACAAAAAGCAATAGACTTTATGTAGTTAAGGATTATTTTCCTATGGTAAGATATTTTCTCTCTCAACAAAAGAATTACATTTTAAGTGTATCTTTTAAAGAATAATTTTACTTCCAGACTTAGTAGCAATAACAACTCCTCGTATCGTGAAGATCAAATTATTGTTTGGTTGTATGATTTGTTATCAGCTTTAAAATGTTACCATGATAATAATTTAGTGCACAAATGCATTGATTTAAAGTGAGTATTTTTAGAATGCACATTCGCAGCCTTACTTGTATAAGAAAAAGAATGTAAATTGATATTATCAAATTTAAAATGAGAGCATATTTTTTGAAAAGTTAAAGGTTGGTTATGATCAGAGACGACACAAAATTGCAATCGCAATTTCGCAATTTTTCGCAATTTTTTTTAAATTATAGGGTTCGACATTTTTTTAATGAATCTTGACATCAAAAGCTGAATTTTTTACAGTTTCTTACTTTTTTCCTACTTTCTAAAAATTTATTCAAATTTTTACATTTTCAATGTAAAGTTATGTTTTTAGTGATCTAATTATATTTTTATGCAATTTTAAGCTTCCGAATGCGGAAAAAGCATAAAAATTTCGAAATTGTCTCATTTTGTCCGCACTTTTCAACGATTTTTTGCAATTTTCATCGCAATTTTTGGAAAAAATGATGCAATTTCGCAACAATTTTTTGAGAAAAAAAACGTAATTTTTTGTTGTCTCTGATTATGAAATATCACCTGAAAGCTAAGAATCTCTAGTTAATGCTGGGATGTTTTTTGATACGTTTAGAAAATTTTTGACAGTGAATTCCTATATTTTGCTTATATTCACTTTGACTTTTTAATACCCACCCCCTAAAAATTATCAGTGCAAACTTGTTTTCTAAGGCCCCTTCTAGGTCTAAAAATGTATTCACTGGTTTTCCAAGATTTTAAGAATGGTTGTCTCATACGATAATAGGGATCAGATAATTTTCTCTCCACGTAAATTTAGGTGACTTATTTCTCATAGAAAGTGAGTATATGTGAATTTTATTTTTGTTCGCAGGGTCGAAAACGCCAAAAATAACCTTACTTTTACAAGCTTAACTTAAGTTTTAACAACTTACACAGAGTGTATCATTTTGTTGTTTTTACGGTTCTAACTGTTTTTTTCGATTTATTAAGGGTTTAACTACAATATTAATAGAACTCAATAATAAAAGAACAACATTTCCTAATAGATCTATTCATTCTCTATCCGAAAATGACATCAGTTTTTAGATGTTCCTAGAAGGTTACAGGGGTGTTTTTGGGTGTATTATGACAATTTTTTTTGGAACAAAAATACTATATCTAAATGACTTTTTTCTTTCACGGAAACGGGTGTTTTAGAAAATTTAGTTCGCTAAGAATAAAGTTATTTTCGAATTGGTTAAAAATGCCATGCTAGTCAAGGAAAATAACTCTAGTCGTTTTTTTTGGAAAAAAAGAGCGTCATCTTTCTTTATAAACACAAAAAGTACCCCTGCTTTGATCAAAATATTTTTAGAAACAAATTTTCCTTATGCATTAATTTTTTTCAATTTTCAAGACACTTTGGTTTAAAAAATGACGAAATATACCTTTTGTCTGATCCAAAGACTGTTTCTCCCATTCTAAAATGTAGCTTCAATTGCCCAGAATATGGTACTACTCAACAGATCACGACAAAATATGATATATGGTAAAATACAATTTTTTTTCATTATATATTCCAGATAATAAAATTGTAAAAATTGAAATTCAAGGTGCTTAGGATGGTGTGTTTATAATCTAGCAACTTTTCTAAATCCTTACCAAGATTTTGAAAAGATTGGATATTTACACGTATGGAAAGAAAAACCCAATTTGCCAACTCATTTTCAAAAATTAAATAAAATTTTTAATCAGTAATTTAACCAAATTAAGTAAAGATGAATTAGAAATTATATTTTTATCATAAAGAATGACTGCCTTGGATCCAGAAAATCGTCCTAGTTGTGACGAGCTATTATCAAATTCGTTTTTTGAAAAATTTAAAAATTCAGATTCTGATAAGCTCTTCAAAAACAAGTATAGAATATTGCAGAAAAAATCTGGTTATTGGATTGTTGTTGATGAGAAACAAAGCAATGCTGAAGTTCAAACAGAGTAAATTTGAAGAAAAAATAAAATTTATATAATCTTACATAATTGTCTCTGAAGATTGATAGTCAAAAAGATTCTAAAGTCAGATACGGTCAAAATTAGAGGTTATGATTTTCTCAAATACTCTAGAGGACTTGGTCTAAATTCGGTCTATGATATTTTTCGTGATGATAAATTCTATTATATAGTACAACCAAAGTACCAATCAGTATGTTAAATTAAATATTATTAAAATTTTCCAAAATTAATTTTGTATCTGTTTTTAAGTTTAAAGAAAAAATAATGAACATCGAATCGTCTAAAATCGAGTTGGACGACAATCGAATTCACATTTGGCTCTATGAATGTTTAAGAACATTAGAGCATTTACATTCGAATGGAATAATTCATAAAAAAATTTCAATCGAGTAAAATTATACTTATTTAACATGTTAAGACGAACATTATTTATTTTATTTTAGCTCTATCATATTCGAAGATGAAAAGCATCTAAAATTGGATTTCAATCCAAACAGTTCTTTTTTAAGTTCAACCCAAAATTCTATCATGGTAAATCCAAGCGATGTTTCTTATAATAGTCCTGAGCTAGTTAAGGATCCTAAATCAATCACAAAAAAATATGATATCTGGTAAGATAAATGCCGGTTTTCAGTTTCCATAATGTTTTCTATTGAAAATTTTTTTAAGGTGTCTCGGTTGGACATTTTATGGAATGTGTTGGTTTAGAGATTACGGAGAACACTTATCAACAATAAATTTTTCAGAACAAGATGTTTGTTTGGAATTTCCAGAGTTTATGAAGGATGAAGACTTAAAAATGTTTTTGAGCAGGTAAAAAAATCACCTCAAGTTATTTAGTTTGTTTACTTTTACAATTTTACTTAGAATGATGAATTTGGATCCTGACAAAAGACCATCGGCAAATGAAATAATAGAGTCTTCTATTTTTGATGATTTTAGAGCCATTAATCAAAAAGGATATTCAATTATTGGAATATTTAATTTTAAAGATTTTTATAAATGCACACAAAATTTTACAGTGTCAAACAATAATTTCAAAATTGGTGGCAAAAACATGTAATTTTCTTATTAAATCCCATATTTAAGGATTCAAAGAGAGAACTTTTATTAATTGTTCTGTTAAACAAGTCCTTTTAATATAAACTTATGTAAAGTTTTGCTTTTTTATTTTCCAGACAGAATTTAAAAGCAATCAAATGTTTGGAAGAATTAGATCGAACTAAACTTTTAAACGAATTACAAAATTTAAAAAATATAAATCACGAAAATGTGTTGAAATATTATGAAATTTTTACGAATGAAAAAATGACAAAATTTTTCTTGGTTCAAGATTATTATCCAGTAGGTGTTTTTTCTATTATACTAGCGTTTAAAGTTGAAGTATTCTTATGAATGAGATTTTGGTTACCATAAAACCTTGCAAACTACCCCATGGACTTAATTAAATGGACTTAAAAATGGTGGGGTACTTAATTAACGAAAAGTTTTCTACCATTGGTTTAAAATTTATAAATTTATTAATTTAAATGAGGTTAAAAATAAAAAAAATTTAATTAGACTGGGCTACCAACGATTTAACGTAGTTAAGCCATATTCGGACATAAATTTTTTTTGCTAAAAATCTCGAAGACTAAAAATAATTTTTAGATTTTTTTTAATTTCTAAAGGTGATTTAATGCCCTTTACAAGAATTGATGATTCAAAATTGAAAAAAAAATATTTCTTAACAAAATTTCGGCTATAAGAGTCAATTTAATCTTCAAAAAATTGGTTGGACGACTTTAAGAAGCTTATTTACCTTCTCATGAAAGGCCAATATAACTCTGCCTAAATTATAATGTAAATATAAAACAGCGTAATCTTAAACTCAAATGGGGGTATTGTGGAACGAAATCGAACGAATTCGGCATGATCACATTAAACCTTAGCCGAATGATGCCCAAAAATGATTTGATTTATATTTGTCCAAAAAAAATCGGTCTAAAGCAGGCTCGATATTCTTTCGAGTTAGGTAAAACAGATTAAGAATCAGCTATGAAAAATAAAGATGTGTCCTCATACAGTGGTGCTGTGATATTACTGACCCATTGATCAAAAGTTTCTCAAATAATACTGACCCATTGTATTATTCGAGCATAATCGGGTGATCTAAGAATGATTGCTTGAGTGTACGTTTTCTCTGAGATTAGGAGCTGTGAAGTTTTTTTCAATTCACTCATTTTAATTCAGCTGAATTTCAATAACTTTTTTACTGGATGAGATAAATTCATTCTTTAAAAAGGTTACAACTTGTAACAAATCTGGTACTTCATAGATACCTTTCTGCAAATAATCTGCATATTTTTAACGTTTTGCTGGCATTGTGAAGTTTAGTACAAAAGAACAGAACAATTTTGAAAAATTGAAATAATTTTTTGTCTGTTGCTCTTATGATGGATCTGTGCATGTAACAAAGTGTAACAAACTTTGTTACACCATTGGGCAACCTCTGCTAAATTTATGCAAAGTCTCTGCAAAATGCACACTATTAAAAAGTATTGAAACTAAATGCGCAATTAGACTGCAGAGTTTTTGCAGAGTTTACTCAGTGGTGTAACAAATTTGTTACACTTTGTTACATGCGCAGATCCATCATAAGAGCAACAGACAAAAAATTATTTCAATTTTTCAAAATTGTTCTGTTCTTTTGTACTAAACTTCACAATGCCCGTTTTGCTTATGATTATACATGCGATTAGTTTACAGAGAGTTTGCAGACAGTTATCTATGATGTACGATGTACTATTTGTTACAAGTTGTAGCATTTTGCAGAATGAATTGTATACAAAGCTTTCAAAGGTCTAAACGATGCTATATCTGCTGACTATAAAAGATTGGTTAGTCTTTTCGGAACAAATGTTAAATCGACGCTTGCAGCCGAAAGCAAATTACTGACCAACCCATGGGTTATTATATATTCTTAGAAATGGTGTTATGGCTATTTACAGCCTTTAGCCCCGGGGAAATTTGCAAAGTTTTACGGTAGTTTATTCTAAAAACAAGAAATATTCAGTCAAATAAAGCATAATTTATTTGATACTAACTCTTTATCACTATTTACAAGTCTCAAAAATATTCGACTTAATCGTATGTTTATATTTTAAGAACAAAACACTGCATGAAATCATTTTCAAATTTATGGAAAAATCAAAAGTAATACACAAACAAATTATATACAACTGGATAACTCAAATAGCTAAAGGTGCCGATCATTTACTTAATCTAAAAAATCCAATAATATATTTAAATCTTAATCCCCAGTAAGTCACTTTAACTATTCAAGTTTTTGGAAGTTGAGTTTTTTAATGTTTTTAAAAAACAAGAAATATCGTCTTGCACAATGAGGTCATAAAACTGACAAATAATTTCAGTCAAACTCTTCATAATGAGAAATTTGATGAGCTTAATGGTGATGACATGTATGAATTAAGCTATATGAGTCCTGAAGCGATTCAAAAAGAGTATCATCCAAACTCAAATTCATGGTTAGTTTAATTTATCCTAGCTTCTCAACTGAAAAAAAAAATTTGGTAAAATTTTGAAAAGGTCAATTGGATGTATCTTATATGAGCTTCTTAAGTTCAAGAGAGCATATAGTCAAAATACTTTGGATGACTTAATGATTGCGATCAAAAATTTAAATCCACCTGAAATTATTTCAGAGGATAAGCTTGATTACATCTATAAAAAGTAAGACATTTGTTTTTTTTTCAAAATTCAAATTAAGATAATTTAAACTATTTAGAATAATGGTAAAAGATTATAATCAACGTTACACTTGTGGAAAAATTGCAGAAGTAATGTTAATACAATCTAAAATATTATGACTAAGATCTAACCATAATTATCAAAGCAATTTGCCTATCTTATTTCGGATATGAAATTTAATGACGAAGTTTCAAATGAAATAATCAAAAAAACAGATGATAGATCAATGAGTCTTTTCATTTGCAATTATATTTTTGGCAGTAAATATAAATTCAAGAGTTTTTTAAAAAAAGGAGGCTTTGGTCAAGTCTTCTTAGTTGAGGACATTGACACAGAGATTAAATAGTATTTTAAACTCTTATTTATTTCAAATGTGTAGGTGATTAAATATAAATTTTCAAATAAGTGCTCTTAAGAAACTTAACGATAATGGCGAATCGACAAAATTAATTTCGATATTTCGTGAAGCAAACATTCTTAAAAAACTCAACCATCCAAACATCATTAAAATACATGATTTTTTTCAAGACGATTTTGATGGTGTTTTTAAGCTTGTATTAGAATTTTGTAATGTAAGCTAATGAGCCTGCTTAACAAAAACTTTAAATTTTAAATTTTATGTTTGAAGCATGATAACTTGAGAGAAATGATAAAAATCCAAAATAGCACGAATGAGAAACTTTCTTTGGATGATATCAATAAATGGTTTTATCAATTAATGAATGCCATAGAATATTTACACTCGATAAAGGTTTTACATAAAGATATAAAACCAGAGAATATTTTATTCCATAAGAACTATAAAGGAGTGGTAACACTAAAATTGGCAGATTTTGGATTGTCAAGATTTCAGGAAAACAATCAGGATTTTGAAATAACAACTGGAGGAACATTGACTTACATGAGTCCAGAGTTGTTAAACAGAGAAAGCCTATGTTTTAAAACTGATGTTTGGTAAGTCTGAAAAAAAATTTGGTCAACTGTGTGAAAAAATCTTGTATTTTAAGGTCTGCTGGTTGCGTTTTGTATGAGTTAGTTCATCTAAAAAGAATGTTTCCTGGTGAATCTGCTGAAAAGACAATCAAAATTCTTTCCGGTGATTACCCTAAATTGGATTATAATCCTATTTTGGATTCGATTCATGAAGAGTATATTCTTTCTCAATATTTTTTTTCTTTTGTTTAAAAGTAAAATGTTAATTTCAACTAGAATGACAAAAAGAAACCCGGTTGATCGTGCTTCTGCAAGTGAAGTTTTAACAAAGTTAATGTTCAATCCTAAATAAAACATTTAATTCGAGTAAATGAAACCATTTTTTTAAAGTTTTTTTTAAATTTAATAAACTATTGAATTTAAAAACATCATCCTTTATTGACTTGACCTCTTTTACAATAATTAAACAGTTAGAATTTTGACGTTTAACGAAAGTAGTTGTCATTTTAACTGATTTACTTAAAATTACGTATTTTACGTAAAATTACGTAATTTGGGGGAAGATTAGCTCAGTTGGTATCGTCGTTGATCAGTTTTCAAAGAAGTTAAGAAGGTGATGAGATCGAATCATGGCTACGTCAAAAATATTCAATGGAATCCTTGGTGTTGGTGGAGCGCAACACTGCTACCCTAGCTCATGCAAAATTATCGACATGTATGTGTCAGCAAAATTATGGTGTGTATGCATCTGAAGATAGTACTTAAGTACAAATCGCAATATAAACTTTACTTATAATTTTCTATTTAATTAAATAAACGAGTTCTATCGGCTCTTATGAGCTTTTGTCACTAGTCTTTGATTGAACTGAGAACCTTTTTGAACCTTTAAAGTAAATTTTGATTTAACACTAGAAGCACCGAATACGCTATTTTAGCGTATTTCCAAAAATTTGAACGCTCATTACTATTTTAAGAAAAATTCGACCAAGACGATTTTTGACTATTTTGTAGCCTTTATTTCGAACTACAAATTGAGCCGCTTTTTAAAATGTTATAATTGGTATTTAATGAAAAAATTTAGTTTAAAAAATCAACTAAAAATGGCTGGTGCTTCTAGTGTTAATGTTTGACAAAATCAGCAAATAAATCGTTTCTAAATTAAAAACTACTTTATAGAAAGACACGTAAGAATGCGAAAGTTAATAGATTATCTAGTACTGCACTTAAACAGAATTAATGGCCTGCTCATTTCGTATTAAAGCATTTTCTGCTCGTACTCCGATCGAACCCGTACAGAAATCGCGAATTCATCACAAAATCAAGCATTCGAAATTAAGAGAATTATGGTACAGTTACGCTACGATACTGGTACGCCATTATTTCGGTGGAATTCAGTTGTTAAAATTATCCAAGATAGAAAAAAACGGTTAGATCGAAAAATAAAAAGTTACGAGTTAATTAGAATAAAAAAAATACTGTAAAATTACATTTTTTTAACTAAAATTCGTAAAATTAACGTAAAATTACGTAATTTTACCCAAGAACGACGTGTCAAATCATTACTGTATTTTTTATCGTATAGAAGACAAAGGCTAGTTCTAGGAAACGTCAGCTCATCGTGGAAGGATGTTATTTGTGGTGTTTGTGGGTTCGGTATTGGGTCCGATACTTTTTGTCATTTTTATAAACGATTTGCCGGACAATGTTCAAAACATTTGCAAATTGTTTCCAGGCTTCACAAAGAGGGTCAGTGTGGTTGATAGCGAAGCAAAAATTTCACTCTTGCAAAAAGATATCGATAATTTTTACAAGTGGTCAAAAGAATGGCTAATGGAATTTAATTAGGACAAGTGTCTTGTGATGCATTTTGGTCCAAAGAATCAAAAATTTGAATATTGATAAAACGCTCATTCAAGTACCGTGGTAAAAATACCATAAAAATACTCTATACAAGTTTAGAAATACCTCAGTTAGAATACGCGGTTCAAGCCTGGAATCCGCACTTAAAAAAAGATATTTCAAGTATTGAAGGTGTTCAAAGAAGAGCAACAAAAATTACTGGTCAACTACGTAATTTGAGTTACGAAGATCGACTGGAAAAGCTAAGCCTTAAATCTCTCTAAGATAGAAGAATGAGAGGTGACCTAATTGGACAATTTAAGTAGTTAAAATTTTGACAAGGTTGATTGGCGTTTTCCGTAGAACCAAACTTAGCAGGCTAATATAGCGCAACTAATCATTGCGCCCCGTTAAGGATTATAATCCATCCTTTTTCTATAGCCTTTATTTCTATTGTTGATGACTCATATCAGAGGCTTTGAATCCTCACGAAATTTTTATGACTTAAAAATTTGAGATTAGACACTGCAAATGCAACTGCGCAAGTTTATACTCGACTCGAGCTGTGCATATCATGTTAAGAGATGATTAGACTCCCTCGTTTATAGCTTCACATGAATCTCAAACGTTTTGAGTAAGATTCGAACACTTCCACTTCACCACACAAATTATATTATTTTCTTCATTTCATTATCTTGTCTGTAAGAGTTGTCAATAGAACTATGAGCATGATTCAAGTTTTTTAAATTTTTTTCATTTATAAATTAAATCAATACTTTAGTTCCAAGTGAATTATTTTTTAGTTGATGAGAAACTTAATAAAATCAACAAGCGTAAGATAAACAGTTAGAAATCAAAATAATTTTTTTCAATTCAACTGTGTCAAATGATTTAATTTTTAGTTACGAATAATAACTTAAAGGTATAGTCTAAATTCTCTTGTGTCTAGTATCTTGAAGCATTCAAAAAAAAATTTTATTTCATCTTCTTCTTAGATGACGAATACTTCAAAATTAATCCCGACACAAAAAAAATGATTTTTTTCTCGTTCTCTCTCGAACTAATCATTAATTATTTTGATTAAAAATTAATAATTTTAAAATAATCGAATTTTTTTGCGATTAATAATCAACTCTCTATTAAAGATTAATACCTCAATTTTTATGTTGAAATTTATACCACTCGGAGAAGAAACTATGGGAGATTCTATAATATTACAAAAAAAAAAAGAAATCATTCTCTAATTACTTTCTTTTCATGCTCATTTTTCTTTTTGTTAATATTCTATTTATTCAATTATTTAAAGTTTAATTGCTCAAACAAAAAATCTGCTCATTTCAAGTGGTTTTACTTTTGTTATTCGCGTAGCTCTCCAAGCAAAAAAATATTAGGACATGAAAATATAATTAGTTTAACTTTCTTGATTGTAATTGAATACACGCACATACACAAAATTAGATCAATCCTTGACTACAGAATTTAAATATTTCTAATTAGTTTTTTTTAAAAAAAAAAAAAAAACTTTTTATTTTTTTTGTTAAATGCTTGTGGGTTTAATTAGATTTTGATAGAGTCTAACCGTAAATATATAATCTCTAGTAATCAAGCCTAGTCGGTTAATTGTTTAGTAAATAAGTTATTTTTTATGTCAACAACAACGTTTCTTTTATTTGTTTTTAAAAATATTTTTTCAAATGTTCTTTTTTTTAAATACAGTAAATTCATACTCGAATAAAAATTTAATTTATATCACCTTGGCAATCAAGATCCAAGTTAAGGTCTCCAACCAAAGTCTTAAAAATTTTCTATTTCAATATTTTTTGAGTAGTAACATGATTAGAAGTATTAGATAGGAACTGAGACTCTAAAATTTTGCAACAACTGAGCGAAAGGGTATACAGGATTCAGTCCGAATTTGTCAAAATCAACAAAAAAAACTGAACGCAATCCCCATCTAAGTCCGACGCCCCATTTCTATAAACTTAAAGTAAGTTCTCGCTGAACGACGAGAAAATAAATGCTAAAGAATAATCGCAATTTAACTAACCCATTTTGATTTTAAAATAAATTTTTTAATTGGTTGACAATTTCGAACTAGACCCTAAACAGTCAGACCTCGATTTTGTTAACCGCCAGCTAATAAAAATTCGACTTAAAGATTTTTAGTTCTCTTCAGATCGAACCTGCAACCCTTTGCTAGCAAGACTAGTTTACTAACCACTCGGATTCACTTGCTAAACCCTTCGAGTACTTTTGTCCATTGATCAAAAGAATTTAAAATCTTCCAATAAGTAACTTTGTTGAAAATAACGCTTCTGGAGAATTTTCAGTTTAAACCATCTTTAGTCTTCATTAATGGTTTTTTTCTCATCGCAAATCGCCGAAGAAATTTTTTTTGGATCAGTGCCTTTTTCGTATCCTGGTGACCAACATGTGCTATCTCAACAACCCTCCTTCTAAGCGAATCTGGCATATTTATTAGATTACCATTAAGAATCAAGTCATCAATTGTACAACTCAGTTCATCAAAAACATTCTTAGAAATAATCCGCTGCGTTCATAACTCCAGGCTAATCAGCATTTATTATAATAAATTTAGGAAACATAATCTCGAGATTGGTTTCTCTAGGGCTTACAGCGCGGGTAGTGAAAAAAAGGCGTACCATCTAGCGTACCGTACCGTTCTCTTAAACAATATTTCAAGTTTAACATAACTTAATTATAGCTTTTCCTTTGATCTTTATGTCTAGAGAAGACCTTAAAATTTCAAGATGAATTCTTCTAAAATACCATTTCCTTAATAATGTGAAGATTTTCAAAAAAAAAATAGAAAATTTTTTGTTTCGAGTTGTAACGGTAGTGAGTATAAAAAAACTACAAATCAGATTTATATTTTCCGGTGTTTGTAAATAAAAATTCTGTTTCAAACGTATGAGACGAAAACTTATAAATAATGACATTATTGATTGATTTACACGCAAATATTTAACTTAAAAGAGAGAAAGTTAGGGACTACAAACTTGTAATAATATTTTTTATTCAAAGTAAACATTAATTTAATTAAGTTAAAGTTTATTAAAAAAAAAATCCTGTTTGATTTCGAATAGGACACATTTTTAATTTCCTTCAAATTTGTAACCTACTTAAAACAGATAAATTCCGCGAGCATGTGCTTTTCGATCATTTCAGTCTATAAATCATGATTTTTTTTTTTGATTTTATTTTTTGCTAGACACATCATTAGGTTCCTTCATTTCCTCAAAAACTTCTAATAAATCAAAAATCTCAAAAAAAGTTTTAAATAGGGTTCGATTAAAACGAATCCTCTAATAATCAATGGTTCGTATAATAAATTGTTTCCTTTCGTTCGTATTTTAATTAGGGTTTCTTTTATTGTAATTTTTTTTATATTTATTAAATAGCCCTGATTATTGCCTCTATTACAAATAATAAATACCTTTTTCTTTTTTTTTTAAAGAAGCTTGCGTGATCCAGTGTAATTATGAGCAAAAACCCTCTCTTCTTAATCATAGATATTTACTGACACATAATTTTGTAGTGGATTTTTTTTTCGTAACCACTGAAGAAACAAAAAAAAAGACCATTCGAATTATTTTTTTTTTATTAATTTAATAAAGTAATAAATAATAGATTTTAGAATAAGGAAATAACGAAACAACGAAATGAGAATTTTTATGATTCTTTAGAGGCTATGGGATGAATAAAGATATTATAAATATTTAATTACTTTAAATTGAATAATAAATTAAATGGCTCTTTTGTTTTTTGATTACGTGCTGTTTTTGATATTTATGTTTCATTGAATGTATATTTGGAATGGTAAGAATAATGTTTTTTTTTTTCATTAGAATCAAGGTTTGAAATTTTAAGTTTTAAATAAAGTTATTAGTTCTGCAACAAGATTCATACTTTTAAAGTGTGCTCATTCAATGATGCTGTCATGAGACCCAGGGCTTTTTTAAAATTTATTTCAATTGAAAAGAAAGATAATTATGTGATTTTAAAAAATATAGATTTTTGAGAGTGAGTTGATACAGTGGAATTCAGTCAGATATTATCAATACACTTGTTATACCATTCAACTAGTGATGAAAGTCTACTAATGAAACAACTAGGCTGAATGGTAAATTTTCAAACCAGGTACATAAATGTAAATTAGTAAGTTTAGTGTGATACAAAATGATACCTTGATTGTCATGATGGGATAAAGATTTCAGTCGCAGATAAATCCATTTTCCTCCTTAAGAAATGAATCAGGATACCCTATTGTACCATTTTGAGGCAGACTACCGTAAACCCTCTCTATTTGTACACAGAAAATTTGAACTTTAAATTAAGGTTTCTATAATAAAATTCGTTCACTTTAAGTCGGAAAATACCTCACCGACTTAGCCTATACCATAACTCAATACTTCACCAATCAAAATATTTTAAAAAAATTACTGGATATAAATAGAGGGTTTACGGTAATAGATCTATAATTTTCGTTTATGTCCTGATATGAAAATTTACCCTTCATGTTTTAGTCGAGTAAAACATTCAGTGGTTCTTTCGAAAATGAAACATTCCAGCCGTTCCTAGAACGGAACGGACATAAAGTATGGTTCCATTCCAGATAACCGTTCCGTTTAAAGTTAGAAATATCAACATGTCGTAATTTTTCGAATTTGACAAAAAAAATTTACCGAAAAACATGTTGTTAATTCATAGCTTTACGTAGTAGTAGTAGTACTTTTTCTTTGCATATCTAACATCTAGTAGAACAATCCTAGACTTAATTAGCTGCAGAAGCTAATTGGACTTCTTTGCTCTGTAAGCCGTTACAGATTTTTTTTATACTCGCTACGTTTGCAACTTTCGATGCCCTTATTTTAAGTCACAGCGATTCGCGAGTCCCAATACGATGAGTTTCAAAGTTGTTCTAGTATCAGCCATCTAGAGAATGACTAGTCAATGATTCTAGTCAGATCTTTTCCAAGCAGCATAACACTAATGAAACCTATCCATTTCCATTATTATTTTTTCCAAAACATTACAATTTTTTTGACTCGACCAGGATCCGAACTGGCGTGAAAAAGCTGCTTTTTTACCCACTCGTCCACGATCTGCCTATAAAAACCTTATTAATAAAAATTTTGAACGGAACAGCTTCGAATGGAACGTTACATTTTCGCAAGAACCACTGTGCGAAATAAATGTCGGTGAATATTTAAGAAGACTTGGTCATTCAATGCTGCAAATTTGTAGGAGGTAGCAGCAACTTTAAAGCTCCCGAGCTACATATAACTGCATCTTTGTTTCGATCATGTTTTAATTATTTTGCAATCAACAAAAAAATCAAAAAATTTTTAAAAAATGTATTTTTTCGATCATATTGCGTAATTTTTTAAGTCTGAGAAACAGAAATTCAAGAAATGATGCAATTTGTAACTAATTGTAAAATTATCGTTGTTGTTGTTGTTATTGTTCATTTTTGCATCGCATCTAACTAATCTTCAAAAATCAAAAAATATTTTAGTTTCTTTTGAGAGACTCTTTTAAACATTAGCTAATAACTTTCAATTTTAATGAAGCTTGTAAACTCATTTTCAAAAAATTCAAAACCTTTTAAAACTATTAAACAATCAATTTAAAGAAATGCGTGATTTTAGACTTGAAGAAGCAATTCTTGTATCAGAGAAAATTTAACTTATTCTAAAATATTTTATAAATATTTGTTTATGAAGCATGTGTCACATAAAAATTGCCATCTCTAAACAAATAGAATTTTTTTTTATTGTTTTCTCTTCCAGTTTATTCTAAGTTCTTTTTTTCTCATTGCTTTTCAATGTTTGGTTAAGATCAACAATTACATAATTGAAATAATGAGAAAATATCTGTTTTTGTTAGAAAAAAAAGGGTGATTAGTTTTTTTTTTTGGAGAAGAACAAATTAGAACTATCAGTAAGTTATATTTCAAATAACATTTAATAAACCTTTTTTTTTTAAGAGTAATAAATTAATATGAATGGATCGTTAAAGCTAATTTTGTATTTTGATACCCATTTAGAGAGAGAGAGATAGATAATTTTTAATAAAGGCCTAAACAGAAAACTTAAATTAGGTTTTCTTCAAATTCATGATGAAAAGTGAATTAGAAGAATCATTTCTGGAAAGATAAATAAATATTATTTTCGAAAAAATAAAAAATTTTCGGTCAATTAATTTGAATGGAATTGAAATCAGTTTTATGGAGAGGATATTTTTTTTTTTTTAAAGATTATTCCAACAAGTGATTTTTTGAATTTAATGACATTTGATTTTTTTACAAATTAACAAATTTAATTTCTTGATATTTATGGTTTATTAAGGTTTTTTTTTAATAACATAGACCATGAATTTTTAGATAAAAATAATTTCATTTAATTTTAATTAAACTTTTAAGAGACTTTAGAATTCTAAAATACATGATTGACTTGTGTGTCGACAACTCAAAAACTGTGAAATTAACTTTTCTGTCCTTATCCCATGTATGTCATAAATGAATCTCAAAAATGTAGATTTTCGCCATGTATTTGAGAATAGACTAGAACAAACATATGTCGTTAAAAGAAATCGGTTGTTTTTTATGGCAAGCCTTTCCATAGACCATAAGTAAAACCGAATTTGCCTTTTTTTTCTGTTAGGTGTCACAAACGATTAACCCAATAAGATTTCTAAAATTGAAATTTGCCATTCAATTGTATAAAGGACACTTTGGACCCTAAAATCGAATATTCTACGCCAAAAATCACACTAGAATACCCAGGATTTAGCTTGTCAACTATTATTGAGTTAGGGATTTTTGAGTATCCCAAAAATCTAAGAAAGACAATTTTTGGGTTTTTTCGGTAGTAACTGAATCAAACATAGTTTTTTTATAAAATTCACAAAATTTTTTTTATAGCTTAGGATGTCTGCTATTGTTATCTTGGTCGCTCTTCGAAGTTTACAAAAAAAGGAGCGTCAAAAAGGCTTAAAATTTTGGCAGAGTTGGGGTCTTTGTTAGGTGGGGTTCTAATTGGGTGACTTAACTAAATCGTTAGTTTCAATCACTAAATTTAGAGTAATCAAATCATGTAATATATATTCTTGTATAGAATTTACACATCTACAAGCTCAAGAATACGGAAAATACGATGTTCTATGTATACGCCTGGTAGGTTTAGATTTTCAAAAAATATTTTATTTTCCGGAAGTCAAAAATTTCACCAAAAATTGGGATCCACTTTAAAACTCTATTACTCAAAAAAAGTAATTTTTTGACAAGCTAAGTCCTAAAAACTAGGAATTAAATCTCGATTACGGGGTCAAAAGGTTCAAAATTAAATAAGTTTTACGCATCAGACTGATTTTTGGTTGCAAACTTTAGGATATAATATTATTTTAAAGGCGATGACTAAAAATTTGGGTTCAAGGTGTCTCATGGAATATTTTTTAAGCTACGATGTATTTCAGAATTAAGTTAACAGTTAGGCGCAATAGAGTACTTAGTTTACGATTCTATCAATGTTTTTTAGCTACTCAATATATTTCACAAAAATTTTCCCGATTAAAAAAATATCCGAAAAGTGATAAACCAGAAAAAGTAAATACAACCCTGGTCATTCAAAGCTTCCAAACATTCGTGAACATTCATGAACGTTCAAGGGACGCTGAATGTTCAAAAGTCTTCAAATGTTTTCATTTTTTTTTCTAAAATTTTCACATTTTCAAATCTGAAAAAAAATGAAAATTTTAGAAAAATTTGAAAAATTTTGAAGACTTTGAACATTCAGGGTCCCTTGAACGTTCATGAATGTTTACGAATGTTTGGAAGCTTTGAATGACCAGGGTTGTAAGTCACCAACATGCTTCAGCGTTTATGCAAATCGACCGATTTGTTCTTTAATGTGTCAATCCTTGAAAAGCTTATGTAAAACCAAATTTAATAATAATGTAATAAAACATTCAAATGTAACGAGTGTAAAATGTAAGCAGTTAAGGATCGTTTATAGAATTTGTTTGGTTTTGAAAAAAAAATTACGATCAAAGAGTCAAAGCTCTTAAAAATCAACTAATTAAAAAATTAAATGTTTAAATGTTTTTGTAAATTCAAGTAAGGCTCTTAAGTTAAAACATTAAAATAATTTTATGCATGATTCCAAAACGTAACGAAACGAAATAAAACAAGGATTTAATCATGCAATAAAATAAATTCAACTATTTTATTTAAATGGCTTTCGAGAAGATTACATAACATTAAAATGCAAACAATCAAAATTTGATTGAATTTATTAGTTTTTTTTAAAGAAAAACTTTAACTTTGACATGACGATATTAATCAAGTTAATAAATTTACATTTGTTCTTCAATGCGTTAAAAATAAATTTTTTTTTTCAAGATTTATTTTAATTAATAAATGGAATTAGTAAACCCTCAGATTTTTTTCTCTTTTTAAAATAAATATTTGCAAAATGTTGGTGAAACAAACACTGAATTTAGCTTTTTCTATTTCAGCAATAAGATCAAGCCTTTTAACGATGCGTTATCTTCTAGGTATCATATAATATCTGAATGTTGTAGCAGCCTTTTATTTCAATCATTTAAATTGACACAACACGACTCTGAAGATATAAGCTCTTGAATTTTAATAATTTGGGCCGTGGGTAGACAAAAATTAAGACTGTCTATGGACTAAATTTGTACATGACGAAATTATTAAAAAAAAATTTAAATTCATTTAAGTAACCGAGTGAAAACAACATCTTTTTCAGCTAATCGCACGAGTTCGGATTAGGGTTGGTCGACCGGTTTTTATCGTAAAACCGGTTAATTTTAATTTTTGGCTTCATGGAACGGTAGAATCCTTATAAAGAACATACAAGTTGTAGGAAATAAAATTTCCTAAATTTTTGTACCCTCAAAGTTGAATTGTAAATTATTTTCATTGATTACATAGCAATTTTCCCTTAAAAAAATTCGGTTAAAAAAACCGGTTCTAAAAACCGGTCAAATTCAAATATAAGGCTCAATTAGAAGTAGAAATGCATAACCTACATATCAAAAGATAGAAAACTTAATCAAATAAAACAATTTTTTGAAGAAAACCGGTCGACCAACCCTAGTTCGAACCCTGGTCGAGTCAAAAAAATTGTAATATTTTGGAAAAAATAATTATGGAAATGGAAAGGTATCACCAGTGTTCTACTACTTGGAAAAAATCTGAATGGTATCATTGACTAGTCATTCTCTAGATGGCTGATACTAGAACAACTTTGAAAATCACTGTATTGGAACTCGAAAATCGCTGTGATTTAAAGTAAGGGCATCGAAAGATGCAAACGAAGAGAATATAAAAAAATTCTGTAACGGCTTACCGGGCAAAGAAGTCTAATTAGCTTCTGCAGCTAATTAAGTCTAGGATTGTTCTACTAAATGTTAAATCTGCATACTAAAAGTACTATTACTACTTCTAAGAGGATCCGTAGGAACCCAGAGGTGCATTCTCACTTTTAAATGGGGAGTTGAGACTCCTAAAACATTATTTTAAGTTTTCTCGTATTATAAGGCTCTATTACGTTTTCGGCATTAATTTTTTTCATATTTTTTCGTCTCTGGTCATAAGTGATCGGATATAGAGGTTTCTTAAGATGTTGTCGAAGCTTAAACAACTGAAGGTAATATTACAATATGAATCCCTTTTATTTCTGAGCTTCGGTCGGGACTGGACCCATTCTAAAGCTATTTTAAAGTATCCTAACAGTCACCAGTTCATTTTTTTTTCAGGACACCCTCAGGTCCAACTGGCTTACTACTTTGATTGTTAAGGAACATATTACGGAATGCACTAGTTTGAATTCCGGGTGTCAATAGACTCATCGTACGAGTCAATAATTATCAAATTATAAATATTAAATTAGTTTGTCTTTGACTTGCCATCTTTTTTATAATAATTTTGAAAGAGTCGAGCTGAGTTTTTTTTTTGTTTATTACAAAACAAGACCTGAGTGTGTGGTTCTTTAAATTAAAATTTATTCGTTAAAACTCAATTAATAATTAGTTATATTCTAAAACATAACAAATATCAAGCTGATTCTATCATACACGTCCTACTCGCTCAAAATCTAATGATTGATAAAAATCAAATGTTTATAACAAAACGATTAGAAACAAACAAAGTTATTAGTATTTTTATTCTTTTCTTTTTTATCTCAAAATTACAATAACTACAAGAAATTTTCTATTAAATAGATACTAATGTAAATTGATTGATTCTATTTGAAGCATGTTCATAAGAATTACAAAATTAATGGATAGTTCAAACAAGTTTCATAGCAGGTCTGGAGGATGATGATTATGTCATGGGAGATTTTATGGATTCATTAATTCATAATTAGTCAAGCAGGACTCAAGAAAACAAAAAAAAAACTCTCTTCAAATAAATTTCTTAAATTGCAAATTAGAAAAAAATATCGACTTTCGATATATAAATGTTTAAATTATTAATCAACTTAAAATCAGTAATAAAACTAGATTAGTTTTGTTGTTGTTGTTGTTGTTTTAAATGACTAGTACAGCTGGCTAAGAAACATAAAACGATATCCATTAAAAGTCTAAGTGATTCGAAATAAGATAATTACAAAAAATTAATCTCATTTTTATCGTTTATTTACAAGAAATTTTTTTTCTGTTCGAAAAAAAAAAGTTTGTTTTCTTTGAGTAGGAGGCAGATGTCTTGAAAATTTCAAATTTTTGTCATTTCATGTAATTTTCGATCAAGACTAGGTGATAATAGAATGATTTATGATATGTTTATTTATTTATTTTTATTTATTTACGGCAGTGTTTAAGACGATTTTAATGAAAAAAATCATTAAAAACTAATTTAACAGTAGAATACCAAAACGAATTTTTTTAGTCGTTAATCGCTCAACAAAAAAAAAAATTTAAAGTTTGTTTAGAGCTCAATGTTGAATTGCATAATCGAACTTGATAGAGCAGAAAAAAAAATGTTTGCATCTAAATCTGTTATTACAATATTAGATAATCGAAATTCTCAATAGCAGATAATCTTTAGAGACTATTAATGGTTATTAATTTTTATCTTTGTAATTTAGATAATTGAATCATAGAAACCTTCATGGATCACCTCTAACGATTCTTGGTTTACCCAGACCATTCTTTTTAGTAGAATAAAAAAAAAATTTGCATATAAATCATTTATTTATTGTTATTCAATTTTTTTTTTTTGCTTTCATTTTGAATAATAGTCTCTTAGCAATTTTTTGATTTATTGTACTTTGATTAAAGACCCCTAAGGCTTTTAAGAAATTCACTTTCACTTCTGTGAGAGAAAATTTTTTATTTTGTAAAAATTATTTTGGTTATTGTAAGGAAGTCGAATTGAAAAAAGTTTCTCTACTTGGCGTATCTTTTTGACCATTTATCGGCTCAGTTTCAATATCTCTCCATGCAATGACTTAGAAAATAGCACTGGTCTCCGAGTTATTTTTTTTAGAGTATGTGCCTTGCACCCGTAAAATAGTTCAAAACTCTTGCTGTTCATCGTCAAGTATAATTTAAGTTAATAATTGATGCCTATCATATAAAGATCATTGTGTCCGAATTGAAATAAGGAATATTGCGGCTCTGATTATCATGGAATACCCTAGGTTTGGTCGACACATATCCAAGACATTTCAGATCCTTACTGTAAACTTATCTACCAATATCCTATCTTATGGTAACTTGTACCTTAATTCCAAGTTTTTACAGTGGAGTGCAATGGCTGTCACGGACCACCTATTTTTTGAAAAAAAACGGACCTATACTTTTTTTCTGAGGGGAAGATCCATCCTAAGATTTTCAATAAAAAGTTACGGTTCGTGAGAAATTCCCAAAAAACTTCCGCAGACCTCAGACTATTTTCACGGACCTATGGTTTTCTCAAAAACTAAAAATAAACTTTAGACCTACCCACCGGAATTTGATAGAAAATCGTCTAAGCTTTCTTTTAAAAAAAAAATTAGGCATGTAGGATGTATGGTTCTCTGTAAAAATCGATTTTAATACGTGAACTCATATAAGCTGAACGGACAAGGATCAACATTTTTAGTTGACGTTAAATATAGCACGTCAAATTGTAGCTTATTTCGAGGGTAATTTTTGTGGTGGTTATATATAATGCATAATCAGTTAAAGATATTTTTTACCACGACCGAAGGGCTATGTTTCCAAAACTCTTGCTACATTGCCCCTTTCAGAGCCCTTATTTTAAGTGACCGTAACTCGCAAGGCGAATGGTTGCGCCCATCTATAATTAAAATGCGCTGTATGTTTCGAATTCTCATCACAGGGAAATTAGAATGTTGACACTTGATGGCTTTTATAATTACTTAATGTACAAGCAAAATATAACAGTTGACCCACTGGGCTATTAGTTCCTCTTAAGTCACATTTTGACGGAATTTATGAACTGGCAAAAATAGACTTTTCAAAGAGCCAATACTGTAACAACCCATAATTTAAATTTGTCTCAAGCTCCTTGTTTTAAATTCTTAAGACCGAAAAAGGGAACAAGGGTATGATAACTTTTGTAGGCAATTTTAAATTGTTCTTTAAACAAGACGATTGATTGATATCTTTTAATGTAAATTTTCGAGAAGGTTAATTTTTTTAATCAAGATTTTTGTTAAGGATATGTCTAAAAATATTAACTTGTAAGAAACAAAAAATCTATAAAAATAAGAAAATAATTTCAATATATTTTTCAACAAGGAAAAATCATTAAAAAAAATCTTACAAATTAATTCATCAACCGGAATTAACAAGGTACCAGTTATGTAACTAACTAATTTTTTGCGAGTCGAAAAATTTCATGAATTGCATTTTATTTTTATTCTTTAACATGACAATTAAGATCACGTTCCATAAAGATCCGTAAGATAATTACAATCAAAATTAATCTAGGATAAACGATCGAAAAATGTCAGATTAAGAAAAACAAACTATCGAAAAAAAAGTATTTATTTTGTCATTTCAAAGTCTGCGTAAAAACTCGAGACGGTGAACTCGAGTTTTTTACGTGAGCGCGCGTGTTTATAGAGCCTGATAATTATATTCACAAAATACTTTTTAAATTTTAGCTAATTATATTCGGACTTGAGGGATTTCGTGTACAAGTTATTTTTTCACTATGACAATTTTTTTCTAATTTTTTCGAAAATGTGAATTAATTAAGCTAAAAACGACTTGGAGAACCCCACTCTCTATTTTGAGTAGATGATTGCGTAACTTGAGTTTTTAAATAGATTAAAATTTAAAGATTAATTATCTCCTTTGCCGCAATTTATTCCGTTACGTAAACGACACTTGAATCGATTCTTTTCCTAACAAAAAAAAAAATTTTATTCTCATTTTTTTGATTGACAGAATCGAATAGAAATGAGTCCCTAAAGATATTCAAATTCACAAGACTTGACAAAAAATTATCTGATCGTTAATAAAATCGACAATTAAAACGATGATGAACATTACTTGAGTAAATAGCAAATTTGTATTTGTTTTTTTTTTGACATTATTTGACGAAAATAAATCCGTTTTAGTTTGTTTTTTTTTTTAGTTTTTATTAGAATTTTATTCAAAAAATCAACTATCTTTCTCTTGTTCTTATAGCCTCAAGAAATACAATAGAAAAAAAAACATTTATTTGAAAATATCAACGAGATTTTTTCTTTTTTTTTTTCGATCAGCTAAAAATAAAAATTTCTTTTATTTTTTTTTATTCTAGATTTTTGAAATGTACTCAGGGATATTTTTTAAAAATTTTTTTATCATTTTTTTGTTTTTGTTTGTCAATGAATTGAGATGTTTTGAAGACACGTTAGATTTAACAAGTAATTTTTAAATAAATATTTTTATATTTGTGACAGAAAAGATCGCCAGTCACAAAATCACCTTTTTAGGACCTCCTAATGGCTTCTAAAGACTATTTGAGTGGTCAAAAAAACATAACAATGCTACAACCCTAGTTCTGAAGCAAAGTTTTCAGTCTACAAAATTGAAGCACAAGAGACAAAAACTCACAGAGATCCAGACGCATGTATCCATTAATTTTAAGTTATTGGATGGGTTACCCGAAAAATTCAGGTATGGGTCTCGGTTAGTTAAACCATTTGATGACCCAGACCCATACCTGAAATCCAAAATTTACGAGTAACCCATACCCTATACACTACAAATGTCTAGAGAGCGCTTTAAATAAATCCAAAAAATACCTGGGTCTAGTTCAATTCCGATTATATAATTAACAGGATTCTTATTCTCGTTCTATAAATAGAAGCAAAATTAATTTTATGTCTTATTACTAATTAAGCCAAAATACGGAAAAGGGATTGATTCTGATAATTTGAAAAATCAATAATAAACTATTTTTTTTAAGCCCATGATAGCCCAAAGATGATAACTGGTAATGTAAACATTACAGCTTTTGTTGGTGAAACAGTTCAATTGCCATGTGAAGTCTCCAATTTGGGTAATCATCATGTAAATTGGTTGAGAATACAAGACAATTTACCACAAACATTGACTGTTGGTTATCAACAATTTTCAAGAAATATGAGATACAGAGTCGCACGTGTTCATGACTCGACTGATACGAATCGAATCGAGTCGTGGAATTTTGAAATTAGAAAAGTGATTTATGAAGACCAGGGTGTGTATCAGTGTTATATTAAACTGAGTCCTAAACATAAGATCAAAGCTAATGTGAATCTTATTGTAAAAGGTAAATTACAGAGTCTTTATTAAATTTAAATGCTTGAATTAAAGTTTTGTTTTAGATAAAAGTTTGTTGAAGAAGAATAGTCCAGGTCATTCTGAAAATTGTAATTTTTCATTTTAAATTTTTTCTCTGTATCTCTTTCAGTGAGACTATTCTTTTGAAAGATGTACTTGACGCAAGATCGGAACGTTTAAGTTCAAATTCATTAGAAAAAATCGACATTTTACCAAACAGTTGGATCAAACTTAGATGTAATGCAACAGGGCTAGTATCATTGTCTACAGAGAAACATGGTCGATCAAATCACGAACTCCAATGGTTCAAAGGTAAACCTACAACTCGCACATTAATTTTATTTAAGGTTTAACCTTTTTTTTTTCAAAGATGGACGACCAATTGAACAAGATTTAAGACGGCTCAAAAAGTGGGTTTCATCATACGATAATTCAAATTACATGGAATTGGAGTTGTACGCAGTCGAGCCCGACGATTCAGGTGTTTATCAATGTAGAAAGGACAAGTCAATACTAAAGAATGTTTTTCTACAAGTTTTAGAGAATCAAGGTTCAATGTTAAAATGCTCAATATTAAGTCTAATGGTACTAGTTTTATCAATTTTGAGATCTCAGATATGAAAAAAATGTTTAATGAAACTAACGAAATACGCAAACGATTATCGAATGAGAATTAATAATTGTATTTTTTTTCTTATTGTAAATTATTTTTTTTTGACTTAAAGCAGCTTAAAGTATTGATTTTAAAAAATGTAAAGTAAAGTTTTGGATTTTTTTTTGTTGTTGCTTCGCGTCCGTTTCCCAAATCAAAAAATATCTTATTTAATTGTTAATTTATAAATAGAATTTTTTGTTATTAAATAAAGTTTAATGAAACAAATTAAATCCCTCTCTCTATTCAGTAAACTCAGCTGTAGTCTTCAATTATTCGAAATGAGTACAAACAAAATTTGGAACCCGTAAATGGAAGTAAATAATCTCAAGTTAAGTATGCCTAAATAGTTTGAGCTATTAGAATAAGATTCGGCATTTATATTATTATTTGATGATTTCTCAAAACATGCTCAAAATCTTTCAGTTACAAAAAAAGTATTTCTTCCTCTTCGATATTTGTTCGTGTATACTTTTATGATTAAAAAAAATCTAAATTTACCAAAATTAGAGCTCGAATGAATTCTCAGTCCATAATCGAAAAAAAAATTCCTTCAGGTTAACTTAGGTGATTTTAGGTTCAAGTTTCAATCTTTCTACGTGTTCAATAACTTTCGTCAGTTATAAATAAATGAAATACAAGGAATAGGAATCACTATGGAATTGTAAGAAATAAGAGTAGTGTCAAAAAGTCTGAAGTTCACAAGATTCGAAGCTTCGAAACATTAATTATGCTTTTTATTTGAAATTATTTTTTTATTCGTTAACCATTTAGTGGGTTTTCTAGTTTTAATAAAAAATTAATATAATGAATGGAAAAATCACAAAAAAATTTACCTCTTTAATCAAATTTCTCCCATTTTCACATCCGGGCTTGGGACTGGCCAAGGCATGGTTACGAACGGACGTCATAAACAGCGCCACTCATCCGAGCCGAAGCTGCGAACTCGGCAACTATTCAGACTAGCTTGGAACCACAAACCAAGCGTATTCTACATCTAGTAGAATACTTAACTTTGTTACAAGAGCTACATCTATTGCTAAATGGATCTGCTGTAAAACAAGCTCCTATACGTTGTGATGGTCAAAGCCAGCGGCACCCCAATACGACAAGATTCGAACGCGATCCGTAGACACACGTGCCACATTTAGAACGGTGTTAGAATGACAACAACATCGCCGCCCTCCCATTTTCACATCCAGGCTTGGGACTGGCGATATTTATCTGGTTCACACTCAAGAAGATGAATTTTAAATTAGGTAACACTGAATTTTTAATGAACCCATAGTGAAATTACTCATATTTAAGTAATGCTAATCTTTTCATAACAATGAATTTATCAAAAGTGGACAAACTCCCATGAACTAAGACAGTCCTATGACCAGGTTTTTCATTACTTAAATAATGTAATACTACTAGCAGGAATTATTACATAGAAAGGTTTAAGACAAATTTTTTGCAGGTAAACTCATTGAAAAAAAAAACTTACTCATTCAAATATGTATACAAGCAAAAAATAAAAAATTTGCAATATTTTAGCTTTCTTTCTGTTTTTTGAATTTGAAAAAAATAAATAAAGGATTTGATACAAAATGGTTCAATTGACAAATACTTTAAACAGATTTGGCTATATTCATGGCCCTCATAGAATATACAAAAGAATGCAAGTCTTTCGATTCACTTGGGTTAATTATTTTCTCTTTATAACTCGTCCTTAAAAACAAAAATTAATTTTTTATTTCAAGCATTATTATGGTCGTCACAGAAGATGTTACAAATTAGCCATTCAAAGACTTCATAAAGCATGGGTACATGCCACTCGAAACAGAAAAATGAAAGGACTTTTATACAAAGAAGTACTCTTTTTTTTATTCAATTAATTCCAATTTTTAATCATTTTTTTAACTAGATTTGGCAAACAAGGCTTGATGCTGCCTGTAGGGAACACGGAATCAAATATTTTGAATTCGTTGAAAGTTTGACTAGAGTATTTATTTTTGCAGACTTTATATTTTTTTTCGAAAATACTAATTAAGTTATTCGATTTCAGCAAAATATCCAATTGAACCATGCTGCTCTCAATGATTTAGCCATTTATGAGCCTCGAACATTCAAAGTATAACATATAATTACATTTTTTCTAAGAACAATAATTAATAATTTTCTTATATTAAGAGCCTTTGTGATGTGGCTAGGCAACACATTGTAAATACTGGCCTTTATAGCCTCAAAATAGAAGAACCAGAAGGTGTTTTTAATAGGTCTGCGTTTACCGACGAAGTTAATCAGTAAAAATAAAACCAACTTTTTTTCTGTTTTTTTTTGTCTATTGTATTCAAATCATGAAATAAATCTATGAGAAAATTTTCGATTTTTGTAAAATCTAGGTTCAGAACAGACAAATTATAACCCATTAATATTAACGTATTGGAAGGGTATTGGTTACCTAGAAATTTTGGATTTCAGGTATGGGTCTGGATTGAGTAACCCCTAAAATTTGGGTATTTGATAGGTTTATAACCCCACATTTTATGGGTTACCCACACCCTACCCGAACCTAAATTTTTCTTAAACACCTTTTATATTTATAGGTTCATTTGTCTGGTTCATAAGTAGTTATAACAAAATAATCTTTGGTATTCTTTATTGCTTAAAATACAAATTAAAAATGCTAAATGGAATCAAAGTTAAAAGAAAATTTGTAAAATTATACGAAAGTCTATTAGAACTATTAGATTTTTTTATTTCTGGTATAATTTGAATTGATTGACATTTGACAATTTCATTTTGTTTGATTGTACAACATTTGAATTTTGCATCTTTGCTCAACAAAGTTTCCGATGGAATAAATTCATTGGTTAAATATTCTGCGTTTGAGTCCCTTGTTTTGGACAAAAATCCAAGATTGATGCCGTTTGAATCTTTAAACCATTGAAGATCATCAAATTCACCATCCATTTTTTTAACTTCACACACTAATGGTTTTGAGTTGATCACATGAAAAAGTATACTTATAGACGGATATGTAACATCGCCATTTTTTATTATAGGTGTTTCAAAAGCATCTAAAATTATTTAAAATAAGTCCGTTGTTTTTTGTAAAATACAAGTATTCAAACCTATTGTGGTGACTATGAACAAAAACCCGATCAATTTGAACAACATTTTGATTTTAAATATTTAAAATTGGTTAAAGCTAAAAGAGGGGATTTTATATTATTTTGGTTTTCAGTGTATTTATTTTAAGATTTAAAATTCAATTAAGAATATTTGCAAAACGTTTATAAATAGCTTAAAAATTTGGTAAAAAATTGAAAGAATAATGAAATAAGATCCATTAGTATCTTAATATCAAATATTTTGATACTATCGGTTATTGCATGCAATGATGTTAATAACGTTTAAAATGTTAAAAATTTAAAGAACCTTTATTCAATAGAGGATCCTTTCTAAACCTTCTTTTTTATAAAGACCTATCGTCAACGAGAATTCTAAAATCATTTTGATGTTCTAAATAAATTTTGATCTTTTTTGTCTTTAACGAGATAGAAGATTTTCTTTATTCAAAAAAACACATTGGCATGTATAGAATTTTATGCTCTTTTAGAATCTATATCATAAACTCAGCGTTTATGCTTTTTATGATAAGATACAAGTTGTTTTCTAAAGACAACTCTTTCAAGTGTCAGCATCCTCTACCTTAGAAATTAAGTTCTTTTCTAGATAAAATTTTTTGATGCATTTTGGGTTTTCAGACACGGAGCGTGGGGTACTTGAAAAAAAAAATTCTCAACACTAGGCCTATTTAGAAATTTCTACATGCTTAAACACCCTCCCCACTGTTAAAAAATCTTTTTCCATTTAAGAATACGACCCCTCCCCCCTCTTTTAAAATTTCACATTCATTTTTTTAGGCGTTTTTTTCACCTGTTAATAAAAAACTGAACCTTTGAGTTAAAAACTCTTTAATTTTCCAACTCAAGAGTTCACCTCGTCTTTGTTAAAACATAGAAAAAGTTCTATTAATTTTGTCAGAAAAAAAAATCTATAAACCTGTTCCCTGATCCCCTCCGTCATTTCAACGGAAGTAAAGACAAAACTGCCTAATTTTCCGTTGAACCTTTACCAAACACTGGAATTAAACTTTTAAATCGTAGACAACTAAGCTGTTATGACTTTTTTTTAAAAAACAAGTTGAATTCTGTCGGCACTTCCGGGTTTCTATTCAGTTTTACACTTGTTTTAAGGAAAAAAAGGAGGGTTTGTTAATATTATCCACCTAAATCTTTCTTTTCTAAAATTTTGAAATTAGGCATAATCTAAAGCAGCCAAAAACTCGATTGGAATATAGAGTGTTAAGTTCTATAGTTGAATTGTTAAGGTGTTTCAAGGTGTTTTGGCCAAAATTCAAAGTGTCTTGAGGTGTTTTATCAAATTAAATTCAAATCAAAATATCATCCCTTAGAAATTTATTTACCAATATGTTTTGCCATTCGTTCAGTAGCTCTAGACGAGAGGAACAAGCTTTGAAAAAATAAGTTTGTTGTTACGCAAAAAATATCCTAGTGTTTATTTAGGGCATCTAATTTTTGGTCTCCCAAATAAAAATTTCTTTTTCTCCTTTAATTAGATTTCGCCTTAAACCCCTCTTTTCAAAATTTAAATATTTTCCTAATATTTCGTTGCAATTTCTATACCATTTGAAATAATCAGTTTGAGACTAAAAAATTCTCAATTTGCTGAAAAGATATGAAAATTTCATTTGGTTTGGTCTTTATGGTAGATGGTCCCTGGGAGGAAGGTTCCCGGTTTCAATTACGGAAAGCTGTTTTGAAGCATCCCAATGTTCATTGTCATCTTGTGTCCTAATAAGAGCGCGTGATTAAAACCATCTAAATCTTTGATATTATAAACGGAGTCGTATATTACATTAATATTGTCCAAATTTACAAATTCAGATAGTGTGAACGTTTTACTTCGAGAGCAGCTTAGATCTATTGTAACTTTGCTCGAGTTCAATCAACTTCCGCTAAAAGTCCCGATGAGAAATGTTTTTAAAACAATCATCTTTTCGACACTTTTCTCAAAAAAAATTATCATTTTTGGTCAAACATTAACAAAATGGTATATCCTTTGGAACATCAAGCGAAGTTTAATGTCATCCAATTCTGAAAAAATGGTTGCCTTAATTAAATAAAATTCGATTTTAGATTATCTTGAACTTTTGAGAAAAAGTTTTTTAAGTATTTATAAGTTTTGTCCAGAATGGTTTTGCAAATACTTTTTATGGCCCCTGGTCTGAATGATAAAATTGATACCCAGTTGTTTCGAATTGTAAAATCAAAGTGGAGTCTTAAGTATGTCACAATACTGAATAACCCCGTCCCAGGAACACAGCGGTAATACGCTAGGGAACAACGTGAACTGGTATATAAACTACTGCAAAACTGAGTCATTTTCAGCTTTTAAATAAATAATAAAAACGACTGGTCCTGTGCATAGCCACTGGTCAGTCACAGATTTAATCCGACAGACGCCCCCTCCCGGGAGCACAGCTGTAATACGCTAGGATTTTATAATTTTGGCAAATGAATCATTCAAAATGTAATCTTGAGTCTTACAAAATTACTGAAAATTATAAAAACTTGTTCAAAACCCGAAAATCAAAGATAAAATTTATTTCTCATACACATAAATTATAAAAAATATTCTTTATCTTAAACCACGATGAATTACTAATTATGTAATTTTGAAATTTTACATTCTATATAAAATTGAAATAAACTTTTCTTTTTTTTTATTTAAAACAATACTCTAGGTAAATTTTTTTATTGACAAAAATAATTTTATAAAAAAAACTATGATTAACTCTAATTATATGTGTAGAACATTCCAAAATTTAAATAAATACAGCTTAGGAGTCTATTCCTAAAAAAAATTACAACCAACAAAAAATATTTTCTAAAATCATAAAACTTAAAATGGAGATTTACATTATGATTACATTTTATTTCACTTATAATTTAGATTTTAATTTTTGAACAAAAATGAAAGGTAAAAAGTGGGTTTTAGCTAAACAATTCTCTGGACCAGCTAATGATGAAAATTTCAAACTCGTTGAATTTGATTTACCCGATGAACTTCAACCAGGAGGTAATCCGAAACATCAAATTTCCATCTCAAATCTATTTCTAATCATGTTCAATTTTGAATAGAGGTCCTTCTTCAAGCTGTATACTTATCCGTTGATCCTTACATGAGGTGAATATTTTAAATCTTCAAAAAAAAATCAAAATGTTTTTTTTTTTCAATTTAATTTTCTTAGACTTTTTCCAACCACAGAAGGAGAACCAATGATTGGCGAACAATTAGCAGAGTAAGTTAACTAATCTGGATCTGTTCGAGTAGTCTGACATCTCTTTTTAAGGGTTATTAAAACCAAAAATGGCGAATATCCAATTGGAACTTTAGTGTTAAACAAAGCCGGTTGGCAATCGCACTTTGTTTCGAAAGGTGAAGGTTTAGAACCGATTAGATTCGACATTGGTGCGACTCCATTGTCCTATACTCTCGGAGCTCTTGGCATGCCAGGGTAAATTGACCTAAAATTTTAAAAATTCGAAAACGTTTTTATCTTTTTTTCATATACAGAGCCACTGCTTATATTTCTCTTAAAAAATGCGATCCTAAACCAAAAGAGATTATTTGTATTACAGCTGCAGCTGGAGCAGTCGGAACTATTGTTGGTCAATTGGCTAAACTTCAAGTAATTTTAAGCTATTAACTACTTCGTAACTCCTTTTAATATTTTTGTTTAAACAGGGCTTGACTGTTATTGGTTTCGTTGGTAGCGACGATAAATTAAAGTTATGTAAAGACGAATTAGGTTTCGATCATGTTTTCAATTACAAAACAACTAATTTTAGTGATGCCTTAAGTCAAGTAGCACCTGATGGAGTTGACATTTATTTTGATAATGTTGGTGGCGATTATTATCATACAATTATCAACAAACACATGAAAAAACATGGTAGAATTTTGGTATGTGGTTCAATTCAAACTTACCAAGATAAGGATCCAAGAAAATGTAAGTTCAACGAACTTATAACTTTGTAAACGTGGTCTTTATTTTTTTATTTTAGTTGAGGCAACAAATGCATCAATTTTGATGAAAGAATTGACTGTTTATGGATTCATGGTCTATTCATATTATGAACAATGGCCACAAGCGTTTACTGAAATGAACAAACTTATTAAAGAGGGACGTCTAAAAGTTAGAGAACAACTATACAAGGGTTTCGAAAATATGAAAGATGCATTTTTGGGTTTGTTCACAGGTGAAAATACTGGAAAAGCTGTAGTTAAAACAGTCAACGAGTTTACTCATTATCCATAGATTAAATGCGTTTTAATTTTGTAATTCAAGACTTTAAATGAAATTTAGAATTTTAAATCGTGATAGTAGAATAAAATTTTTTTAAGATTCATCTTTGCTCAAAGCAGTCTTTTTGAAATCCTTTAAGGTATCTTTGATAAAGACTATCGGTCAGAGCAACGCTATATTAGAAAATAACATAATTAAAGCTGATTAGCTGAAGCCGAAGCTCCGAAACGTATTATTTCGCTAAATGATTGAAATTTATTGCAAATAAATTTTTAGAAAGATACCAGGCCACGATTTATAAAGTGAAAAAAGCGGCCTGTCTGAATTTTTTTTTGTTGATGAGAACATTATCTACAGTACTAATATAATAAGGTCGATTTCGCGATTTACCGACTCTGAAAACTCTGAAAGTCGTAATCTGTCGAACTCTAGAAGATTTCTCTGACCGGGTGATTAGACATTAGAAAGTCTATCAGTCATAAAAATTAGAGTACACCAACTACAAGATTGAATTCCACTTATAAATTACGGATTCCTGAATAACAAACAACTGGGTCTAACTCTTTTCTAGATCGAGTAAAGGCTACAAAATTTTTATTTATTTGAACTCTTGGAAAAGAAAATTGGAAAGTTATTTTCTTGATTAGTAAAAATCAAAAATTTGCCAAAAAAACACGAATTTAATAAAAAATTAAATGTAATTTCTTGCATCCCGCTTGTCTCGTATGAAAGTTTACCAAAAAAATCAAGATTTGTCTAATTTTTACTTATTTTCCTGATACAATCAATCACACTTACATCACTCCACACTTTTTGATATTTTTGACGAAAAAGGTAAAAAAAGCTCACTAAGATGAAGGATTTTAAAATTTTTGACCAGCAACTCGTAATCCTTATGTATGAAAACCTAAACAAACACATTTCTCTTAAGTAAGAGCATGTTCCTGTAAAAAGTCGATTTTAGGCTCTGAAAAAGGCGCCAATTAGGTCATTTTTTGTAAACAATTTACCTTTTTTGATTTTTGATTTTTTTGACCTTTTTCGACCTTAAGTGTACAAAAAGTAAAACTAACAAATTGTTCAGAATTTTATCAAGTTTTCGAATTGGTATAAATCATAGACACTGTAGAAGTTATATCAAAAAAATTTAAAAAATGGGTAAAATTTTCTATTTTTATCTAAATTCAAATAACTCAGGGATCCTTGATAATACGTTAATGTTGTAGTAAATTGCACACACTTTCCGAATATTTATAAATAATATGGGGTTGATGGGTTAATTAAAAAGTAATACCGTATACCCTTGCAATGAGATGCCTGCCCTTAAACCTGAGTTTCGGGTTGTATCCAATTTTTTTTTCAGCCAATCAGAAAATTGGATACAACCCGAAACTCAGATTTAAGGGCAGGCATCTCATTGCAAGGGTATACGGTAGTTTTAAAAGGAAAGTTTTGTTTTTGAGGGGTGTTTACACTTTCGACCTCCAGCGTCTGAAAAAATTATTTTGGACACCCCTTAATAAATTGTCTTTCCTGGGTTTTCATATGTGGAGATTAAGAATTTGCAGTCGAAATTAGTTGAGGTTTGCATGGTTTGATCGATTATTTTCTACCTTTTGTGTCCTTTTCTTATAGAAGACTCAGACAACTTGATACACGATCAAACCATTTCTGGTAAAGGGCCTAGGACAGAGTCCCAGGTAGGGTTCGGGTAACCATTTCTCGGACCATTTCTTGTCTATTAATCTACAAAATTTTCAGTGTTAAATTTCTCTATCTTTTAAAAAAACTTGAGTCCAGATGAGACCCTTTGAGCTCACGATTAACTAAAAAATCAGATAGTTGTTACTAATTTTGGAATACTTTGTAAAAATTTTATTTAAAAAAATTTTGAAAATAAAGTCTTTAATTTAAACAAAAATACAACAAATAAAAGTAACGGTAAAAAAAAGAGATTAAACATATTTTAAAAAATTTTAGACCATCTATCATCAAGTTCATTTTGAACTATTTTTAAACACTCAATTAAGTGCTTATTCAACTCGTTCATATGCTTAACATGTTCCGTTATATTCTCACTCGGATCAGACAAATTTTCTTCTATATTCGTCAATATTCGATCATGAATACTCAAACCACTTTCGAGAACATTTAATTGATTTTTTATACTTATGTACAATTGATTAAACAACTTTTTACGATTATTCGCATACTTTTTGTTCATATAAACACTTTCATTGAGTAACTCTTTAACATATTTTATGAGACCTCCATTGACCCTCGCGTCCAAACAACCCAAAAGTCTCATTGTCAAAGGCTGCAGCCCGTGTATCATATTCGTATTCTGACTGTTATTAGCCGTAAATTGAACAACAAAATTTTTAAGCTCTTTTGTCTTTTCATTAATATCAGTAATCGCGTTTCGAATTGGATTCAAGTAAATCTTGACAGTTGACTTGATCTCTTCAAATTGACTTATATTATCGTATTTAGACTCGTCTATGATTAACACACTTCGTTCAATCCACAAGTTATCCACACTCTCGTTTTCTTTAACACGTTCAAAGTCTTCTAAATCATCTATTATTGAACCTACTAAGTTATCGTAGTTTTTGACATAAAAAGGACGGTCAAAATAATAATAACTCTGGGTTATGTCATCACTTTTAAGATTCTCTAGAATTTCGTTAAGTTGTTTGTTCTCTTGATCGAGTAAATTTTCTTCGACCAATTCTAAAAATTTTCGCTTCTCAAACTTATTCACAGCACATATTTGAATGTAACACTTTTGTGAATCTTTAACAACCCCGTCTGGTTCTTGATTATGATGCAACATGGCAACGTTGTTTACAGACATTAGACTTTCATTCTCGTTCTCGCACCATTTTGAATAAGCCAGTTTGTTACGTATCAAATTTTGAATGTTCGATAACATTTCATAAGACTTGTGTTTGTAAAGATAGTACTTGTTTTGAATCGATTCGAATTTAAGACCTCTCCCGAATAGCCCTACTCGGAAGTACAAGTGTCCATGATTTTTGGAAACATCAACTTGGCCTAAATTTGACATTAGTTGGGTGAATTTGGTCTCCGCATTCAGTATCCTTGTTATCTTCGGGTAATTTTCATCTAATTTTTCGTAATATCCACTCAATTGTTTACATATTTCGAACTGCATTGATTTTAAAAACCCGTCTTTATCCGAGTTTTTAACAGACTTGTAGTACTCGGTTAAATACGGTGATTCTTGGACTAGGAATTTCTCTTGTAATGAATTAATTGCAAACTTTTTCAACGATTTTAAATACAAAATTTCTTTAAGACTTGACTCGTTCTCCCATTGTAATAGATCAGCTTGTTCTTTACGAACAAACGACATTAATAGATGATTCTTTTCCATCTTGTTCAAATAGTACAAGTCATCCAAAAGGTACAATTTTATTTTTCGTTTTGATTCGAATATTGACTCGGTAAATCTCGACTCGGGGGTTTGTTCAACTTTTTTTAACAATGTATAAACTAACATAAAGTTCTCGATTACTGATACACTTGACTCCGGTTCGTAACAATCTTTTAAAAAATGGTAATCAAAAGCAAGGCGTATCAAATCAAAAACGGGTATCGGTATTTGCAACTCGTCTAGAATGTTAAACACAGTCTTTGCTTGGGATTTGATAGGGTCTATGCTTGCACAAAAATCAATTTGTTCGTACGGGTTTAACTTTTTAGCCTTCTCGTTTTTCAACACAATCTCGATCAAGTAAAAAAATAACACATCTTCTTTGTTCTCGAAACTTATCTGATTTATAAATTTAACAAGAGTTTCGTTGAATTGTTTGATTAATTCTACACCAAGTACACTATTAATAGAACTAAACTCGATCTCGTCTAAATCAATTTTGAGTCTAAGAGTCTTGATAAAACAATTATTGAACAAACATTCAAGGCTTTTGTGCATTAAAAATTCGCACAATTCTTGACAAGTCTTTAAACGTATGTTCAAACACTTCCAAAATAGACTCAAACTTTCAAGTATTTTCAACTTGTAAAAGTATTGATAAAAATTTGAATTTTTTTCTTTCAAAAATGAGAATAACATGTTAAAATAACTTTTGAATAACAGTACCTCGAGTTCAAGATTCGACTTAGAAATGAGAAATCTTAACAAATATTTTTGAATATACTTGAAAAATTTGAACAAAATTAAATCAATTTCGAGGCATAAACGAAATTGAGCTTGCAAAAAACTTTGATTATACTTGAAATAACATTCGATTACATCAAACAAATGTATCAAGTGTTTGTCAAATGTTTCAAAAAAATTGAACCGATTGCTCGACATAATCAAATCAACGAGTTCGACAAGAACCAAAAAGTTGTCTATTATACTCTGACTAAGATCTTCATTTTTAAAATTGTCAATCAATGAAGTCAATATGGACTTGAAGGAGACATTTATAAGACTCTCTAGGTGACTCTGAGACAGTTTTGATTTAAGTTTAAGAATCATTTTTAAAAACTCAACCGAGTCGTTTTGTAAAACTTGACAAACCCGGTCTCTGAACTGATAATTTTCACTGAAAACTTCAAGATTAATAACTTGATTTTTCAAAAAAATATTATCATTTCCTTCGAGTCCGAGTAGTTTAACACACATAGAGCCCAATTCAGTTCCATTAAACAATTCTTGTAAATGATCAATAAATTTGATGTTCAAGTGTTCGATTAAAAAATCACGTTTTAGAAATTTTTGAAATTTTATCAAAATTAAATCGTTTAAATTATATTTTAACTCGAATTGGGAATTTGACTTTGTAGATAAATGAACCATGAGTTGTATTAAGAAGTCAAAATTTCGGAGAGTTAGCTCTAAAACTTGTGGTGTGTTTACTTCGATTAGATTTTTAATGTTTGTTAAAAACCAATTTTGTAAAATTTTAGGTTGGGTTAATTTTAAGTTAACCCGTGTCAAATCGATATTGGTCGAGTCGATCAATGTTAAAAATGATTCGTACAATCGACTTAATAATTTAGTCCGAAATAAATTTTTTTTGTTCGATTTTTGACTAACGGATAAAATAGAAAAAAATTCGAGATATTTTTCGATCAAAAATGGATCGTTCTTGAGCTCAATTTTTGCCAAGTTATAAAATTCAAGTTCATTTTGATCGGTTAAAACAAAGTTTAAGAATTTAACCGAGTCTGTCTGAACTCGATCCATTTTGTTATGAATGGTCAAGAATTTGAATTTTAAATTGAATAAATTTCGAAAGTTAAGGACTAAATTTTCCCGATTGTAATAAAAATTCTCCCAATTTACGGTTATCGACTTATTCTCGATTAAAGTACACTCTCTTTTTGATAAATCAAAACTGTACAATTCGATTAACAATTCGAAATTTTTGAATTTAAGATCATCTTGTACCTTGACTTGAAACAAATCGTTAAGTTTAAGGTCTTTGAGTTTGAACAAATTGGACGTAAACGGTCGTAAATTCGAGTTAATTAGATTTATCTTGATGTAATAATAAAACTCTTGGTCTCTTGTTATGTTTTTCGAGATTTGATGTTGATCGAATTTAGACCTCCGTTGGTTAACCTCAGGGTTACAACTTATCAAACTCATTGATATGTTGACATAATCATTAGTTTCGATTTTATACCCGTTGTATCTGAGGTCACAATTTTCGATATCAGGCGCCCATAGCTTTAACCATTTGTCAAGTCTCTCTAGACTTATAATGTTATTCGGATCGACAAAATGTTTGAATTCGTTGCTAAAACTAAGGGTCAAATTGAACAAACTACTCGGGTAAATTTCAAAATTTGACTGGGCTCTTTGAATTTTTGATTGAGAACTGTTGGCACGTGATTTAGACTTTGATTTAGATTTAAAAATTCGACGAAACATGCTAGAATTTTGGGCTTCGATTTTACGTTCGGTTAAGTTTAAAGAAGAAATGAGAGTTACTTGTTCATTTATTTCGTAAGATTCCAAGAGGACTGGTATTTTATTTTCGTAAGTCATGTGATAGATAACGATAAGGACTCGATTAGTACGAGGGTTTAAGTCAAGCGTAAAAATCGAGTCCGATACAATTGAAAATTCGTCCAATTTTAAACACTTTTCGTTTAGTTTTAAACAATTTTTGTTCACAAAATCACATTCGTTTTCGTCTGAACTTGAATTTTCATCTGACAAAAATTTTGTTTGAGCCTTTGGCGCTCTAGCACCAGCCGATAAACTTCGTTTAGACTTTTTTATTTTTTGAGTTTTCGGTGCATTGTCTCTCTTGGTAGACTCGAATTGATAGACTATGAACTTGAAGTGACAATTTGGGTGATTAAAAAACGTGTATTTGTTAATCTCTGACGAATTCTGAAAAGATAAGTGTAACTTGACCAAATTTTTGTTCAATATTTCACTTAGAATGTTTAGCTCAGTCTTATCGAAATTGTTATAACTCGAGTTCATCTCGAACAAAGTCGTGTCTACATCGTGTCGAAGAACCAATTTTTTGTTCAAATTAAACAAATTATTGTTAAAATAATTAACACGTTTTATTATTAAATATTTTAGAAAATTTAAATTTTTTAAAATGCATTTCTGATTGCGATAATAATCGATAAGATTGTGCAGATTTGTGAGAAGCGATCGAAGACAATTTGAATCAAGTGAACTTGATGATGAATTACTTAACGAACTGTTTATACTTGGATTATCGTCTTTTGAACGGCTTTCTTGGCTCAAATTTAAATTAAAATAATCGATTAAGTATTTTAATTGGTCATAATTGTGTTTAGTTTCGTCATCGAATGTTTTGTGATTGTTGTCGTATTCATCAAATAAATTTTGATTTTCAATCATTTCATAATTTCTAAAAAAAAAATTTTTTTTTTTGAGTATAAATCTCTCTTTAGAAAACAATTTGTTATATAATAATACCCCCTGAAAATGTTAGCTCATATTTTTTGTTTTCAAAAGTTTGAAATACCTTTAAGGACGATTCATAAACGATACACCTGAGGGTTTTGAAAAATCCAAAACTTAAGAGTGCGGATTGCAGAATTCCGCAAAGCATTTTATTCCGCAAAATGAACTAGTAAAATGCGAATTTCCGTTTTTTAGTATCAATTTTTCAGCGGAGTTTTGTTGCGGAATATGCGGAATGAAAAATTTATGTTATCAAAATCTACTTTATTATTTTAATACTGCACGGCTCTTGAAAAAAGGCGTACCGTACCACTGTACCGTACTGTTTTTTGAAATTTCAAAATTTTAACTAAAAATGAAATTTTTTTAAATTTTATTTTTCGGTATGGTACGATGGTACGGTACAGTACGATCCGATACGGTACGGGGTACGCTTTTTTTTCAGGAGCCGTTCAGTATATTTAATAAAATCATAATAAAGTTTAAATTAAATGTAGTCTTACATACTTGGTCACATTTAGAACACGACCAAGACTTACTTTTACCTTTTTGATGATAAACGCTAACTTTACCAGATTTAAAATGGTACCAATATTTGCAGTCGTCACATTCAATACAATTATCCAGACACAATACTTTGTAGACTGGACACGTACAACGTTACAATATAATTAAGTAACAGATTAGTTGAGCCTAATGGATGGCTAATAATGATAAGGTAAAATTTGATGGTAAACTTAAAATCTGGATGGTTATTGACGAAAAGAACATATGTTCAATTTTAGAAGGTCATTTTACGAAATAAAATGCTTTTCATTCCGCATTCCGTGTTTTAGGGATAACCACTTTTTGGTTATCGCCAAAGTTCGAAAGAAATTGCCTTTTAAATCGTTGTCTATAAAATAAAATCATCTATATTGATATCCTAGTTAGGGGTAGTCAAAATTTTGGGTGGCTCAGGAAAGAATTAATCAAAGTGTCTATAGAAAAAAAAATTGGGATGAATTTTGTACACAAACAAAACACCTATCACACAGAGACCATTTTTTGTTATTTCAATACTTATGAAAGTTGATTTCTGTACTTGAGCTAGTTAAAAGTAAATCTTTAAGGAGTTCTTTAAGCTTATTAAATTAATCATATCATCAATTTTTTTTATACAAAGTGTGTAATCAAAATTAACTACTCTAAAATTTTGAATTAAACCAAAAATAGGTCGGACAAATTAGACTTTTTTTTTTACTTGTCAAAAAAAAAACTTGATTACAATGAGACTAGTTAGTGTATTCAATAGAGAAGTCTATCTTGAAAAATTTGACTAAAATTAGGAAAAAAAGGAACGATTCTAATTAATATTTTGAATAAAAAAAATTAATCAACTTAAAGGTTAGTATTAGCCTAGATGATGATTAATAATATTTAAGAAATAATTTGTATCAAAAATTTATCAGGAAGGCTTACTAACCTTTAAATGAATCAATTGAATTCGTACCCTTATTTCTTAACAAAGCATGATTTAGTCTTATTTTTTAATTTACATAATCTGCATCGGATTAACCAGCGGAACTAATTACCAATATGGCATGAATTTCATAATTGAGTTTACATATTTTAATTCTTCTGGTAGATAATTTCATATCGATGTTGTTTTATTAGTGAAGTTATCCATAGTTAACAGTGGTAAGTGGGTTAAAAAAATTATGATCTATCTTAAAATCTAAAGAATCGCTTGTTCTATGACATCCTACCTTTCATATTTTATTTGAGTTTTATAATATCTTTATTTAATTAAATAATGTTAGGACTGTTAGTGACAGATACAAAGTATTGTAACGTAATTGCTCGATTTTAGTGACATGTCACTATAGTAGAGTATTCGGTTATAGTGACATGTGACAAGTTTAAAAAGTGACATCTCTTCGACATCTTAATGGTCTCCTAAAGAGTCTCACATTTGGTTCTTAAATATTAGCATTCAGCTCAAAATCGTCTATCTTTCAAGCATGTTACAAATAGCTGCCAATTATTAACATTAAATCGGAAAAAAATAAGCTCAAAGATAAACATTTTCTCTCAGCCAAAACCGTTACTGACATGTCACTATAAATATAGTGACATGTCACTAAAATCGAGCAATTACGTTATCTGTGAATTGAAATTATTTAAGATCTTCGGTGTTTACACCAAAAGCTTTTGCTAGTTTCTTTGATTCTGTTAAACAAATTTGACCCGAGCGGTATTCGAACTGACACTTTCGTGACGCATTGATCAACAGACAATACCAACTGAGCTATCATCCCTATCAAACACATTGCCTCGTAATACAGAAACAGATAGAAATTTTTTCTCCCCTCTCAAGGATCGAACTCCTAGCCCTGTGCTTCCAAGACTAGCTCGCAAATTACTTGGTTATACGGGCTAAATCATCGAGACAAACCTACAAAAGTTTAAAAAAAAACATTCGATAAATTGCGAAAATTCGGTTAATTATATTACATGTAAGTAGAGTACTTAAAAATTTTAATTCTTAATAAAGGAATATATTAACCAGAAGAAAAGATTAATTTATTTAATCTTAAAGACCTTTCGAAAATACGGACATCTTATCCTTCATATGGTTTAGTGACAAAAAGATTATACTTTTTTTCTTGATTTTAAAATTTAAACTTGCCAAAAAGTATCGTCTATTCAAACAAACTTTTACGCTTGTATAGTTTATATAATATCACTCAATATATATTAGATGATACAGAATTGTCTCTTGTACAAGAATCTATATTTTGATAGGTCACTTCTACATAATTAACCGAATTATTTTAAATTTGGTAAGTTTTTTTTTGATAAATAAAATATGGAAGTTAGGACAAATGATTCTGTAATTTTTAAGGTATGACATACATTATTATCTAATTCTTAAACCAAGATATATTGAGTTAAATAGACCATACTTATTTTTAATCCGGATACCCTTGTTTACTATAATTTTTGTTAGTCTGACCCGTTTAACTTGTCAAAACTACCCTCGGATGGTACCAATTTATTAAACGACCTCGCCCTAAAAACGAATTTTCATTAATGTGAATTTGATCGTTGATTTTGAACGAACAAAGATGGTTCTTGTGAATGTTACTGTTGCCAAAATGCATCACTTTACATTTTGTTAAGGTTAAATCTAGTTCGAGTATCTTGTCTATGTTTTGTTTAAATTCATCACGATCATAAGTCTTTAGCTTACAAACCATCGAATCGTCTCTTTGGTGACGTATAGAAATAAACGCTATTCGTTTGAAAATGTTTTCAAAATTTGAAAAGAAAAAACTAAGACAGCTTAAGTTATGCATTAAAAAGAAATTGGATATATTTGACTTGTGTACTGAGAAATCTCAAAAATCCTCAATCTAAAAGTCATTAAAACTCTTCTATCTAAATTGAATAACAAAAAAATATATTTTTGTTTTAAACAAAAAAATAATAATAAATAAAATCTAATATAAATAAATAATTTTATTCAATCAAATAACCAAGGATTAATAGATTAATGATTTACGTCTTAATTTTTTTAATTTATTTTTTGGTAACTCGAAAATCTTGTTTTAAGCTTAATACTCAAAAGTTACTTTCAAAGTGTGTTCGTGAAAAAGATTTTAATTTGAAACCTTAACTAAAACAAACCTTAAAATAATTACGAGTTTTTCTTCAATGAGATACACAAATATTGATTGATTCAATTAAAATTGTTTCTTTTGAACAACAACAACAACAAAATCAATAAAAACAATGTTCTTGAAAAAACATTAATTCGTTAATGAACCTTAATGTTCTTAGCTTTCAGCTTGAATCATTTAGATATTACTTAAATGTACTTCTTCTTTTGTTTACAAAATGAACAGAATCATATGATTATTTTATTTTTTTGGTTTTAAACAAAAAATAATTATCGATTATTGATAATTTTTTTTTATTAAAAATCATTCATATTTTTAATTGTTTTTAATGGTCAATAGATCGATGAATATTTTATTTTTTTTTTGTATTCTGTACATGTGCACTTAGAATGAATAATTAAAAATAATTGAGGTCATTTTTAATGTCTTTAGATAGACGAAAAAAATTAATTTTATTTTGACCTGATTTACTTTTTTTTAAACTCTTAAACTTCCTCATGAAAATATTAGATACAGTGTGAAAAAAAGGCGTAACATCCAGCGTACCGTACCGGACCATAAAAGGGTTCAAATCCAAAGAAAATATTCAAAAATACAGCACGACAAGTCAATAAAAGCATACCGTCCAATGTACCGTTTCATACCTAAACTGTTGCATACTCGTAAGGTGCATAAAATTATTAAGCAAACAAAATATCCTTCAATACTAAAATATTCGTCTTAATGAGTTCTATTTATTAATTTTTTTTGGAAGATGTAGTCCTCTAAATGAATCGAAACGAATCAATCAAAGTTTTTATAAGGTATGGTACGTTGGAGGGTACGCCTTTTTTTCACTAGTTGTGCTGTATAATTTAGAATGGTTAAAAATAATAAAACTATTTGAATCAATGATGCAAAAAAAGGATTTTTCAAAGCATTTTTCTCTTAGAAATTTAAATCTAAAAAAATGATTCAAAATTTTCAGAATCTCCGATACGCTTAGAGGGTACGGTAGGTACGGTACGATAAAGTACGTCTTCTTTTCACTAGCCGTGCTGCACTTAAATGCTTCCGACAAAATTCCCGAAATAGATGTCGTTCACCGAACGTGATAAAATCTATTTGCACGCCCATCCAGCCGGGAATGATCGAATGATTCATTTTTATTTTTATTTATTTATTAAAGTGAACAAAAACTAAATAAGACAAGTGTCTATCTGTCAAATTACCAAGATAATTTCACAGTTAGTTTTCTAATTCATATTTGGACAAGCCATTTGGACTTGCTCAAATTTAAAAATTTAAATGAATCTGTGTATAAGCTTGACCTAAACTATTTTTGCCAACGGCGATTAGGACTGGAATCTGCATACTTGACAAAAGCTTATACCGTATTTCCTTGCTGATAAGTGCGCCCAAAATCGACACTTTGATCGAAAAAATAATAATGATGCGAATAGATTTTTGGGTTCATTTGGATTATTTCTGATGCGCTTTATCTAAAGATCATAAAAGTGAAAGTGACTGAATGTTCGTTCGTCTAGAAAAAGGAGGTTTAGGGGGCGCTTATCAGCAAAGAAATACGGTAATAAAACTCCTTAATCGTTGATCTCTTAAGCAAGTCAAGAAATGAGTCCTCTAAGGGGTAAAAAAACAGTCAAGAAGTACATAACATACCTTTCGTTATAATATTCAATCTAGAATATTGAGAGGCATATTTAGCGAATTAATTATCTTTTAACAAATTTGAGGAAAAAAATTTAAAATATTCGTTCAACTTTGAGTTGAAAAAAATAATTCTAAACAAAACTAAAATTTAAAGTAAGGAACTTTTTTTTTTTGTTTTTATCAATTTTTTTATTTCAAATTAAAAATAAAAGAGAAAAATTGTTTGTTTAATTTTTAAAGAATTTTCAAGCGTACAAAAAATAAATTTATTCAAACAAATTTTTTTAAAATTCAATTTTCAAAATACCCAAGTCAATAAAACGAAATAGAGTAAACCTTTAATTGAACAATATGTTTGTTTGTTTAGTTAAGTTCTCTTAACACAGAAATTTGCAGCCATTGAATTGATATTCGGTTCATTTCAAATTTTTGACTAAAAAAATCATTCCATTAACCGGTAACAGGTTGGATGAAAAAAAACCTAATATTTACGGATCTTTGGAAAAACAAAACCCCCTTTTTGGTTCATATGTATACACCCGGGTGTAATTTCTCCATTTTGAATGCCTTCCAAAAACTAACCATTCTACTAAATTCAGCGTGGAAAATTCTTAAAAATGATACACTCGACACTCTTCAGACCGGTTTATTTTCAGGAAACACCCGCATTTCTCACAATACACCTCCTGTAATAAAAATAAATATTTTTACCATCTTGCTCCTGCTCTTTCTTTTCAATAATCAAAAAAATAAAAACCTAAAAAAATTGATTTTAAATCTGGATTTTAACACACCGTTGAAAGCCTAAGAGTCCGTTTAGGGTAAATAAGATCTAAGAATCTCTTTCTTAATGACAGATACTTTGTGGTTTAGATTCAAATAGGAGTTTTAAATTATGAAGTTGGCAAAGAAGAGCCAAGAATCAAAATAAAAACGTTTTGTTAGTGTTAGGCCAAAAAAGCTTTTGTAAATTATGTTACCAAGATTTTAATTAAAAAATTTTCTTTAAAAAAAAATTTGTAACTTAGATAAAATAAATAAAAATAAAAGAACTTAATCATGGCTACAATTAATAAAATATTGTCATCTCTAAACTTGTATAAAAGACTTGGAAAAATAGAAATTCGGAAAGTTTGATTTTTTGTGACATTTTTTTTTTTGAGTTTTTAGTTGAATTTTTTTTTTGAGAAATGAACAACAACGATCGTAATCCAGACCACGATTTTGGTTACAATTATGAGCATGGTCAAGGTTTCAATGAGACACGTATGGGAATAAACGAAAACATTCGACCACATCAACCAGTGGGTTATGGTCCTAATGGTGCTGTGTTGAAAAGAAGAAGCTTCGATTACAATTATGAACATGGCCAAGGTCAAAATAGAACCGATATGGAGTTAAGAGATGGCTATCAAAATGTTCCTCCAGGACAAAATCCACCAGCTGGACAAAGACCAAGTTTTGATTATAGATACCAACATGGACAAGGAGCTAATAGAACAAATATGAATTTGAGACACAGTAGAGATGATATTCAACCTGTCGGTCAACCAGGAGCAGGACCTGCAGCTCCAGGTGGAGGTAATGGAGGCAACAATGGTGGAAATGGCGGTAATGGCGGAAACGGTGGCAATGGCGGAAACGGTGGCAATGGCGGAAACGGTGGCAATAGAGGAAATGGTGGAAATGGCGGTAATAACGGCGGTAATGGCGGCAATGATGGAAGCAATGGTGGTAATGGACCATCGAGTGGTCGTCCATCACGTCGTTCATCATCTCGTAGAGTATCTATAGCCCCTCCAGAAGATGATGAGATAATTCCACCACCTCCTCCAAGAGCCAGTACTGGATCAAGAAGAAGTTCCTTAGCAAGAGTAATTCCAATTACAATTGCACCCAATGCAAATACAAGAGCTCAAACAATTACAATTCCAGCCAGCATTCTAGGTGATCAAAATGCAACTCCGTTAATTTTGGCCAACATTTTACAAAACATGAACATAAATGAGCCACATCAAAATATTAATGTAAATGCGAATCCTCCAGCTCCTGGTCCAGCTCCTTATCAACCACGTAATCCTGCACCAGCTAATCCACGTGGACCAAACGATCCGAACAATATTGATTTTGAGTACGAACATGAAGATGGTAATGTAAGAACTCGAATTAGTGTAACACAAATTAGATTAAATCAAGATCCTGCACAAAATCCAGCTGCTGGTGCTGCTGCGGCAAGGCCAAATCTTCAAAATTTCAATCCAAATCGTACCGCTAGATCTGGAAGATAAAATTTTATTTTTCCCTAAAATTTTAATTTTTAAATAAAGAAATTCTAATTAAATTTTTTGTTGGTGAGTTTTTACAGAATGATTAATTTTTAACTAATCTTGAAAAAAAAGGTAAAAATTGAAGCTTTTTCTTGTCACTAAGTTATAAGGAATTAAATGATTCATTTAGTAAAAAAAAAATTTTGTGAGTAAATGAATAAGACGAATGAACGTTATAAATTGAAAAGGAAATATTTTAGAATCAAAATAAAATTGTAAAATTTAAAAAATTTTGAGTCCAGTTCTCAAAAAGGGCTAAAAACATGACTGCCAAAGTTGTTAATCACCGATTTAAAACATGTTGCTGATGAGATCATTGGATGGACTTTTTTTGCTTATGACTTTAGACCTTTCTATAATTTAATGACAAAAAACCTTCAGTTTCTCGTTCTAATTCAAAAGGGTTGTCTTCTACGCCTGGTCCGAATAAGTGCTCCGTTTTTTTTGCCTGGAACATGCTAAAAAGAATCCGTAACGATTCTGAGTGTTAATAGCATCATACAGCATTTTAAAGTTTTTTTTACCCTAATTTCTAAGCCAAAAAAGTTGTCTCAGAACAAGTTATCCCTCATCCCATAAATACCCATTTTTTGTTGTTGTTGGTCTATAGTTTTCGCAAGGTGCAATTATAAATATCGTATTTCCGTGTTTCTTAAATACGGAATTATGGTAAGTAAATGAAAAGAATTATGAATCTTAACCGTTAAGGTCTAATATCATCATCATCAATAATTATAATAATATCTGCACCCCTGACAATAGCTGCCATCTAACGTTATCTGATATCCTCTAATACCGAATATCCTCCGATACTTTCTAAATATGAAATATTAAATCTTTTTGCTTATCTTAAAAGCTTTATTGCTAAATGTCTAAAAATGGTGCCAGTTGATTCTTGTGTCTTGATAATTTCAATCTCTATATAAACCTAATTTAATATTAAATTTAATATTAGTGATACAGTCACATCTTTTACCGCTTTATCTACAACCCCTTGTGTACCAGAAAAATCCCCTGTGTACCAGAAACATCTGGTATATTTAAACTTTGTATTGTCAGAGTCATATATAGAGTTTTTTTTAAGAATTCCTTCGGAAAAGAACATAATAATTTTATGATGATCTATATAGCGTTTTAATCCTTTAGCATTTTCCTATCGAATAATGGGTCGCACTCATTTTTCAAAAACAAAATAACCGAAGACACCGGAGGGGTTTGGGTCGGGTCTCTTCCAAGGATTTATGATGTAAAGCTGACCACTTTTTTGTAAACTAGAAAGGACAAGGTACAAGTGTACAAAATGTCATTATGATGATGAAACTGAGGAGATCAAAAATATACGAATGCATCAGTTATTTTTTGGCTCCTATTTACCCCCTAATTTCGAATAATCAAATCGAGTCTGTAAATAGTATTGACTATAAAATAAAATTTTTGACTTGATTTAAATATCTTTTGCATTTTTCCTTGACGCGATTTAAACATTTAAAACAAAGAGGTACCATTAAGTCTTATTTTTTTGTTTTTTGTACACAAAAGACATGCTTACTTAAATCAGAGATAGGGACTCGTTACTCGTTATTTTTCACAAAACTTACGCAATAATTGAGCTTCCATCTTATAAATTTACTGCTTTACCATTCTTTACTTTCCAACCTTTGTCATAAAGTAAAGTAAAGTTTACAGCTTTAACCGTGAAATAGTACAGCACAGCTAGTGAAAAAATCCTTCGAATCTTAGAAAGACGTAAAAATATTACTTGAGGATTATAGAAAGTTTAAGTTAAAATATTTTTGTCATAAAAAAAAATAAGACAAATTTTGAGCAATCAAAAAAAAATTTGAAATTTAAACCAAAAACGAACATAAATTTGCATCGTTAATTTAAAAAAAAATTCAAAAAAAAAAAAAAAAAATTTTTTTTCTTCTAAATACATTACGAGTAATACTCTCTTTAGATTCCATTATAATAATATAAGTTTTTTTTATTTTATTTTAGTAATATTAATTATAATAACTATTCGTCTTCTAAATATCCAAAAAAAAAACTAACATTAGTACTATTTGAAAAACAACAACCAACAACAACAAAAAGGGTTTTAATTAAACAAAATATTTTGTTTTTATTGAATTATGAGTTATTGAATGATGGAATCATCTGACAAGTCTATGCATGATCTTCTTCATTATCATAAAGTTGGAACTGGGTATATAACTAAGGCTTTATCGATTGATGAGACTTCAAGTTTGTTTTTTTTTTCTTTCGTCGTTCCTGTTTTCGTTTTTTTTTTCTAAAATTGTTTTTTTGAAGCTAAAAAAGATGAGGCTATTAACTTTTACCAATTGGGTATTGAAGAATTTTTAATGGGTTTGAACATAAAATTGAGTGGTGATAATCAAGAACGTGGTGCTCATGTACAAGAAAAAATGGAGAGTAATTTAACAATGGCATTAGAACGAGTACAAGAATTAAGTAATTAACGCTGATTAAAAAAAATTTTTTTTTTTTTAACTTAATCTTTCAAGAGCATTCATCGCCTCGACTCGAATCGATTAAACGTAAATTAGAACAAACTAAAGCACAACGAAGAAAAGCAGTGACTAATCAAACACCGAATGTAGTTCATCGTAAACATGTTAGTTATGTTGAACCTAGACCAAATTCGTCAAATCGGATCCTACCGTCTATCCCTCGGGCAGTTTCATCTAAACCAGTAGTTGATTCGAATAATAACAAAGCGGCTAGACTTCAACCAAAAGATTTACTTAAAGTACCAAATTTGGATAAAAAAATGATTGAGATTATACTTGATGAGATTGTGGATAAAAAAAATGTTAAATTCTCGGATATAAGTAATTAGCTTGTTTTTTATTTTTACGTTAGATTGAGACGATTTATAGGAACGAAATTGAGTGTGTTCTACAAACGTGAGGTTGACTTGTCGTTTTTTACCCTAATGTTGATGATTGATGTGATTTTGAGTGAATCATTTTTAAGAAGAACTAATTTCTAAATTAAATGTATGACTTAATCACGTGACGCGAATATTCGTCTTTAAATTGAAAATGGTAAACAAGGGTATCTGGGTTAAAAATTAACGGTCTATTTGACTCAATATATCTTGTTCTTAGAAATGAATAATTGTTTTATGTCATACCTTAAAAATTACAGAATCGCTTGCTCTATCAAATTCTTAACTTATATGTTTTATTTATCAAAACAAACCTCCCAAAGTTTAAAAAAACTTAGTTATTAAATTTTTAACTTCGGGAGGTTTGTTCCGATAAATAAAATATAAAAGTTGACAACTAATAGATCGTGGCCGAGTGGCTAAAACAACAGCTTTGGAAGCTAGTGGCACGAGTTCAAATAAAAATAAAAATGGTCACTAGTGTTGTGCTGCCGGGAAACTAACCGACTAGAATCATCGACTAGTCATTCTTTAGATGGCCTGATACTAGAACAACTTTGAAAATCATCGTATTGGTACTCGCGAGTCGCTGTGGTTATAAAATAAGGGCGTCTGAGGATGCAAACGTAGCGAGTATAAAAAAATTCTGTTACTGCCTAGCCGGCTAAGAATTCTATTGTACTTCTACAGCTAAAAAAGTCTAGGATTGTTCTACTAGATGTTAGATATGCACAGAAAAAAAGGACTACTACAACTAATTGACATATGTACCCATTAATTTTAAGGTTTTGGGTTGGTATGAGTTACCCATAAGCTTTGGGTATTTTATAGTTTTTTAAGATTTTTATTCGACAAAAATTGGGTTTTCCCAAATTTTATGGGATATCCAACCAGACATAGGGACTCGTTGTTTTTTATAAGACTCAGACTCGAGTCCAAGTCCTTCCAACTCTAAAGACTCGGACTCGAGTCTGAGTCTTATGAAAAATTTTCAGAGACTCATGAGTCCGAGTCCGAGTCGGACTCATAAGTGCGACTCAGAGTCCCTAAGACTCGAGTCGAAAATTTTGTTAAGATTTTTTTTTGCCTGAACTAGTGTCCCTATATTTGCCATCCTACGCTCTAAACGTTAAGTCAGCAGGGGGACTAAGACCGTGAAATAGTACTAAAAGGATAATGATGGATGTCTAAATGAAGAAAAGCTTAAAAAAAGAGAAACAATTTTGTCTAAAGCGGTGGAGACATTGAACCGTATAGTTTCTTGACTTAATATCTGATAAATTTTTCAAAAAGAACAGCCGACAAGATAAGAAAACTGCTATGAGAAAAAAAAAATATCGTTTTCTTCTTTTTTATTTAAATTGATTAATTGATTTTGTAAAACCGCTTGTGTGAAAAAGAAATTTAATAAATATCCATCCCAAAAATTATGTATTTGATATTTTAGAGGGGAGAGAGGCTCAGTTGTCATAATTTTTTTCAAACCGACCTCATGCAATTAAATAACCATAAAACTAGATTAAGTCAATTCAAAGACTCAAGTCTTTTACTATATCTCTGAGACTCGGACTCGAGTCTGAGTCGCTAAATTTTAAAAGACTCAGACTTAAAGTCCGAGTCGATTTTACAACAAGATAAAGACTTGGACTTGAGTCCCACTCCTAGGACTTGAGTCGGACTCGAGTCCATAAAGACTCGAGTCTCATTTTGTGAGTCCCTATCTCTGTATCCAACCCAGATCCATACATGTAACCCATACCCTACCCTAACCAAAAACCGGCATTCTTCGGGTAACCCATATCAACCCAATACCTCAAAATTAACGGGTCCTTATGTCTGGAATTTTCGATGGTTGCTTGAGCAACTTTTGGTCGTACCTGATCAAAAGGCAACCCATGATAGTCGCCTCTTTAAAGGAAAATTCAAAATGTCTCCAATTTTATGCAAAATCACTTTCAATAGTATCAATTCCGATGATAAAACAGTTTGTCATCATTTTGTTGAATATTTCTATGAGCCTATCGCTATAAATTGGTTTTCCACTATTCTTAAAAACTTGGTTTAACGCCTCAGAGTCCCCAGAACGACATTATAGACACATGATTGCTACTGTCTATTAATTCACCTCGATATAAGAGGTTTCAAAACAAACTGCTTCAAATAAAATGGTAATTGATTTTAAGTTAAATTTGAGTAGAATTTAGAGTGCATGGTATTACATAGATTTTCTTTTTTAGCCCGTCTTTTAGACAAATTTTACAATCAAAACCTTTACTTATTTTTTTTTGATTTAAGTCGGTCAAAACAAAGCCAAACAAGCACTTCAAGAAATCGTTATTCTCCCATCTATTAATCCAGATGTAATTCTTAAATTTTTAAACTCTTTTGGATTAAAATTAACAAAAACACTATTTTAAGCTCTTTACCGGTCTACTTACCCCACTTAAAGGTTTATTACTATTCGGTCCACCTGGTAATGGTAAAACAATGTTAGCCAAAGCGGCAGCAAACGAAGCAAATTGTAACTTTTTCAACATAAACTCATCTAGTTTAACTTCTAAATACGTAAGCGATGTCTGAAACTAAAAAAAATTGATTTTGATGTTTAATTTTGCTCAGGTTGGAGACGGAGAGAAATTAGTTCGTACACTTTTCGCTGTAGCAAGACACTTACAACCGTCAATTATATTCATAGACGAAATCGATTCGATATTATCGTCTCGTAAAGATAACGAACACGAAGCGTCAAGACGATTAAAAACCGAATTTTTTGCTCAATTCGACGGAGTAAGTTTACTTAAACTATTTTTGGGAGATTTCTAAACCTGCTCTTTTTAGATGCAGACTGAAAAGAATGATCGAATTTTAGTAATGGGCGCCACCAATCGTCCATACGATTTAGACAGTGCTGCACTAAGACGTTTTCCAAAACGAATTTATGTCGGCCTACCAGATTCAGAGACCCGAGTGGCCCTAATCAAAAAATTAATCCACTCACACTCTCATTCGTTAACCGAATATCAAATAAAAGACTTAGCTCGACGCAGTCAAGGCTATTCAGGTAGTGATTTAAACTCACTTGCAACTGATGCCGCTTATGGACCAATACGAGAAAAAAGTATTGAAGCACTCAAAACTCTCACTAAAAATTCAATTAGACCCATCAAGTACGAAGACTTTGTAGCCTCGTTGTCACAAATTAAAGTAACACCACCTAAAGACTTGGACGAATTAGAGAATTGGAACAAAATGTACGGGGCTAATTCTTGATTTAAGGCTAAAAATTCATGTTTTGCTTTGACTTTTTTTATCATTTTTATACTGGTTTGTATTTTCATGAATGAGTTTTTTTTTTAGAATTTCAAAAAAAAGTGTAAATTTAATCACCTAGGTCACATACTTAAAAAAATTTCCGTAAAATTTATTTTTTCTAAATAAAAAATTAAAAATTTTTTGTTTTTTTTTTCTCAAAATTGATGGTAGTAACTTACCATTCGATCAAAACGCGAATCGGACTCTTTGAAATTTTATTTTTTTGTTTAGAAGATGACATCGTTAGGCTCATCGAACCCAACATCATCATCATCATCATCATCAACAAATGGCTCTTTAAACAACAACAATAATAATAACAACACAGGTAGTCAACCGGGTCAAAATTCATTTTACCGTTTAAAAGTCGAAGATGCATTGTCTTATTTGGATCAAGTTAAACTTCAATTTGACAAACAACCCGAAGTTTACAATCAATTTCTTGATATTATGAAAGAGTTTAAATCGCAGAGTATCGATACCCCCGGGGTTATATCACGAGTTTCGACACTATTCAAGGGTCATAACGATCTAATCGAGGGGTTTAACACGTTTTTACCACCTGGGTATAAAATTGAAATTCAAGCTAATGATTTAGTTCATTACACGGCGCCGAATTCGTCAATGTCGACTTTGGTTAATCAAAATGTGCTTGTTAAGCCGAGGACTGTTCAACAGGCGATTAGCTCACCGGCTATAGTACCTATTGTAGCCAATCCAATTGCAACTACTTTGAGTATAACAAGTGGTATTGGACAAAATCTTATAAAAAATGAAGCACAAAAATTGGAGCCAATTGTTTTGGCGACTATTCCAAACAATCCTGGTGGTATTAAAAATTTACAACAACCGGTCAAGTTGACTTCATCGGCGTCTACGATTGTTCCTTTACAAACTCCCGCTGCTAATCCAGCTATTCTGACTGTCTCTACTCCACCACCGCCTGCGTCTTCAGCATCGTCGACCTCATCGGTTAGCACAGCCTCGCTTTCATCTAATACAATAGTTCATCAACTTACAAATCAATCGACACAACCAGTTACACAAAGTCAAAGTCAATCGGCACATCCATGCCAAAATCAAGTCGAATTTGGACATGCTATCAATTATGTAAATAAAATTAAAAGTCGTTTTAGCAATCAACCAGATATTTATAAATCGTTTTTGGAAATTTTGCATACCTATCAAAAACAACAAAAAAATCTTAAAGAAGTAAGTTACTTTTTTGTATGAATTATAGAACATGCTTCATTTTTTGATCAGATAGACTCTCCATCCTCTAAATTTTTTTGAAGTTTTTATAGGTTGGCGTGTAAGGAAAACATAAAGCTTTAATCAAAGAGAATCCTAAAGTCAAACCTAAAGCCTTGTTTTAATATTGTACAAGTTTTTGACCAAAAATATTAAAAAAGTTAGACCAGAATTTTGTCTAATTTGAGCCAATGATTTTAAAAATCGGCGTGTCGGGAATCTCTGCGGACTCGAATAAAAAAAAACGCGGAAAACTCTGGAAACTTTCGTTTTTTGACGTTAAGCTAAAAGATTAAAAAATGGAAAAATAAGTGCGGCCTATAAGTTTATAGAAAATTTCTTAGTTTATGCATGAAAGGAAAGGGAAAGGGAAAGGAAAAAAAAATGTTTTTCTGCACGAGGCTGAGGGGAGTCAAGGGCCACCCACTCCGTCCTGGGGGCCCCCTCTAGAATCGATTATTTATTGAGATAATATAATTGATGAATGTCACAATTCTAATACAAGCTATTTAAATAATTTGGGTTAGATTCTGAATTTAAGGGTCCTCTAAGAAAATGAAATTCCAAGACGGAGTTTTTCACCCCACATAACGAAAACAGTTTTCCGGGGTTTTCTTATGCGTAGATCACGAATGTTATATCAGAAATTGTATATTTTGATAGTGTTGAAGTTTTACTCTTTGCGAATCTTTTGCGATGTTAAAGTAAGCGGTAACCCATTATAAAGTACTGGGTTCCATTTAGACAAAATTAATAGGGAGGGGCCGTGGCCGAGTGGCTAAAACAACAGCTTTGGCAGCTAGTGGCACGAATTCAAATCCTGGTCGAGTCAAAAAAATGTAACGTTCAGAAAAAAAATAAAAATTGAAATGGTCACTAGTGATAAGCTGCCGGGAAACTATCCGACTAGAATCATCGACTAGTCATTCTTTAGATGGCCTGATACTAGAACAACTTTGAAAATCATCGTATTGGGACTCGCGAGTTGCTGACGTAAAATCAGGGCGTCGAAAGATGCAAACGTAGCGAGTATAAAAAAATTCTGTTACTGCCTAGCCGGCTAAGAATTCTTTTGTACTTCTGCAGCTAAAAAAGTCTAAGATTTCTCTACTAGATGATAGATCTGCACAGAAAAACTCCACTTTTAATACAGACCCTTATCTGATTTTATCAGACCCTCAGATATTATCTTCCTAATAGCCATAAGTCTTTTGGCAAGTTAAAAGGGTTAGGTAATAAAAATTTGGACAACAAGTTTTGTAATTGATTTATTTTTTATTAAAAAGGGCATTGTGCCAACCAACTTTTTATCCGAAGCTGAAGTTTATGCAAAAGTAGCCAATTTATTCAAAAATCAAGAAGATCTACTTGTTGAATTTAGTCAATTTTTACCCGATGCAAACAATTCAAATAACTCAACAGTACAACTAAATCAAATATCACTTCAACAACAATTAGGTCAAAATTTATCTGCTATTCAACAAGCAATACCAAACGAGTATGCCGGTCAATTGGCTGGACTCAATCTTGCTTCACAACAAATAACCCAAATGCCATTAATACAATCATCAATTCTACCCATACCAGCCGTTATACAACCAAACACTCAAACAATCAAAAGTGTTAATTTAACTCAACAAAGTGTACCAATTGTTCAACAAAATGTGACTAATAATCCACAGAATAAAACAGTCAAAACTGAACAATCTCAACCAACACCGACTAAAACTGAACCACAAAGACCACAAACTCCAGCTGATAACGCCTCTATTTCATCCGTTTCATCAGTACAATCGAACAATGGAAATGTTCAAAAAAATGTTTTGAATAGTTCAAATGGACCTATTAAAAGACCTTCGTCACTAGCACCTGTATCTACCAAGGTAAAATTTTATTCTCTTTCTTTTAACCTAGGCTGATGGGTCTTGCCAATGGGATAGTATTTTAAATAAAAGTTTTTTGGGTTAGAGAGGTCTGAAAGTAAGCAGACCCATGAATACAAAGTGTTTTTTTAGCATTAAATGTACATAAATAATGAACAAAATGGTAAAAGCGACTACATTTTTTGTAGAAAATCAAATTTTCCGAGGAAAGAATAAATATTTCCGAATACTTTTTCGGTTTTCGTTTTCAAATCTCCTTTTTTGTCTCAGATTCGTAATCTACGCATAAAATTTGTTTTGTTGGGCCTCAAAAAAATTAATTTTCCCCCCAAAAAAATCTTCAATCTTACATTTTTCTATACGTGAAGCTTCTTGGACCCAAAAGTAAGAATATAAGAAAATAATTTGCCAGAAAAGAGCGGGATTTTAGTGCCGCTTAAAAAAACAAATATTTACCGTAACAAGTCTGGCAAATTTCAGTGTAGACCATATTGACATTTTTCAAAATAATTATTTTTAGAACCAAGTTACAGTGCTTCTTCTCAAATGTAACGTTCTTATTAGAACGCGTTCCAAAAAAGAACGGAAAACAACGAAGACCGTACCGCCACCGTTTCCGTTTCGTTCTCAGTGCTGTGAATTGTTTGTGCAACTGAGGACGGAACGGGAAGTTTGAGCGGGAACGGGACGTGAACTGAGGACTGAACCGGAACGTGAACGGAACGATTTTTTCTTAGACGTGTTTTTTTTGGAACGCGTTCAAATTGGAACGTTACATTTTCACAAGAAGCACTGTTTATATTTTCTGAATTAATTTTATTCAGTCAAAAATGAATTTGAGGTCAAAAATAACAATTGAACCGATCCTAAAATAAAAGGTTTGAGTATATGGAGAATCTAGGTCATGTAGAAATCCCTAAATTAAATTAAAAAAGGAATTGCGCGCACTTTAGCAAAATAGTTTTAGGGAAAATTTTCAATAAAAAAAAAATTTCGACACCATTTTTTGTCTCGGTCCCAAAGTTCCTTCCTCGAACCTCAACTGAGAAATTTTTAAGATAAAAATTAGATAAATCCCGTTCTTAGCCTCGGTAGCCTAAAATATTTACTGCTACTGGTTGAATAAAGTACTGTAGTCGAAGATTTAAACGATTTTTTTTGTTTAAGAAACAAAAAATAGGATCAGCATCATTGGGTCCAAGTCAAAAGTTAAACACAATAAGTCAAATGAACCAACATAATCAACAACAACAGCAATTACAACAATTGAATCAATCAAAACCATCAACAAATTCATCTTCAACTCAACCACAAAATCAACCATTAAGTGTAAATAAAACTCTTAACATTGCAAAACAACAACAAAATCAATCGAATCATGACTCGATAAAATACGGACCAATAAACGAAATAACTTTTTTTGAAAAACTTAAAAAAGCTCTTCGTACTCAACAAGTATACGAAAATTTTCTCAAATGTCTAGCTCTATTTAACCAAGATATCATAACACGAAGTGAATTGATTAAAATTGTCGAACCATTTTTATCGAAATTTTCAAATTTGTATCGATGGTTCAAAGATTATGTAGAGAATATTCCGTTTCATTCGTCACTGACAAACGAGTCTTTCATTTTGAGCGAAGGCGACTCAAAAATGAATCCGAATAAGAATAGTCTTCTCAATGGAAGAGACAAAATAGCACTACCTTCGAATAACATTCATCTTGAAATTGATTATCTTGCTTGTAAACAGCATGGAGCTAGTTATAGAGACATTAGTTCATACCCTCAACCTATCAGCAGTGGTCAAACAGAACTTTGTAAACAAGTATTAAACTCGACTTATGTGTCATTTCCCTCTTGGTCTGAAGACTCGACGTTTATTAGTTCGAAAAAAAATCAATACGAAGAACAAATATTTAGGATCGAGGACGAACGGTTCGAACTAGACGTTGTACTCGAAACGAATCTAAGTACAATCAAAGTCCTTGAGAATATAGCGAGTAAAATGAGTCGAATGAAACAGGATGAATTGGCAAAATTTCGGCTTGATAGTTCACTTGGCGGCGAGTCTGAAGTAATACACATCAAAGCAGTTCAACGAATTTATGGTGAAAAAGCCAAAGATTTTATCGAGGGTCTCAAACAAAACCCTCAAGTAGCTGTGCCTTTGGTCCTAAAACGTTTAAAAGCCAAAGACGAAGAATGGCGTGAGGCTAAAAAAAATTTAGAAAAAACATGGCGTGAACAAATTGAAAGAAATTATTTAAAATCGTTAGATTATTGTGCTGGACCTTTTAAACAAAATGATCAAAAACATTTGAAGACAAAATCGCTTCTGAATGAGATTGAGAGTGTTTATTATGAACGAAACGAGGCTAGAGAAGAAGCAGCTGCGGCTAATGCAGCGCATTGTTCAGTTACAAACTCAATTGAAAATCCGATTAAGACCCTTAGTCATAATGAACCACATTTATCGTTTAAATACGAGGATAAATCGATCTTAGACGATGCTGCTGCGTTGATAATTCATCACGTTAAACGTCAAACAGCAATTCAAAAAGAGGATAAACACAAAATTAAACAGATCGTTTACTACTTTTTACCGGATCTATTCTTCGTCTCACGAGGGGCTTTATCAGATGATGAGTCATCGTCTCCAGATCAACAAAAACCCTACGATTCAGACGAGAATACAAACAAAAAGTTACGCTCGAATAACTCGGCTACTCAGGGTCTTAACACAACACCAACTAGACATACAGACACCAACAAACGACGTTTAACAGACGCTGAGTTGGATAAAAATAAAGATTTACCAAGCGAATACAAGACTCCGGTAAGTCGAAGCTTTCTTTCACCCCAAACGGTTGATTTTAATATTTTTTTTTGTTAAGGAGGATATGTACAGATTGTTTTATGTAGACGAACACTGGTATTTGTTTTTTCGATACCATCAAATCTTGTGCGAACGTTTGTACAAGATTTATAAACATTCTCAACAATTGGCCGAACAAGAACTAAATGACGCTAAATACAGAGATCAATCAGTCGCTGAGATGTTAAAACTTCGGAGTAAACTCGAAGTCTCAGTTGATGATTATTACCCGGCTTTTTTGGACATTGTACGTAACTTACTCGACGGCAACATGGATAGCTCACAGTACGAAGACACACTGAGAGAAATGTTCGGCATACACGCTTACATGGCATTTACTTTAGATAAAGTAGTTCACAATTGTGTCCGTCAACTTCAATTTTTGGTCCAAGATGAAACTTCCAATTCGGTAAAACAAATTTATAAAGAAGAGCATAAAATTTCCCATACAACATCGGGTTGTAAGGTATCACACATGTTTTATACAAATGTAATGAATTCAGAGTTGAATTATCAAAAAAAAATTGAGAGTCTTCTTAACGATCACAATGTTTATAAGATCATAACTTACAAAAACTCGTGTCGATTGACACTTGAACTTTTAGATCCACAACGAGACGATGATGAAGACGAAGAAATGAACGATGAAATAGAACCACCAAAATGGTCCGAGTACGTCGATAAACATTGTCAGACCAACGAGATAAGTGAAGATGTTAAATTAGAGTTGTTAAAGAGGCCTGTTTTTTTGACACGAAATGCCCATTTTTTAAAAGTTAAATACGATGTGTACAAAAAAGAAGAGACAAGAAGCGGGGATGATGAAATTGAAACAAGCAAAAAACGTTATGAATTGAATCAAACTAAAACATTGTATAGAAAAAATTCGTTTAAAAATTCACGTAAAACTCATATGTCAGTGAGCAAAAAAATGTATGATAAATTTCGTAAGTATTCGGTTAAATGGTTAAAAGAACAATCGATACCGGCTGATTGTATAGATGATTGGCTTATGGGTGAACATGTAAAAACAAGTAAGACAACGTGTCAAAAAGAATCGTCTCAAAAAAAACCACCGTATCACATGTATTATAGATATAAAGTTAAAGAAGAAGGTGATGTTAAAACAGAATGAAAGAAAATTTTTGCTTATTTTTTTTTTTTGCTTGGCTGTTAATATTTTGTTGAAATTTCTTTTTTTTTTTAACTTAAAAAAAAACTATTTTTTTTTTTGTCTCGTTCCTGTCCATGAAGTAAACAGAGACGTCGTGTCGATTCGTGTTTTTTTTTTTTTGGGTGGTCGGACCCTTCTGATGATTGTTAACGATTTAAATTTCTTTTTTTTCTTAAGCAAAAAAAAACTTTTTTTTTTTTCAAAATTTGATGATTCTTTTTTGTAATTAACGTTTAAAAAAATTAAAAAAAAGGTCCCTTTATCTTTAAAAAAAATAATAAAAAATTTAAAAAAAAAATATCAATTTTCATTTTAAATTTTTTCAGGCCATTGAGAGTTAAGACTCAAATTTCAGTTTGATAATTAAAATTTATTTTTTATATCGTTCACATGCCCGAGCAAAGTTGTCTAGGCGAATTCTCTTAAAGACTTGGTCCACAAAAAAACCTTTGATGTTAGGGTTCTCATGGAATCATGTATTAAGAAAATGATTGAGACTCTTCAATGATCAGGTCTTTTCGAGGGATGGCTTTCCCAATAGGGATCACCTCAGAATAATTCTAGTTCTAAATCAAACTCGTAAAGCCATGTAAAATCATATTTTTAATTCCAACACAAGTTCAGCATCGAGAGACATTAATGTTATGTTTGTATATGATCAGTTCTATACCGCACTTAAAAGTCATTGAGAATTATGGGATGTAAAAGACCCTTAGCTGATTCAATACCAATGTGATATGTGACCATATAATGAGAGTGTTACAACTTCGGATTTTGAATAGTCAAAATCGTTAACAGTCGATTTAACGGCTGTTGGTAAACGATTACTGGCTGACGTTACATTTTTATTAGTCCAAGAATACTTTCATAGAAACTGAAATGAAGCGAAATTTATTTTTTCGAACCAAAGTAATTCTCCGCTTAAATCAAAGAAAAAGCTTCCAAGAACAAAAACTTGAAGGGTATGAGGGAGACAAAAAAAAGACCACCCATCCTATCATGGAGAATTTTAGACTATTTTATTGATGAAATAAAAAATAGTCTAATGATTTGTATATAAAAAATCTTTCCATGTCATGAGATGAGGGATGGGTGGCTCTCGACCCCCTAGCCTCGTGTTGGATTCACTTTTCTTACCCATCCCATATAAGTAAGAGAAAGTAATTCTAATCCCATTACATTCCATTCGGTTCTTAGAAGGGTTTTGTTGAGTAAAGCAAAATATTTTATTTTTTAAAGGTCTTCTTCGACTATCATTGCTGAGTATGTTATTTACGATGAGGATGTATAACTAATTTTTAAACAAAAAGTAATAGTAAAAACTTATTTTGCGGATAAGTTTGAAAATATTAAAATTTCAAGAAATTCGATACATAGTAAACATATTATTATGTTCTCAAAACCGTTGCTTATTTAATGATAAAAAAAAAGTAAAAAACCCATTATGCAATCAAACAAAAATCAACAATCGAGATGTTAAAATTTGATTGGTTACATCAAATTTTATGTTTTTGTAACCAACAACTAGAAAAAATAATTAATTTTCTTCCATTTGAATTTGAACGCGTTTGCCATGAGCTAAAACACAACAAAAATCAAATACTTCCGTATAAAATTTCTAGAAATAATTCTAAAAATTTGTATTTAGTTTTTTAGATTAAAAATTCATTAAATTTTTTTTTACCTCTTTTTTTTATGAATTTAATATTTGATTGTTTAAACAGGTCGAAAGTTATCTTAAGCAAACAAAGATAACACTCATGTCCATTTTTAAAATTTTATTATTTTTAGATTAAAAAAAAAAAAAAGATGAAGTTTAGTCTAGTTGTTTTTATACTAAGTTCTTTTTTAATATGCCAAACTTTACAACAAAAGAAGCCGAAAAAAAATATTGTTGACATGACCGATGCTGAAATTGAAAAAATAGCTGAAGAATGGGACGTAAGTCGTAAATTCGAGATTCTAAATTTAAATATTCTCTAATAATTTTGACCCTTTAGAAAGATGAAGAGGAACTTCCCGATGATGAGAAGCCATTTCATGAGCGTAAAAACACAGGTCAAAATATAGACGTTCAAGAATTTCTTAAAAATAGTAAAAATGTAGGCGATTCAGTTAAAGCGTTTAACAAAAAAAATAAACCATTAATGGTATTTGTAGAGATAAATAAAAATTTAGGTAAAACTGAAGCCGAAGAAGTTAGCAAAATATGGTCAACAGCTTTGTTTAATGCACATTATGAAGTTAATCGATATATGATTGATGATCATCAAGCTATTTTTATGGTAAATGATGGTTCAAGAGCATGGGAAATAAAAGACTATTTAGTTCAACAAAAAGATTGTCTTCAAGTTACTATTGATCAAGAAAAATATCCCGGTTTACATGCCGATAAATCAGAGCTTTAATTTTGTTTAAATATTTTATAAATAAATTTCTTGTTTACACTTGCTCTTTGTTCTATTATACCCTCTCTGTGGTCTTGAGTATAAGTGTAAGAAATTATTTTTGACAATAATTTCTATTTTTAAAATCCTTAAAAAAAAAATAAGAGATTTAAAGAAAAAAGTAACTTCATCTCATAGTTTATAATTAGCCGCCTCTTCTTCAGCAAAAACATTTCAATTGAAACGATTGTTTACTTTCTAAAGAATGAATTTAACAATGAGTGTAAAATTGAAAAAAATTAAAAATTTGTTTCTAAAAATAACTTTTATTGCAATATTTATTTATAGACTTACTCTAATTCGAAAATGTATGCATCAAATGTAAAATTTTTCATTTGACTTCTTGTTAAATTTAGCTGCTTTTTTTTCTATTTTTTCTTTTTGATGTTAAATGTTAATGCTTAAAGATAAATTTATTTAGCAGGGAAAGTTTGATCATAAAAATACTTCAAAAGAGTTTAAGTTGTTCAAATCTTATGTCATCCTACCAAAATTGATTAGGTGCGGTATTTAAACCATTGAAAGATACAATTTTAAAATACCTTATTTGATTTATCATATAAAGTGCTGAAAGCATACAAACTCAAGATCTTTATTCTTAATGAATGTTTATTTAAATCGATACTTCTGAGAGACAGTTGTTACAGTGGCGAAAATGTAACGTTCCGTTTGGAATGCGTATAGAACGGTCTTTAAAAACAGTTCCGTTCTCGTTCTAAACATTTTCCAAAAAGTTCTGCTTTTTCCTCAGAAGGAAACGAGTTTAAAAACGGAACCAAGACCCTTTCGGAAAGTATTTCGAACGAGCACGGAACTGTTTTTAAAGACCGTTCTAAACGCGTTCCAAACGGAACGTTACATTTTCGCAAGAACCACTGTAGATCAGTTTGTATTGGTAGTAATGACAGTTTCTAAAAACAGAGAATTACAGTAGCATGTTTTTTTTTTTAAGTTTAAGGTTCAATCGGATTTAATTTTTTTGTTGTTATTTAGATTCACTCATTCACCATTTTAATATGGACTCTTTTAATAAAATTAAAATGATTTTAGTTTATATAATTTTTTTTTAATAAAAAAAAGAATAATGTCAATTTCCAATAAATTTGGTAAAAAAAGATCCCAAAAAGTGTTTTATTTAATCGTTTTAACTTTGATCAATCCATCGATAGGTCTTAATATGTCTAGTCTAGTAAATCTCTTTTTAAATAAAGACTGTCTCAAAGTTTAAACGATTAAATAAAACACTTTTTGGTATCTTTTTTTACCAAATTTATTGTAATAAAAATAAAAATATAAACAAAATTGTAAATAAAAATGTTTGTAATAAAAAAATGTTTTTTTTTTGTTTTTAATCGTAAATATTTAAGTAAATATCTGATGGTTTAGCGTCAATGAAGGTGATGTAAGTCAAATGAGGTAGAATACCTAAACTAAGCTCCAATTCAGACATTAGTATTTCACTGTACATTTGATTTTCCATTGAACCCAATCGACCAACTGACATCAAAATACACAATGCACATGGTTCGTGTGACCCGCCAAATGTCAATATTTGCTCTGGTATGATTTGAACTGAGCAATACTCCTTTGGTTTGTTTAGTAATGACTCCAATATTTCGGTGAGATATTGATTAAAATCTTCTGGTATTTTGGACTGTGGTACGTTTGTAATTAGCTTAAGAAATGGCATCTACAAAAAAACAAAAAAATAAAATAAAAATAAGAGGACATCAAAAATTTTTCAATAAAAGTTTGTTTTTAATATTTTTCTTTTTTTTATTTGTCTTTAAAAGTACACTCGAAAAGATCTTCTATATGCTTTTGATTTTTGAATGACGAGATACTATTCAATTTAACTGAATACGCATGTACACATCAAAATTTTGTGTGTTTAATCCAAGTCTAATCTCAAACTCAATTTTTAAATGGAAAATTTCTCGATCAAAAAGTTATCAAGTCTAAATAATAAAAATTTACCTCAACTTAAAGAGCTTACATTCCCTTTATTTTTTTTTTAATTTTGAAATCAAGAGTTTTTTTTGGGGCACTCTAAAAATAGCCTATGCTTAGAGTATGATTTCTCGTGGGCAAGTCTAGTCATAAACTTGTTTTAAAATATTTTTAGATTGTTCCTAAGGAATGCATAAAATTTAACGCAAGTCAATTGTCTTGTCTTTGAACCACACAATTTAGATCTTAATTTCAAACTATCCTTGCGTTTTTTTTAGAAATATCTGGTTTTTAGTATTTTAATCGCTGCTTAAGGCGGGTCTAAATTGACTAATATTCTCAAGTAACTCATTCAAGTGTTGAAAGGTTTAAAAAAAAATGGTCAAAGTTTTTGTTACACAATAAAACCTAGGACCCAATAGTTGGAAAACTTTTTAATTGAGTTCATCACATGAATTCGTTTGACTCTTAAATTTTAGATCAATCATGCCATTTAACTTCAAATTGATGAACTAGGACATTCTACTTTGGGAAAGTCAGAAATCATTAAAAATCAATAAAACATCTTTTTTATTATTTTAAAATTTTGAATAAAAAATTTATAAACAGAGAATTAGAAACAAATGATTAAAAATGTTAACATTTGAATCTAAAACAAATTTGAATTAAAGTGCAAGCAAAATAAAGTAGTTTTGGATTAATTCAAAATTAAATGTTTGTTTTAAATTTTTTTGTTAGGGATTTTGATTGTCGATTTTATTGATCTTTAAAAATAAACTTGTTTTGTTGCGATTAATAAGCACCATTAGTTTGCTCATACTTTAACAAGAAAAAGATGTTTAGAGGATATTTTAAAAATTGAGCTATGTTCGTATCAATTTAAGTTTGGATTGGTTCTAGTGATCAAAATTTGGTCGAATACAAATTAATAAATAATAATTTGAAATCGGTATTAAACTCATGAAAAATAATTTCAACATTCTTACAAAGCAAAGTTATCTAACACTTGTTTTTAAATTATGAATCATAAATTAAATGGCTATTTTTTTTTCAATTTTCATTTTTGGTTCGAATATCGACACAAAATTTTGGATGCTGTAGACATGTAAACTTGACTTAAAATAAACATGTTTATTTAAATTTTTTTCGTATTTAAATAAAAAATTGACCAATTATATAAGGATAAAACAAAAAAGTAACTCGGGAATCCTTAAGAATCCAATTTAACCAATAATTAATTCTTTTTGTCCTATAAAAATGTACAGATAAAATTCCTATCCCACAAATCTTGGAAACCAAACTCAAATAAACTTATGTCTTTCACTTACTTGTTCGATTTTTGACCACTCTGTTATTATTAGTCCAGCCCTATCAAAAACAAACATTTATACAATAATAAAAAATCAAAACTCTGCACTACGTCTTACAGTACTTTTAATGATTTCTTTACCAAAAGTGTTAGTGCAAAATAAAGTTTTTAGCAGTTCCGTTATTTTGGTGAAAAAATTTTTTTTTCGATTTGTTAAGTCGAAGTTTAAATCTTATTATTCAATTTATTGTATGATTCTGTTATGGTCAAAAAAAGAAGCGTTAAAGAAGTGTTAGGATCAAAAAGAAAAGTTTAATACAAGTGTTAGATAAGTGTTAGGCAAGTGTTTGGTAGTTTTTAGGGTCAAAAAGAGAAGCGTAAGAGAAGATTTAGTAAAAAAAAGAGTTAAAAGACTTCTCTTTTTGATCCTAACACTTCTTTAACGCTTCTTTTTTTGACCATTCCACTATAATTCTAACATCTTACACTTGTCCAACGCTTAATTTTGAATTTATAATGCTTTAGTTATTAAACCTAACACTTTCTTCCTACTTTCTAACACTTTATTTCTAGAGAAACGGTTCATTCTGCCGATTTATTTTTATTGCACACTGTCTAACGTTTTTTCAAAAAAAAGTAAAAAAATCAATAAAAGTAATGTATTCTACATAAGTCAAGGTACACTCACTCTTATTACTTACATCAATTAACCAAAACAGTTTTAATTTAAGAACGTTTCAAACAGCTCTCACTTAGATGATTATAAAAACAATTGCTAATAAAAATCCATTGTACAACTTCTTTTTTTTTTACTAAATAATCTTTTTCAAAAAGAGACAACAACTTTACCACTTGTATACTTTAAAAAAAAAAAAGAAAAAAAGAAAAAAAAAAACGGCGAAAGGAGTTTTATTACTCAAAGCCGTTCGATTAAATTTAAATAAACTTTAAAAAAAAAAAAATCCAATTATTTTAGAGTCGCTAGATGAGTATTTTAGATATGCAAACGGAAGAAGACTTGCTAAATAGATCATTTTTTTTAAAGACGTAATTTTTAACTTTGTAAATGGAAATCAAATCTGAAACACAATTTTTTATTTTACTTAAATTTTTTTTTTAGTTTACTTTACAAGTACTTTAATTTTACTCAAAACTTCTTTCTATTCAAATCATCAAAGAACTTTAATTTTTTTTCCGTCTATTTTTTGTAAAATACTTTTACTTTTTTCAATAAACTAGAACGAAAACCGTTGAGGTGAAACGGTCCAAATTAAAAAGAAAAAATATGCAGATATACACAACTTTTAAAAACTTTTTAAGAGGCTGTTTCATGTCTTTATTTTTTTTCTCCTTCCGTTAAAATTATCAACTATTTTTAAGAACTGGATTAAATCACCTCTTCATCGTCTATATTAGATTATTTCTAAAAATCGCAATGTTGAAAAAAGCTTAGTTACTATAAGCTTTGTCAAGAATAAACCCAATTCTTAATTAAAAATGGGGCGTAAAGAATTCTGATTCTTTAGTACGCATATTTAACATCTCAATTTAAAACCCAGAGTAAAATCTAGGCTAAATGATTAAAAACCTGCATGTCGACAACTTTTTGATGAAATGCGTTTTCCACCTTAGTGGAAGGCGTTATTTTCGGCTTCTTAAAAACCTTAACCCCATCTTTTCACTTATAGTACAAGTTCTTATGAATTGGCCGGCCCAAACTGAAACGGACTAGACTACTCGGAGGATGTTGGCCAATCGGAAGAAGACGAAAAACGAGGACCAGCTAGAATAAGTACTTGAAACTTTAGCTAAAGAGGGGGTGTAAACTGAACAAGAGAACACACTCTTTTCCTATACAGTATCTACTGATGGAGCCAATCATACAACAGATCGCCACCTAATCATGCAACAGATCGCCATCGTGGAGAGAATCGTCCGCTAAAAATTCTGGTATCTGGCAACTTACGTGAGAGAACGAGACTCGCCAGATACCATTATTCATAAGAACTTGTACTATAAGTGAAAAGATGGGGTTAAGGTTTTTAAGAAGCCGAAAAAGATCCCTTCCACTAAGGTGGAAAACGTGCGTCTTTTTACACCGGATATGTGGGGATATATGGATGACATCATCGTTGGTTGCTTCGACGTCCATTGCATCGAAGTCAGAAATCAGAAATCTGATTAAATTTTAGAGATTCTTTTTGACGGAAGAATTTGTGTACTATTCAAAAGAGGTGACCGGTCGAAAGAAGACGGCTTTCACCAAGATTATTAAAAGGGTAACTCGAAAGACTTTGAAAAAAGCACAAGGCTACCTGAATTCCTACTGTCGGCAATAGTCACAGCTTTATACGAGTGGTTGATGACAAGACAACTTACATCCCATTTATTATTCCTTAAATAGGACAAGATTTTCTTTAAGAGTAGTCAAGTGTCTCCTTTATAATATAACGTAACAGTTGACGCTTCATACCCCACCATAAACTTTATAGTGAACGAGGTTCCCTATCAATTCATGATCTCATCATAACTCATCCATCTTAGTGAGTTGCGAGTAAAACACTAATGCGTGTGTAAAAAACATCAGAACAAAACCTCGGAATGGGAATTTCATGGGTTTTCACTCTTAAACGGGTATCGATCATTTTTTTCCGGTCAAGTAAAACACTAAGGCAGAATACCATATATCTATATTTAAATTTAAAAATAAATTTTGTCTTTATTTGATTATTTTCAAGTTAGAACCACTTAGGAGATTATGGGCCAATGGTCTATTTTTCAACAGTATTCAACGGTTTATTATCATTTTAGGATTTTTTTAAAATGATTTTATCATAATGAGATTTTGTTAAATTAGGAATTTAAATTATAGGATTTTATGATTCAAGGACTTTTATTTTATGACTTCTCTAAAAAAAAATTTTAGTATTAAGATACGGGAAGCAGAGCTTTTAATATTGCGAGTAACGAGACGTTAGATAATTTTTAGTTAAGATTAAGTGTTCAGATTTTTATAAATTTATTTTGCTTTATATTTTAAGGAGCCCCAAATCATAAATCTTACTGGCTTTAAATTATATTCCTCCCCTATGACACTTTACGATCAAGTAGATACGTGTCTTGGCATCTTTCTCTCATAAATCTCTCTAGAGATAGGTGAGGGTTTGTCATTTAACCAATCAGTTCCTTTTGTACAAACGATTTTTTTAAAATTTGAGAATTTTTCCTTGAAAATTTAATAAAATCGATATTTTGCAGATCTTGCAATTTCAAAATTTACTTATCATTTTTAAAAACCCTCACCTATTCTTGTAGAGAAAAACTTACTCTGCTAAGCTAATAGGATTGTGTCTTATTTGATAATAGAATTGACGAGAAATAAGGTCTCAAAAACTACTAAAAAATAAGTAAAGTTTATGATTTGGTGCATTTTAGAATCAACATAAACTAATTTGATTATGAAAAAATTTGAAAAACTATTTTATCTCAGGAAACTTCCTAACAGTCTTAATCTCAAAATTCAAAATATGATTTATTTGTTAACGTAATTACTCAATTTTTATGACATGTCACAAATACTGAAATTGCTACCCCTTTAACATGGTAATTTCTGTATTTGTGACATGTCATAAAAATCGAGTAATTACGTTAGATTTCATCTAAATGTTAAAATTTATGATAATTGAAGGGTTGGGTGCGCCTGGTAGCTATGATATTTCAGGTACACTCCGGCTACCCAAATGGTGGAAGCTTGGTATAAGAATATATTTTTTACGTCATTTCTCTCTAATATTGAAGGCATGGCCTCGTCTTGTATTAAAGGCATGGCCCTATCCTTTATTGAAGGCATGGCCCTCTTTTACTGATAAAATAGGTCGCTTTCTCGAGACATTTTTTCTTGAAAGTCTTAAAAAAAACAGATATTTCTTTATGATATCTGTAATCAGACTGGTTAATTCTCAACTATTGTAGAGGAAAACTTATTCTAAAATTCTAATGGTTTTGTCTCTTAATTGATTACACCGCTTGTTTTCTTTAAATAGAAGTTTTCGAATGTCACACATTTAACAATCTCTTTCTTAACAAATGTCGGACGTCTTTAATTCAATTAAGAAATTTCTTTGTTCTTTGTTCTTAATTGAATAATTATTGAAAAATTTTTTATTTTTATCCAATACTTTTTGTAGATTTCAGATAGATATCGAACTGACCAACCAGTTTTTGCATAAGAATCAACCAATCAGTTTTGTAGGTTTCAAAAAACGAATTTTAAAAACGTTCAGTATTGTGTTGGTTAATGAGCTCGTTCCTCGCAATAAACAATAAAAAAAAACGTAAACATGGATGTTTGTAGTGCTATGAAACTGAATTCTCTGTCCTCACCATAAAGCTCAATAACCGATGAATCGAATGTAGAAGACAATCAAATGAATATTGGTGATTATGAAGACTTTGTTGATATGGTACATACAATTCCATTCGAAAACACCAAAAATAAACAAGATCGAAAACAAGACAGCATATTGGCAATGTAAATCAGAAGATTTTCTTGCATCGGTAACTACACTAGATTGTCTTGGGTGTTTAAACTGCGACAATCATAAGAATGACACTCAAAGTGCAGCTGAACACAAACTTAAAGAGATCGAAGCTTTGATAATAAAACGAGCTTTTGAAGAAGATACTGCAAATACCACGATTTACAATGAAAAATAAACAATTTAGTAGCTTGTGGTGTTGATTTTGAACACCACAAAGGATCCGACATTAATTAATGTAAATCAAAAAAGAGTTCGAACGACCAAAGACATCGATTTGTATAACAAATACGGCTTTACAACTGACGGTAAACCGTTTTTCTTATTCAATTCAAAAGATAACGATCGTTTTTTAGAATTTTGTTCAACAATTTGTCTGAAAATTTTAAGTCGAGCAAAACAATTTCACATTAGTTGCTGTTTAAATAGATGTTTCCATCAGACCTCATTTTACTGGGCGAAAAAAGTAAGAGGATAGACAAAAAAATGTTAATGCTTTTAAAGGCGTTTTTTAATGAGTGTAATTAGCGAACGTTATTAAATTCTGGTTTTAGACTTCTAACAAACGTACTCATTAAAGAGAAGACAGATAGATGGAATGATATTTGATTAGTTAGTTGAAACAAATTTAATTTTACAATCAGTTGTTAAACATTAACAAGTGAATTTACAGTTTCACAAAATTAATTTAAGCTATTCGTGAATGTTAAAATAGAGATGTGGCATTATTCCAAGACAATTTTCCAGTTCGGACATCAAAATTTCGCTGAATAATTGGTTTCCGATTGGACATAGACGTCCAACTGACATCAAAATTCACAACGCACATGGTTTGTGTGATCTTCCAAAAGTCAATATTTGCTCTGGTATGATTTGTACAGAACAATACTCTTTTGGTTTGAATAAGAGCTCTTGCAAAATTTCAAATAAATAGTCGTGAAAATCGGACGGTATTTATGAACATGGAACGTTTGTAACAAGTTTGAGAAACGGAATCGGCAAAAATATTTTGCTATACAAAAATAAATTGTATGTCCCGAGCGTCGATTTTGAAATAAACCGTACGTGTCAAGAATTCAATCGTTCATGCGACGATTTTTCTAGAAAAATTTAAATCATCGTTCAACAGAAAACGTATCAATTCACAGTTTTAATTCCGAATCAAATTAAGATATTTTTTTTTTATTTTCTAAAATTAATAAAATAAAATTTAAATTTAGATTCATTAAATTTTTTTTGTTATAAATCATTTATGTCTTTTGAACGAAACCGAAAATAACTTTTTTGAATGGACCTAACCTTTTTATCTAATGAAAAATGTAAATTCTTATGTAAAAGATTTGCGAATGATTCGAAAAATTTTGCATATTCGAAATATTTGACCCTTAATTAATCTTCAGAAAGTGTGTCCATGGATCATTAGCGAAACAAGATTATTTGCGATTAAAAAATCTTTGTAATTTATATAAAGGGCCGTTTCCAAGCTCAAATAGCCCATAAAATTTGGGTATTTTTTCGAAAATCAGACCAATACCTAAATTCCAAAATTACTTGTTAACCTATGTTCACCCGAGCCAAAAACCTAAATTTTTCTGATTACCCATACCCACCCAGTACCTTAAAATTAAAAGGTACATATGTCTGGTTATAAGGATCCAATTGTACAAAATGAAAGATGGAAAAAGTTTCGGAGCTAGTATAGAATACTGAAAAATTAAAGTATAATTAGAGTGAACTTTCCGTTAGTCTTTCGAATTAACGAGGTAAGGCTATTGTATTTAACCATCTAATTGAGTTTTATTAAGTCAAAAGCTCAGTTGACACTTACAAAGACAATCCTAGAGGTTAAAAATGAGTCTACATGTTTTTATTTTAAACTTGTAGTTTGGATTTAGAAAAATAATTTATTTAAATACGTTTTAAAATAAATAAGAAACGAAAAAAAATTTTTTTTTTAAAAAATTTATTTCAACAAAGCAAAATAAAGTAACTAATGGATAAGCTGTGAAAATTCGCAATTGAAAAAAAAAACATCTTTGTTTATCAAAACATAGATCAAAAATTTTATTCATTGTTACTCGTTTGAATGCTCAAAAAAAATCGCCATTTTTAAAATTATCTGCAGCTTCTAGTCCACATTTTAGTTAAAAAATTTGATCATACTAACCACATTTATTTTATCGTTAACTAGAAAAAATGCTTCAGCAACAACAAAGCAATCAAGTTCAAGAAACTCAATCCGAACAATTCGGACCTACTTCTGTCACTAAACTAGAAGTAAATGGAATCACAGCTGCTGATATTAAAAAGTTACAAGAGGCTGGTCTTAATACAATCGAAGCAGTTGCTTATGTTCCTAAAAAACTTTTATTATCGATCAAAGGAATTTCGGATCAAAAAGCAGAAAAAATACTCGTAATCTTTACACTTAATCTTTCCTTCAATAAGTGGCTAACATGTTAAAACTTAAGATGGAAGCTTACAAGCTCATTCCAATGGGATTTACAACCGCCTCGGAGTTTCATTTAAAGAGGTCTGAAATTATTCAATTGACCACCGGTTCGAAAGAATTGGATAAATTATTGCAGGGTGGGATGGAGACTGGTTCTATAACTGAAATGTTCGGAGAATTCAGAACTGGTAAGACTCAATTATGCCATCAATTAGCCGTCACTTGTCAAGTAAGACTAAATTAAAAAAATTTCCATTTATTCTAACTGAAATATTTAATTTTAAGTTGCCGATTGACATGGGTGGTGGTGAAGGAAAAGCACTTTACATCGATACAGAAGGTACATTTAGACCCGAAAGATTATTAGCTATTGCTGAGCGATATGGATTGAATGGGTCTGATGTGTTGGATAATGTAGCATATGCTAGGGCTTATAACAGTGATCATCAAACTCAGTTATTGCTTCAAGCATCAGCCATGATGACCGAGACCAGATATGCTTTGATCATAGTTGACAGTGCGACAGCTCTTTATCGTACAGATTATTCAGGCAGAGGAGAGTTATCAGAAAGACAAATGCATATGGCAAAATTTTTGAGAACTTTACAAAGAATAGCAGATGAAGTAGGATAAGACTCTTTTATAATAATTTAGTCAAGTCTTAATAAAATTTTTTTAAAGTTTGGTGTTGCAGTTGTGATTACAAATCAAGTAGTTGCTCAAGTAGACGGTGCATCAATGTTTCAAGCAGATCCTAAGAAACCAATTGGAGGTAACATTATGGCACATGCTAGTACGACACGTTTGTATTTGAGAAAAGGCAGAGGTGATTCAAGAGTTTGTAAAGTCTATGATAGTCCATCGTTACCAGAGTCTGAAGCAGTTTTTGCGATTAGTACTGAGGGTATTATTGATTCAAAGGAATAAAAATTCAAGTCTCGTTTATTTGTTTGTTAAATAATAAAAAAAAATTGATTTTTTTTCTCGTAGATTTGTGAATAGACAAAATAAAATTTAAAAAAATTTATTTCTTGTGAAAAAAAATGTAAATAAAAAGTTTATATCAAAGATAGTATGTATTTTTTAAAAAAGCTTTCGAAGTTGATTGGATCGTTTATATTTTTAAAATATTCTTCTCTTAAGTTTCTATTTTCTTTTCCATTAAATATTTTCAAAAAATAAAATTCTAAATTTGTATATTTTGTGCGATTACTTTTGATTTCCATAAAGTTTGATACAAAATTTTGAACACTTGAAATTATTACATGCTTAAACCCCCTCCTCCTGTCAAAATAACCTTTTTTCCATTTAAGAACACCCCCTACTAAAATATTACATTCAATTTTTTTTAGGAGTTTTTATCACAAATAAAAAAATGTTCACAATCTTGCAAAACTAAAAAAAGCCTCCAATTATAAATTTCTAAAATGTCACCTCATGGTTAATTCACTGAATAAACTTGAACTTTGAGCCTTCTTCGTTAAATTTGGGCAAAAAACAGTAAAAATTGCCAAAGAAATTAGTCAGAAGTCACTGCAGAGTGTTGTGAAGTTCAAAGCAACAAAGCAATAAAAATAGTTCCAGAGGTGCTATAGCCTAGATAAAACTTGTCTTATCTGAAACAAAATTTGTCTTATCTAAATTAAGCGTCTGCAGAAACTCTGCAAATTAATTACGCAGTTAATTCAAATATTTTTAATGGCGTGCAGTTTTCAGAGAATTTGCAGAGTTTCTGCAGACGCTAAATTTAGATTAGACAAATTTTGTTACAGATAAGACAAGTTTTATTTAGGCTATAGCACCTCTGGAACTATTTTTATAACGATTCTGCACAATTGCTGTTGCTTTGTTGCTATGAACTTCACAGTGCCGAGTTTTCCATTGAGCAAGTTGATAACTTTCGTCAACAGTTTTTAAAAAAAATTGAAATTATTAGTCGACTTTACAGGTCCTTTATTGTTCTGATTTACAATTTATCGACTACTCCTATTTGACGATTTTATTGAGCTCTAGGAAAACTACTGAAAATGAACTAATGAAAATGTAACATCATCCATGGTTGGTGGACCGGTTTTATCTTTGTTCAAATTAGTATTGGGTAACGGTCATTGAAATTTTGATTCTATGCTAAAAAAAACACTTTTATTAAGCTTCACATATCCAAATTTATAAGTTGGTGCATGATTATTTTGAAATATTTTTGCGTTTCACGATCTCCAATCGACGCTTGATACTCCTTAAAATGATCTTGGAAGAGCTATGACAGGGACGAGTCGTCGAATGTTCGAATAAATTAGAGATATGATTACATCATCATCATTTAATTTTATTTTCAGTCTTTCACGTTTTATTTTGAAAAAATCGTGTTATTTTAGGGTTCTTTTAGTTTTTTTTTAACATAAAGGTAAATTTTTTCAAAAAAAGTTTGATTTCAAAGAGTTTAATTTTATTTTTTTAAAATAAATAACCAAAATCTAATTATGACAAATAAGAAACAAACAATCGAATAGAACTCATTACAAGTTACAAAAATAAACTCACGCGAAGAACGATCGTCTCAAAAGCATTACAACAACACAACAAAATCGTCTAAAGCAAACAGAAACTTTAGTAGTCAATTTTATAAATAGGGATTTATCGCAATAAACTTTTTCTCTTTTGAACAATAAAAAAAAACAACAACAATATTTTCAAAGCAATTTTTGTCAAAGGTAAATTCAGATTCCTTTAGAATTTTCATTAAAAAATGGAAACTAACATTAAAAATTATAAATTTCTAAATAATAAAAAACGTGATGAAAATTTGAATCATTCAATACCAAAATATGTCACATTATCTTGGTCTCAACTTACAATCAAAGCTCAATTACAGTCTAAAATAAAAACGTCATCTAAACAAAAATGTTATGAAACAATACTCGATGAAGTTAAAGGTATTGTAGAGCCTGGTGAAATGTTAGCTCTAATGGGTTCAAGTGGTAGTGGCAAAACAACGCTTCTAAACGCTCTTAACTACTCTGTAAAAGACTCAATGTCCGTTAATGGTAAAATTATGCTAAACGGTTGTAAAGCAGATCCTATTAAAATGTCAATGGTATCGTGTTATATTCAACAAGATGACCTATTTTTTGGAACTTTGACTGTAAGAGAACATCTCATTTTTCAAGCTATGCTTCGAATGGACAAAAGTTTGAGTAAAGATTCAAAATTAAGACGAGTTAATCAAGTTCTAAAAGAGGTATTTTTGAGTAAAAACAAGCTAACTTAAGTTATTTTAGTACGTTTTTTTTTTTTAAGTTCAATTTAGAAAATAGGGCTAATGTGAAAATAGGAATTCCAGGTAAATTTATTTTGAAAGAAATATTTTTAATTAAATTATTTCAATTTTTTCTAGGAAAAATTAAGGGAATATCAGGTGGTGAAAAACGAAGACTAACTTTTGCATCTGAAGTAAACAAGTCTCGAATTGTTTTAATTTAATTTTAAACGATTTGATTTTTAAAGATTTTGACAGACCCTCCATTATTATTTTGTGATGAACCAACTAGTGGTTTAGGTACAGTTTCACAAGCTTCAATCAACTTTAAGATGATTCAAATGATTTTTTTTAAGATTCATATCTTGCCAAGTCAATTATTTGGTATTTGAAAAAATTAGCTTTAAATGGAAAAACTGTAGTTTGTTCAATTCATCAACCATCAAGTGAAATATTTGCAAATTTTGACAAGTATAGAATCATTCCATAACTCTTCTCCAAGACGGATACTACCAGACAAATGTACCCATTAATTTTAAGGTATTGGATGGGTATGGGTAACCAATATAATTTGGGTATATTTTCCCTAAATCAGACATGTGTACCCATCTATTTTCGGGTATTGGGTCGGTTTGAGTAAACCGAAAAAATAGTGTTTTAGGGTTTGGGTAGGGTATAGGTTACCCATAGATTTTGTGATTTTGGGTAGTTGGGTTGGGTACCGATAAAAATAGGGTGAATATACCCGCAACTCCAATTAAAAACCCAAATACCCTATTTTTATGGGGACCCAACCCAACTACCCAAAATCACAAAATCTATGGGTAACCTATACCCTACCCAAACCCTAAAACACTATTTTTTCGGTTTACTCAAACCGACCCAATACCCGAAAATAGATGGGTACACATGCCTGCCCAAAACCCATTTATTTTACCCCTATCTGAAATCCAAAATTTTTGGATAACATCCGCCCCACTCGAACTCAAAACCTGATTTTTTCGGGTAACCCATACCTACCCAAAACATTAAAATTAATGGATACATATGACTGGATACTAAAATATTATTTTTTTTAAGAATTTGCTTACTCTCTCAAACCAAAGTTGCTTATTTTGGAACAAGAGAAAATTGCCTTGATTTTTTTGAAAACAAGTAACTTTTTTCGATATGAAAGTCTGGAGAGTTAAAAATTTAATTTTTCCCCAAGTTTACTCAAAAAATGTCCGCCATTTACGAACCCAGCTGATTTTTACATGGATGTTTTAGGTGTCGATGTAAACGATCCAGAAAGTAGTCGAACTGAAATTCATGTAACTAAAATGTCTTAAATCAGGTCATAATATTTCATTATTTTTCAACTATTTAAAGAGACATTGCGAAAGTTTTTCAAAGAGTCAATTTAATCAACAATTAACAAAACAAATTGAACAAGTCAATCAAGAATATTTTAGCTCGCCATCAAATTATACATCTTACAAATCAACTTGGTATGATCAAATGCAGTTTTTGGTTCAACGTTCATTTTATAATTATATCCGAAATCGTAAAACAGTTATGAGTGATATAGCCATGATTGTTGTAAGTAAAATTGCAAACCCTAATTTTTGAAGGCCAAGCTAACATGTTTTTTTAACAGATTACAGCAATTTTAGGAGGTTTGATCTACTACCAAGTAGGTCAAAAATCAGGCAATAAATGTCAATTTAACCAACAAGGTACTCATAATGTACAATTTTCAATGTTTTTTACAGTTACCGTAAGCGTAATTTTTAGCACATTAGCTGCAGTTTTGACGTTTCCGTCCGAGCTACCGATTTATTACCGCGAACACAACGCGTCTGTATATCGTTCAGACACTTACTATTTATCCAAGCTTTTAATTGAGGTAATTCTTTTAATTTTTAAAATTTTTGAAAAATTTCTAAATCTTGATTCTCAGGTTCCAATTTTTATAATTCTACCAGCCGCTCATGCCACGATTGTTTATTACATGGTCGGTTTAGATTGTGATCAAAATAGTTTTGCAATATTTTTGTTAATTGAAATTTTGATTTGTAACGTTTCGTTTTCATTAGGTAAATTAATAAATCCACTCGAGACTTAAAGTCTAAAAATTTTGTTTTAGGACACTTGGTTTCAATTGCAAGTTCAGAAGCGACATTGGTGCTTAGTTTAACAGCGCCTATAATAACTATTCAATTGTTATTCTCTGGATATTTTCTTAACAGAGCGTATGTATTTGACATTTTTTTAAAAAGGCGACAAACTAAATTATTGTTTAGAGCAAGGACACCAGCGCCTTTGACATATATCAAATATTTATCTGTATTTAACTACGGTTACGATTTGTTTTTACTAAACCAATGGGAGAATGTTAAAGAGATACAATGTGAATATGACATTGAGCTTTTGTGCTATTCGGACGGACAATCGATTCTAAACCATGAAAAAATAAATCCAGTAAGACATTTTTAAAGATTTTTATTATTAAAAAATTTTCTCATTATTTTTTTAACTCAGAAAAATAAAACATGGTTTATATTGATGTTATTTATGTTGAACATAGTGTTCCGATTGTCAGCTTTTTTGGTATTATGGTATAAGGGTAAACGGGGTTCATCAAAATCAGTTGCTTTTTTAGGTAGACTAAAATCTAAAATTGTTTTTGACGTTTAATAAAATTAATGTTTTGTTAAAGAAAATTTTTAACGATAGTTTGTTTATTTTTTCTTAAATAAAATCAATGTTATATCGAAGCAAAACGTCGTCACACTCTGAATTTATCACTTTAAAATTGTAATCTATAATAGATGGAAACTGACTGAATAAATTAAACCCAGTCCTTGATGATTCATTTGAAATTGCTCAAAGAAAAGGTTTTTTTATCGTCCTATAACTTTTTTTCATTTGATAATTAGTCTAAGTGTTTTACTCCAAGCCACATGAGGTACACATAGGTATTTGCTGCCTTCCAGGTCGATTCCAATTTCCAATTGGCAGTCCTGTCAATCTGACTTCATACTTTAAGTCTTCAACTGGTCTAATCTAGTAGTGTAACAGAGGTTAGCATTTTCAGCCAATTTCATACAACCTCTCCGTGTTAATTTTTAGAACATTTTCCCATGCCTCTTTGTCAAGCTTTACCGGCTAATTCGTTGCTGAGTCTGTTTCCAGCAGTATAATACCATCAGCAAAGTCAAGATAACTTCTTGGGGTGTCTGTGGCATGTTTTCTGCTTGTAAATTAAACCGAAGAATGTAATCAATTACAATAGAAATAGAAATGGGACTAATGTGTGATTAGAAGGGGACACAAGTGAGAAGATCTGTTATAGAGTGAAAATAAAAAATAACAACAGTTTATTTTTTGCACAAAATTTACAAACATTTTTTAAATTTTTTAGCCAATTTTAAGAAAAAGAATTTTTAACTTTTTTAAAATAAACATACCCCAAAACCAAGAGACTTATAGATCCAACAGTCATGCCAAATATTCGACTAATTTTATCAATTGTGTCACTTTTGGAATTAATAACTTTATCATTGTTTATGACAAGTTCTTGTGTATTCAAAATTCGACCTGATTCATTAAAATTGTCTATAAACCCATCCTGTACCAAAAAAAGTTTAATTTAACCCTTCTTCAATTAAAATTTTTTTGTAAACTTACCCAAAAGTTATTCTCCTTTAACCATTCACGCATACTAACGTCGTTGGTTATGTAATCTCCTACATAATCCATAACTTTAGGTATTAAATTAGGTCGCTTGTCTTCATATAAACGTTTGCTTAGACACCCAATGAAAGAAAAAAGTGCTATTATCCGACCCCAATTGCAATGAAATTTACAATCTTTAGTTTCATCGTTTAACATAAACAACTCTTCGAATATTGAGTTCATAACTTGTTTGTAATTGTGTTCGGTTATATCAAATTGATTGGCTAATGGTAAATATTCATTGTCATATCTTTTTTCGAATTCGTAAGCAGTTTGACGCATAATTAGACACAAGTTTATTTGATTATTTTTGTTCATGTTTATTTTGTTTATTAAGTTGAGTTGGTTTATGCCATCCATGGTCAAACGCCAACTTATATAATCGCTTAACAAGTTCTGGGTTTGTGTGGATAAAAATGACATTTTTCTTAAATTGAAAATTTTTTTGATTGAGAATAATTTTAAAAATGTTAAAGATAAAAAAACGAAAGAATGCTTTCGAATTTGTCTTAGTTCTAAATTAAAGATATTTTGGTCAATTTGAAGTGTGAAAATCAGCGATATCGGTTTCAATAGGTTTCAAACTGTCATCACAGGGTTCAATCTATTAACAATGAACTTGTTTGCGATTTTTGAATACACATACAAAAATGTTTTGGTACCATAAAATCGTTCTTATTCCTCAAGCTGTATTCAATCTTTCTTGATTCATTTGATACTAATTGTTCGTGAAGTTGTGTTGGCGCATTATCAAATTTTATAATTTTGTAAGAGAAGGACAGCATCCTCTCCAATGCTCGATGTTGAAACGTGAAAAGACCATACTTTTCCAATGAATTATTCAAATCATTGAAGTCACACGACCCTATTCTTAGTGTTAGTAGTTTAGAAATACATTTATAGAAACAATTTGCTAGCCTTTGAATGGCTTCTTTCGACAAATAACAAATTAAAGTGAACACATAATCAAAATAGGGTAAAATAAAGGTTTTATAAAATTGAATTTTTACAGAAGTTCATAGATAGAAAAGTCTCTTAATCGAAAAGGGTTTACGATTTGCAGCTAGACATGTTTCTGTAACTAGCTTCATAAAATTTAATTTTGAATCTATAGTAAAACCTAATAATTTAAATTCTTTAACACTAATTTATAGACCTCTGATTATAATTTAATCAGGAATTTCAATCTTTGGTAAAAACCATGAAAAATTCTTACTCCAGTTTATATCTACTTTGTTAAAGTTACACCATAAAGTCAATTCTTCAATAACACACTCAAATTTTTTCAGAACATCGTCAAGCCTTTCTCCAGTTCTAAAGAGAGTTGTGTCATCAGTAAAAAGCTCAATACAGTGCCAGTCTTAACTTTTTAACCTTAGAGTCGGAGTCTGAGCCCGAGACGGAGTCTAAGTTATGGGCCTTTTGTCGAATAAAAGAGGCTCTGTGATAGATTCACAGTCGCATAATCTCCGACTCAGGCTCAAACTCCGACTCTGACTCCAAAGTTAGAAAGTTCGGGCTGACACTGTAAAGACTTCGAGGATGCAAAAAGGAAGATCATTGATAAAAATTAGAAATAGGAGTAGACCAAGAACTGAGCCTTGAAGTACTCCAAGCTTTAGTTTCGCTAAAATAGAGGAAGAATTTTTCATTTGATGAATGACCTGTCATTAAAAAATTTGTTATAAGAATGCTTTCACCTTTGTCTTAGTTCTAAATTTAAGATATTTTGGTCAATTCGAAGTGTGAAAATCAGTGAGACTTCAATAGGTTTCAAACTGTCATCACACGGTTCATCTATTTGTCAATGAAATGTCCACAATGGGATAGTTTACAGTTGGGATTTTTTTTGAAAAAAAAAGAAGCTAATTATAAAAAAATTAATTTATTTCGATTGAAAATACAAAAATTCAAGTACAAAAATAGGGAAAAAAAATCTGGACGATTTAACTAGGCTTTGGCCAACCATTCGTTGAAATAAGACTGCATTTTGTCACGGCTTTCTTTTTTGGCTACATTTACATGAGGTATAATTCTACGCGGACGAACTGATTGAACAAAATTTTTCAACTCTTCATAACTCGAATGTTCCGAGTATTCAAGACCTTAGAATAAAATTATAAAAATCGATATAATTAAAAAATTTGAGTTTATCTTTACCAAATATTGTTATGTTCTTAGACTTTTTTTCAACTGATAAACCTTCTGATAATTCGGATTCTTTGTGAGTCCAACCAGTTGGTTTAATTGCAATTAAATTTTCATAAGAAGGGTATTTTATCAAATAGCCTTGTAAGTCCTAAAAATAAAGCTTGGTTAACTTGTTTCGGTTATTTTTTTAAATTTTATACCTTTATGTTTAAATGACCCATTGGAATAACATGAAGATTCGTCTCGTTTGGATTAAGTGTCGCCATTTTAATTAATTTTTCATTTTCTAAACAATTAATTACATTCCATTTGTCTCTTGTTACACTTACTTTTAGACCCAATTCTTCAGCAATCGCTAACAAAAAATTCGATTATTAGGGTTTGATGAAACATGTTGTAAAGTTACCCATAAAGATACGCTCTTTTCCGATTGTATACGAACCACAAACGACTAGAGTGTTTGGAATTTTATTCAATTCTCTTCGGACTAAATCGACTCCAATTGAAATTATTTTCGATTGAGGCACAAATTTGTAATATGAATCACAGTATCTAAAAAATTAGGTGTCTAATTTGAAAAATTTTCACAGAGTTTTAAACAAAATTACGTTGTGTCCATGTGAACAGTGTCAATTCTAATATTTCTGGAAACAAAATCTTGTACAAGCTCATTACTTGCACGAAAATCTCCTGTATGTAAAACATATTTTCCCGTTTTTTTGAATCGAAACAAAAACATTACTGAACCAGGACAGCTTAAAGAAAAAATTCCTTGATTAATACTCCACGGCTCCTGAAAAAAAGGCGTACCGTATCCCGTACCATCTTACCGTACCGAAAAATAAAATTTAAAAAAAAAAGGTCCTTCATTTTTAGTTAAAATTTCAAAATTTAAAAAAACGGTAGAGTGGTACCTTACAGTGGTACGGTTGGATGGTACGGTATGGTAGGATATGAGGTACGCCTTTTATTCAGGAGTCGTGCATTATTTTAAAGTATTCAAGAACTTACTGATTTGCGTCGATCGGACACACTTGTATCGAATCATCATTATCATAAATATTCACAAATTTATTCAACTCCAAAGGGGTTATATATTGTTTATCAACCTTAATTTGTTTGATGACTAGATTGGCTGTTATCTTAGAACAGTAGAGTTTATTTTTAAAATGTTTGTTTAAACCAATGAAATGATCGTAATGATAATGAGACAAAAAGTAAGCATCACAATTTTCTATGTTTCCGTAACTAAAAGCATCAACTGAAATTCGAGTACCTTCAATACGTTTGTAAAATGGACACTTTCGATTCGATTTATTTTGTGATTCAGTTTGTTCTGTTTCAAATTTTGTTTCGACTACATCTGGAACTTGTTCTTCTTTTTTGGTTTGAGATTGCATCATGACATTAAAAACATTTTTGTTTTGAACAATCTCTTTTTTTATTTCAAATTTATCAAGCTCTGATTTTAATTCTTTTTTGACAACAATTTCTTGTTTAACTTCAACTTTTTCGGATTTAAAAAAACTTAAAAGTGATGTCTGTTTTATTTCAGGTTCTTGTTTGATTGATTTTTTGTTCGAGTCAAAATAATTAAGGAGAGTGTTTGATTGAGTTTTAACACGTTTTTTGGAATCAGAATCGGCTCTTGAAGCAGTGCTCAAGTCTCTTTTTGAATTCTTCATCATGTCGAATATTGTAAAACTTGATTACATAATCTTTGAAAAGAAAAAAACTTGTAATTCAAAACGAGTTTCAAAAAAAATCATTGAATATTATGATTTTTATTATCACGTTATCATTCTCAGTCTAAAAAATCATAATGTTTTTTTTTGAGGCAAAAGTTTATTAACTTGATTCCTTTAATACCATCGAAAATTATTGTTGAACATAATCAAGATGGGGGTCTTGAATTTCGTCCGTGATACAACACCCTTTTTTTTTTCATAAAAATGTAAAAGTTTTCTACAGGAACATTAGTGAATACTTTCAGACAAGTTCCAGAAGTACACAAACAATTTGCTGGGCATCATCAAAGTGACTAAGATTGCGGCATCAGGACTTAGACAAACATTTTTTTAAAAACTTAAATTAGAAAATAAAACTAATTTTTTGCTCTTTCAAAAATGCATCGGCAATATCATATTTTGACCTATTAAATAAAGTTACAGATAAGTTCTTTTAAAGAGGTCTTAGTTCGTGTAGATTACTAATCTAATCTAAAGAGGTGAGTGGTCATATTGTGGGGTATTCGAAATTTTAAATTAAGGTTTTTTTGGACCTAGAATTCATTGAAATAGTCAAAACTTGAATAAATGAGCCCAAAATTTCAATCAGAACTTGAGATAAAACATTCTGAATATGACTTAAGCTTTTTAATATTCAAAAAGCCGTAATAGATACTTCGCTTTAATATTTAGCCCCCTGTCTTAAACCCGAATGTCCTACTTTAGCCAAATGTCACTAAAATTGAGCTCTGTATAAGATTTAATGTCTTTATTCGACTAAATGATCAAAGAAAATTGGCAACAGACGACAATATCAAACTTCCACTTGAGAGATATTTAGTTATAGTGAGCAAAGAGGTCAATTTCCAGGTTGTACCTAAAACACGGAATCCAATTACGGAACGCCGGTAAATATCATATTTTAGTTGATAAAAAAATTAAGTTTTATTCAAGTGTTACTAAAAAAATAAGTTTTACAAAGGACAAAAAAAAGTTTTATTAAGTTTTTCGAAACAATTTATGCGTTACTGATCGTAAAAAAAATTAAGTGTTATTAGTGTTACAAGTGGTAGTGTTAAAGAATTTTTTAAAAATCTCGAGGACAAAAAAAAATAAATAAAAGAAAAAAAGAACATTAAATTGCTATTTAAAGTTATCATCATTCATTCAAGGAGCTTTGCTCGACCAGATTTACAAATAAATAAAATCATCAAAAAAAAAAATCGTTCGAAGTGCTAATTTAAAAATAAAAAAGAAGTTCGTTATGTGAGGTTATATTTTTGGAACACGGCATGATCTCATATGTGTTTTGATCCCGATCATTGCTTCATAATATTTACCAAAACTGGGGCACTCTGTTTTAGGTTTAATTGAAGTTTTAAGAACATTTGTTTGTGCGTTATTATCCTTGGTTGTTTCAACAGCTAATTGTTCAGTTTTAATATTATTCGATGGTTGTTTGGCAGTTGGTTCAGGTGTATACGTTAGTTTTGGCTCTTGGTTTTGAGACATTGGCTCGGTTTTAAATGGACCGAGTTTAATAATTGCTGTTTGTTGAGTGCTTGTTGAAGATGTCTCAGATACAGTGTATTTTTTCGAACAGCTGTCGTGTTTGAACTTGTTTGACTTATGTCTAAATTTTCTGGTTTCTTTAAATTATTATTGTTCAAGTCTTTTATGATTCTTGGTTTTTGTTCATTGTCCGATTGTGATATGTTTTGGGTGCTATGACGTGAACTTGTCGGTCGAAAGTTACTTGTAAATGTTCGTCTACATAAAAAAAATTAAATTAGAGGTTAAAAATTCAATGAATCAATTCGTCTAAGGGCGAACTGGAAATTCCGTCTGTATCCGAGATACGAGGGTATTGTTTTAAAGAAATCTGAATTTATGAAATTTGACTTCACAAGTGTGCTCTCCACTTATGAAAACTCCAAGTTGTTCATAATTTTGTCGAAAAAAAATTTAATTTTTGAGCTTAACCTAAGTTTAACGACTGTTTACGAAGTTGACTTCGAAAGACTGTTAGAACTATTTCAAAATAGCACATAAAATAAATTAATGAGATTCTGATATAAAACAAAATTTTACACAAGTTTAATTTAAATTTAGTCAAAAAAAACTTCAAAGGTGGCTTTTCTAGGGCTCTGAAACGAAAAAAAAATACCGTTTTTTTGGCAACTCCTGGAGGTTAAAAAAATTAGGGTTTTGGTGCCCCAAATCATAAACGTTACTTAGTTTTTCGTGATTTCTGAGAGCTAATTCCTCATCAATTTAATTTCTAGATAAGACACAAACCCAACAGCTTTATAGATTAAGTTTTTCTCTACAAAAATAGGTGAGGTTTTTTCAAACGATAAGTAACTTTTGATACTACAATTTGTCTGAAGTATCAATTTTCATAATTTTCAAGCAAAAATGCTCATATTTTAGAAAAATTGTTGCTATTGAAGCAACCTTTTTGTTTAATGACAAACTCTCTCACCCAACTCCAGAGAAATTTATGAGAAAAAGATGTTAAGACACTTTTTAAGCAAAAATATCGTTAGCGAAAAAACGAGATCCGAGAGTCGTTTTCGTAACCCAACCCTAAACAAAATGGCAATTATTTTTTTTTGTTACATTTTTTTCAACTGAAGATTTTTGTTAAACGCCTAAATTACAAAAAATTTTGTCAGTTATTAAAAAATTTATTTGGTAGTAAAAAGTATTTTGAATTCAATGGTTAAGGCTAAAAGTTGAAAATTTTATACTTTGGTCAGTTTTATGGGTTTCTATGTTACCTATGTTTTTTAACAAAAAATTTGAGACCTTTGTTTTGCAATAACTTTTGAAAATTTTTCAAATTAATCCCTAAATTTTACATTGGAATCATCTTGAAAATGGTATCTCTTCCAAAATAATTTAAAAGATACAAAATTTCAAGTCAATTTTTGTTTTGATACAAATTTCACTTCTGGGGATATATTTTTTTTTGTTTAAATCTTTTCCGCTCGAAAATTAAAAGGGATTAAACTTTTAGGAAACTTAAACAGAATAAATCTTTAAATCACAAACAACGAGTTCCAGAAACTTCTTGAAATACAATCAAATTAACGGTATGAACAAAGTTAGGTGTTTTTAAATATCATAAAATGAATAAATCGACCTAAAATCAAAGAATTTCAATAATTGCAAAACAAAGTTCCTTTTTGTTTAGAGAATTTAAAAATTAAATTTGACCATTCCTTAAATGAAAATGGGAAATTTAGACTTCAGAATTTAAAATAACACATCAAATTGTTTAAGTATCTATTATTAGATTTTAAGCAGAAACTTGAGGTTTTTGGCGTCTTACACACAAAAGTAATCGAAAAAAACTCTAAAAGAAAAAAATTTTTGCCAAATAGATTTTTTTGCTGTTTAGCTTTTAAAGCAGAAATTTATGAACAAAATTTCCGCTTTAGAGTTTTAATTCTTTAATCTGTGGGATACCTACTAAATTCAAAAAAAGCAATTTCCATTTCAACACGATTTTTTCCTCTTGAAGAAAAATCATCAATTTTTTCCATTATTTAATTTAAAGTTAACATCACTTACTTTAACTGTTTATGAAATTCTCGTATTGATTCTTCGGTTTTTATCGATTTTCTAGACAAAAATTGGATTTCGGATCAATCACCAATTGCTGCTTGTACTGCATAAGCAGCCAATTGAGTTTCATCGACGAATGATAATTGTAAATCGCCTTTGAGTAAATTATTACGTATTTGTAAAAAAATTAAGTTTCGTGCATATTCGCTTTCGATGAGTTCCGGTCTGCCTGGAAAATATTTAACTCGGAACGTAAATATGTTATTCGTATCTAAAATTATAGGGTTTAAAAAATTTTTTATGTTTTTTTTGGATTGTAAAAAAGTTACTTTTTAATTGATTTTCTACTGGTTTTAATGGATTAGAATACTCTATAATATCATTGCCATTTTCGTCGACAAGTGTGAGTTTAAGCCCAAAATATTCTTTGTAATCGGTTAAACTAAAATGATCACATACACGGTTTATTACTTCGTCTCCTAAATCATTATTCTAGACATTTAAAAAAAATTTAAATTGTAACATTTTTAATTTTGTCTTTTTTTTTGACTTAATAAAGACGAAGAGATGAAAAAGATCAAATGCTAAAAGTTTACAGAGTATTTTTACAGACTTGATACAGCTTCATAAAGTGAATATTCAACAATCTTCAAGGAGCTAAATGAAATTTTTTATAAAATTTTTAATTCTTAAGTTGTACTTTCATTATTCATGAAAGTTTGCTTAAAACAAGTGTTTGAATATTTTTTGTCCAATTAAGACTCTCGAAAGACCGTAATGTTAGGTACATAAATTACGGAATCAATCCTCCGAAACATATCTCAAGAATGCTTAATCGTTGAATCTCAATGAATGTTTATTGATTATAGGTTTTCCTATTAAGGATCCTGCTGCAGATGAATTGCCTCGTTAGAGTAGCTTTATTCCTTGTTTGAAAAATTTGGAGAATGTAGACTCCTGGAAAACACACAAAGTATAAAAAACAAACAGAGATGATTTTCAAAATCTTTAAAATTGAAAAAGAACGGAAAATTTTTATTTCAAGTTTACTTTTTTATTGATCAAACTTACCTTGACAGTTAAACTAAAATTTCCTTCGGTCTCGGAATCAATATGATAAATAAACAACGTTCGCGTATTTGAATCTTCATGTCTAAACGACGACGAATTCGAGACATCGAGGAAAACATTTTTGTTTTGAACACTCGTGTTTGATTGATTTTTGGTATCACGTTATCATTCTCAGTCTAATAAAAAAAATAATGTTTTTTTTTTCGGGTATTCTTTAAAAACAACACCCATCGACAATGCATAAAAATAACACCGGATGTAAATTACAAAAATTAAATAAATTTTTGATTTTTTTTTCGCTAACTTTATTCCTAGTGCCGTAAATTTTCTAAAACACCCTTTTTCTGGATAAAGAAATTTCATCTAGGTATTAAATTTTTGTTCCAAAAAAAAATGTCATAATACACCCAAAAATACCCACTAACCTTCCAGATACACCTCAAAACTGATGTCATTTACGAATAGAGCATAAAAAGATCTATTACGGAATGTGGTTCTTTTATTTTGGATAAGTGGTAAAGCCCTTAAAAAATCGAAAGAACCTGTTAAAAACGTAAAAACAGTAAATGATACACCCTATGCAAATTGAAAAAATTACAGGTAAGCTTGTAAAAGTAAGGTGTTTTTTGACCATGTGAATCCCAAAAATGTGGTCAGATTTTGCTTTAATATGATGTTTCAAAAGTTGGTTTAGAATACTAAGAATCTCTAGTTAATGTTGGCATATTTTTTCGAAAATTTAAATAAAAATTTCACAGTGTATTTAAGTAAAATATAGGAATTCACTGTTTAATTTTTCTATTAATGTCATCTTTCATTAGTGCTACTTTAATAGAATTCTTTTATTTGGGATATTTTATTTAAAAAATATCCCAGCATTAACTAGAGATTCTTATCTTTCAGATGATATATCATAATCAACCTTTTACCTTTCAAAAAATATGCTCTATAATGATTTAGTACCACACCTTTGCATTTGGCTGTAATCCCTTTTACTGGCTAAACCAACTTTTGAAACATCATATTAAAGCAAAATCTGACCACATTTTTGGGATTCTCATTCTCGTATCTGGAAGGTTAGTGGGTATTTTTGGGTGTATTATGACATTTTTTTTTGGAACAAAAATTTAATACCTAGATGAAATTTCTTTATCCAGAAAAAGGGTGTTTTAGAAAATTTACGGCACTAGGAATAAAGTTAGCGAAAAAAAAATCAAAAATTTATTTAATTTTTGTAATTTACATCCGGTGTTGTTTTTATGCATTGTCGATGGGTGTTGTTTTTAAAGAATACCAAAGTTCGCCCGATTGATTTTCGTCCGTGATACCCCGACTGTTAAAAAACGCGACGTTAAAACGCGTTTTTTTACAGCATAGAATTTAAAAATTTCAGAATTTTTTTTTAGAAAAGGTACATAAGTAGCAAAAATAAATGTATCTTTTAAACACTAGAAGCACCAACGAGTCAAAATGACTCTTTTTAAGATTAATAATTCTTTATTCGATCTTTTTTAATTTTGCCTGTATTATGATTCTTTGCACAAGTGATTTTTTTTCGGGGAGATAGATTTTAAAAAAAAAATTAGCCCAATATCATTATTGGTCTTAATAAAAATAGTATGTATACCTAGAAGCACCAAAAAGAGTCATTTTGACCCGTTTTTAAAATCAGTATTTCGATATGAAATCTTAGAATGTTTCTAAACCTAAAATATGATTATGATACTTGAAGAAATTTCCTACAAGATAAGCTTATTCTATGTTTATGATCGTTTTTCTCTCGAAAGAAATTTACGACCAAAAAAGGCGTTCAAAACAAAATTTTTCGATTAAATTTTTTTTTTCATTTTTTGGCCACCTAAATAAACTACACTAGGGTGTGGAGCCCGCATTTTGCGAAAATCAAAACTTTTTTTTTAAATTTGTTCCTCTCATCAAGAGCTACTAAATGAGGGGTAAAGCATTTTTGTATATAAATTTCTAAAGGGTGATAATTTGTTATGAATTTTTTTCCGAAAAAACATGTTCTCCGTATCTAAAAACCTATTATTTATTAGTTTTCAGCAGAGTTCGGGAATCGAAATCAAAGACTCGAGTCCAGACTGAGTCCCACCCGAGTCCCAAAATCCGAGTCTTTGATCTCATTATTTTTAAGACTCAGACTCAAAGACTCAGTCTTGTGGAAAAATGTTCTAAGTTTCATATTTAAGACATTTCCGAACCCCCTCCAAACTATCAAATATTTACAAAATTCGAATTTTACCTTTGTTAAGTTATATTTGAACTTTTAAATTTATTCGTATTTGTTCAAGGTTCATATATTTATCAATTAAGTGAGTCATTATAAGAAAATGCAAAAATATTTCAAATTACAAATTTTTTCTTTTTTTTTTTTTTTTTCTTATGTTGTTGATATGAATAAATTTATTATCATCATCTCAACAATCAACTCATAAATGCAAAACTAAACTAAATAAAATTTTAACTAGAAACCCGACCACATCACAATAAAATTAATTTTTTTGAAAAAAAAAATTTTATTTTTTTTAAGTTATGTTTAAAAAACTAAAGTCACAAATAAAGGACTCAGTGACACCGGTTTTGAACACTGGTGGCAATATACTTTCGAGTACCTTGGAGACAATGTCAAATTCAGGTCGATCACGTCGCGATTCACATTCGTCTGTTGCCTCTGATATTACAACTTCACTTTTTAATAATTATTCAACACCACAAAGAAATTATTACCCACCGTCTGATATTGAATCAGAATTTGAAACGGATTTAAATGATTCGAATGGATCAAATAGTCAATCGAATCGTCTTAATAAACTCCTTGAAATTTATAAACAAAAATTTAATCAATTAAAAAATGCGTATAATGAAAGCGAGGCTGAAAAAGAAAAGATTAAAGTACTTGAAATATTTTTTGATTTAACGATTTTTAAAAAAATAATTTTTTTAAGAAAATATTAACAGAGAGTCAAGATAAAGTGCTTAAACGAGTACAAGATCTTAGAGAACAAATTGAAGCTGAAAAAACGCTCAAAATTCAATTGGAAACAAAATTAGCTGAAAAAGATAAAATCATCGAATCATTAAAGAATCAGGTTTGGGCTCATTTTATTTAATCAAATTTATGATTTTTCCACTTATGAAAGGTCTTTAGATACTCTCCTGGCTTTGAAAATTGCCGTACTAAGATTTGGGAGCTACTGTGACTGTCTAAACGCTGTTTGGTATAATCGAAAAGCTAAAAATCTGAAAGAGCAAGGTCTGGCGAGTATGGTGGTTACCCCGTTAAAGTTAAACCTTGTTCTCTTAGTTATTCCAGCTTGATGAACGTGCGGTCGAGCGTTGTCATGATGAAATTTCAATTTTTTGGACCCAATGTCTTTCTGCTTGTCTTAATTAATCTTACCAAAGGTTTTAAGCATTCATCTATATATGTTTTGTGATCCACACAGCCTCCTCTTTCCCAATATGTAATCAGATCCACCCCACTTGTTCTACAAAAAATACAAACCATTGTTTTATCTTCAAATCTCCCTCTTTTTACTACTGTTTTTGAACTCTCTGCAACCCAGCTCGCATTAGATTGCTTCCGGCCAGTTTGCTTCCAGTAAAACCATGACCTGTGACTACGTCATATATTCGCCATGTCCCGCTCGATTGAACAAAACCGAGATGCTATTTTTCGAATTTTAAGATGATCGTGAATAATACGCTCGATTGAACCTTGACTAAGAGCTGTCTGAGCTTCGAATTCATCATTAGTACAATATGGGTTATCCTCTATAACATTTCGAACTAGGTCAATATTCGAGTCAACAACTGCCGTTCTCGGTCGTCCAGAGCGTAGAGCATTCTCTCTATCTTTTTTAGCTCGAAATTTTAGAACCTGAAAGTTTGAGTAAGGTTTTAATCACTTACATTTACCAATCATTAGTTATTGAATGTTTAAATAAAGCAACATGGAATTAAGTTGCAAAAGACGGAAAGGTAGGGTTAAAATTTTTACGGTGTCAAAGATTCAGTTACAATGTCAAAAATGTGAATATCAGATCAGAAGGTGTTTTGCTGTACGTTTTAGAACTCATGTTTGAAAAAATCTATGATTGGTCTATGAAGATATGAACTTAAAGCTAAAAAGCCATCATTTACGCTTGGGACCCTGATCGATCGAAATTCTTTCTTCATCTAAGTCATACTCGGGCGAAAACGGTATTTTCTGAAAAATCGAGTCCCATGGAACCCCCTTTAATAATTTCATAATGATAATTTTTTTTTAATTCAAGGAAAATCCAGCTAATTCAAGTAACTTAATCGACTTGGATAACATAAATGAAGGTGAATCGAAAGAAAAAGTCGAAAAATTAGAAATACTTTTACGAAAATGCCGTGAATTAATTAAAACACAAAAACAAAATTTAAGCGAAAAAGATGACTTAATAAATGAACACCAAACAAAATTGTCAAAATTGGAGCCTCTTGAAATTCAAAATAACGAGCTAAACGAAAAAATAAAACATCTAGAACAAGAATTGGAACAAATTAAACGAGACTTTGAGGGTAAAGAGATCAATTTGAACGAAGAAAAATCAATATTACAACAAAATATTGAAAAAATGACTAAACGGTGTCAAGACTTGAACATGGAATTGGAAGAAAAAGGAAATTTATTTCAAAAACAATTTCAATTATTTCAAACTGAGTTTAATGAAAAGGAAGAAAATTTAAGTTATCGACTTAAATTGTTACAACAAGATTATAACAACTTGGAACAAGAGTTAATCAATGAGAAGGCAAACAAAACTAAAAATGAAACTGATGATGAGGCAAGTACAAGAATTAATCAAATTATGAACGAGAAAAATGAGCTTGAAACAAGTTACGAGTCAAAGATCAAGGTGTTAACTGAGAAGCTCGCCGAATCAGGAGACCTAAATACAAAGATTAACAACTTGTCTCAAGACCTAGAAGTTAAAAACAATGAAATTCAATCACTTGGAAATGAACTCAATGATCTAAGGTCTAAACTCTCTGAGTCTGAACATTTGGGGTCAAAAATCAAAGACTATGAAAGTCAAGTTGAGGGTCTGAACAAAGATTTGGACGAGAAGAGAAACGAGATTGAAGGACTCAAGTCAAAAATGAACGAAAAAGAACAAGAATTTGAACTAAAAGAAGAAAAATTGTACAAAGAATTGGAAAATTTGAAAGAAGAGTACAAAGGCATTGAAACGGATTTGAGTGTCAAGACCACTGAGATCAACGGACTGAAAGCTCAATTGAGCGATAAAGAAACCGAGTTTAAACAAAGAGAAGAGAGTTTGAGAAGTGAAAGTTCCGAAAGTGATCGTTTAAAGAATGAACTCGAACAAAAGAGGATCGAAATTGAGGTTCTTTCAAACGAGATCAACGAGTTGAAGAGCCGAATCGAAACGAATTTAAAAACAAGCTCAGAGAGAGAACAAAACTTGGTCAAAGATCTCGAAAGTTTGAAGACTCAAAAAGAGGAAAACGAGAAACGATTAGAAGAGGCTTTGAAAGAAAGAGAGAGGGTTTTGATCTCTGAATTGGATTCAGTCAGATCAAACCTTGAGAGTTCATTGAATGAAAAAATTGCAGACATGGACAAACTTATTGGTAAAATCAAAACCCTTGAGGATGAAGTCATTACAAAAAATCAAACCCTCGAAGATCTTAAGCTTAAACTTATCAATGAGGAAGAGTCCAAGAAAGTAATGTCTCAAAAAATAGATGATTTAAACAAAGAATTGAGTGAACAATTTTCGAAGGCCCATTCAGATTTATCCGAATCTCATAAGAACGAATTAGAATTTTTGAATCGTCAAATAAATGAATTTAAAACTGAATTGGATCAAGTTAAAAATAATTTAAACGAATCTAGAACAAATGAGTCAAACCTCAAAATCCAAATTGATCAATTTAATAGTGATTCAAACAAAAAAAATGATGAAATAAACGAGTTAAAGTCGAAAATAGAAATATTGAATTCGGAAATAAATGAATTAAGCGTAAAAGCGGATACTAGTTTGGGTGAAAGAGATAAAGTTAGAAGAGAATTTGATGATTATTACAATAAAAACACTGAATTAATTGAAGAACTGGAAAATGAATTTGAAGCACAGTTGAATATAAAATCCAAAGAAATTGGTAAAAAAAATTTTTAATTTTTTGAAAGCCTTAAGATACTTTTTGATATTCGTGTATACCATCTTTTTCTTTTTGGATATCGAACATAAGATTAATTAGAAGAGAAGATTTTCGCTCCTCTGTAATTTTCTTACATAGGGAGGAGGAAAATTTTTTTTTTGCATGCGCATTTAAAAATAAAATTTGCTTATGCAATGCACCGGAGCGTCCTAGGCAGTACAGAAACTTTGACTAAGCAATGCTCCGAAACATGTCAACTTTTTCAGAAATGTACTGTATCACATAAACTGTAATATTATGGTTATTTTTTGCATGCTGGGCTGAGTCTCTTTCAAAACAACGTATCGCTTTCTTGATTTGTTTTAACACTCTTTTTTGACTTCATGATGTCCAGAAATTTCTGCATTTAAACCCTTGTAAAGATCGGGAAGTTAACGCTATGCGTCAAAAATGTGTATTTCAACGTATTCACTTTGACTGAATTCTCATTAACTACAGTACTGCCACGCTATAGTGTTTTTACTAAAATTCACGTGAATTTACGTAATTTTACGGAAATTTACGTAAAATCCGGTAATATTACGTAAAATTACCAAAGTGAAAAATTGTGAATTTACCGGATTTTACGAGATTTTACGTAATTTTACCGGAATTTACGTAAATTTTAGTAAAAAGTAAAAATGTCAAAAAAACTCGGATTTTTCGAGAATTTCGTGATTTTTCCAAATTTTGCAAATTTTAAATCATAAAAAACTAAAAAATAAATTAACTTTTTCTTACTTAAATTTACGTAATTTTTCGTAAAAAAACAAGGAATTTTCGTTAAATGTCGTAAAAAATAATTTCTACTATCATTTTCAATTTTGGCAACCTGAAGTTTTGTACGATTGTTCTGTACGATTCGCGTACTATTCGTGGTAGAATATTTTTTCCTAAAAATGAACCTTATAAACATATTCAGATTTAATTTGTACAACTATTCCATTATGTATTAACTTTATACCTCTTAAAAGATATGAATAGTACAGCAATAAACATCCCAAAATTAGAAAACTTTTACAAGCAACTTCAGATTAACAAATATTAAAAGTACGATTTTATAGGGATGTGTACAACATTTTTGTACATCTTTTACAATTCTTGGGTTTACTTTTTTTCTCAATCTAGACCAAGATTATATTCAGTTTTGAATAGTACAAAATTGTACGTTTTAATCAATCGAAAAAGTTTCAAAAATTTTCAGGATTAAAAGCTTTTACCAGTTTTTCGATAGGTGAAACTAATAAAATACTCAAATTTTATGAAGAAAATATTAAGTCTCGCATATGAAATGATTAGCTGAAAAAATTAATTTTTTTAGAGTATATAAAAAAATTTGAATTATTTTTTTTCAACGATTTTCTTGATTGATTCTGACTTCTCATCCCGAGAGCTGCATTTTGATACCCTTATCAACCTACTAAATAATTGTTTTATTTTTCTTGTTTTTAAAGGGAAAAAACTTAGGATTCTAGAATTGAGTGTACAAGGTGTACATTTTAGCGGAGAATTAGAAAATAATATCAAAATAGCATTTTTTTTAATTACTTTTTGAGTCCTCGAGGGTTTTAAGAAAAAGAGTTGGGTAGGGTTGTTCAATGATTTTTCTTAAGAGTTGGTGTCCAAAATTATCTTGTACACTGTGTACATTAATTTGTACACAAGATGTGAAAAAAAAATTTCAGAAAAGTATTCTTTAAAGCAATAAGACAATCGTACAATAATACAATCGTACAAAACTTCAGGTTGCCTTCAATTTTTTATAACTAGTCACCTCCTATTTGTTCTCAATATATGCACTATGTCTATAATTCAACACAAAAATTGAGCTTTGTGAGTAATTTAATCATTTTATTAACATTTTTTTAATATCCATTCATCCAATCAAGCTTTGAAACTAATAACAGACTTTGAATGGACAACCGATTGCGGCAAGGAGATCCTTATGTTCGCGACTCTATTTTTTTAAAAATAATAACGTTGCATACTAATTCTTATATTTTTTTTTCCAGATCATGTCCTCTTAAAGCATACATTTTACGGAAGTTAACCACTTCGAAACTATTTAATTTATTGAACATTTGAACAAGATCGTCTCTTTTACAAGTATTTAAATCTGGTGTTGTAATCCATGTTCCTGATAAACGGTATAAGTCTCGTAGCTCTAAACTTTTTCCAACTCATAGAAAAAGTTCAAAATACGAACACCAATGACTGAAAGCATACTCAAGATGAAGCCTGGCAAGCGAGGGATAAAAAAACTCCAATGTTTCAAAATTTAAGCTATTCAGAGTATCTTTTAACGCATAAAATGAATTATAAGTGCATCTTTCGTCGACTTGAACAGAATCTTACTCGATTAGACCATTTTAAATCATTTTGGAAATAAATTCCAAGCTCTTATATTCCAATTTATTTTTTACGTCATTTAACGAAAATTCCTTGTTTTTTTACGAAAAATTACGTAAATTTAAGTAAGAAAAAGTTAATTTATTTTTTAGTTTTTTATGATTTAAAATTTGCAAAATTTGGAAAAATCACGAAATTCTCGAAAAATCCGAGTTTTTTTGACATTTTTACTTTTTACTAAAATTTACGTAAATTCCGGTAAAATTACGTAAAATCTCGTAAAATCCGGTAAATTCACAATTTTTCACTTTGGTAATTTTACGTAATATTACCGGATTTTACGTAAATTTCCGTAAAATTACGTAAATTCACGTGAATTTTAGTAAAAACACTATAGCGTGGCAGTACTGTATACTAGGAAAGCCAGTAAGATCTTCGTCCAAATCGATGTTAGGCAAATTGAAGTCTTCACATTACATAAGACCAATTATTAGTAAAAATTGGAATATTGCTACTTAAACGATGCGTTCTGTAAATACAATCGAGTAAAACTTTTTAATCTCCACGTAATACCCTGTACCAAATTTGCTCAACCGATTCATTTAGAAATTCCAGTTCAGTATTTTCAAACGCTTCGATATCTTTCTTAACATAGATACAAACACCGCCATGATTAATCCAAGGTCTGTTTCTGTAGAAAAGTCTATAATTGTCGATTTGATGTTTCTTACTTTCAGTGTAGCAAGTTTCTGTAAAGAACAAAATATCAGGGCTACTCGAATCGACTATGCAAATAAGCCCATGAAACTTATTGACTTTAGAGGTAGGATTTTTATAAAGACAAGATAAATTCTTACTAATCTTCGAGTCTTAATTTATAAACTTTGATTAATTAATTAATTCAATATTTGAAAGAATTCGCCATTCGTAATTTTGATCCTTTTGGATCGTCTGAAGTTGTTGGGTTCAAAATTTTTTGCTTCCGTTCTCTAAAATTATAACGGTTTCTTACAATTGGTCCTTTTTGTCGACCAACTTATCGACTAATATTGAAGTCAGGGACACATAGGGTACATGCAAAAAAATTCTGAACACAAAGCCTATTTAGAAATTTTTACATGCTTAAACCCCCTCTCAAAAAATCTTTTTTCCATTTAAGAATCTATCAGCTTGTCCTCTGATCTTTATTGTTCAAGCCTACTGACACCTTATTTTTGAACTTTTTTTACATATTAAAAGTATATTATGCATGTAAAAAGAGTTTTGTGACAGTGAAAATAGACCAGCCCGCCCTGGCCTCTTGTTATTTGGGAAAATTAAAAAAATTGTATCTACCGTTTTCGAAATGTTTTTTTTTTCGATCCAAAAAAAATTTATTTTTTTACCGGGTATAAATCCGAATTTGTCCTAGGGATAAAATGTGACGGTAAAATTTACAATCAATATATGTATTTATAAATTTTTTTTTAAGAATTGAAACAAGAAGAAATTGAAAAATTGGTGTCAGAATTAAGTACTTTACGTCAAATTGAAAATGATAATACAAGTGAACGATCGAATATAATTCAAAGTTTAGAATCTGATTTAACAAATTTAAGAGATTCAATTCAAAATTTAAAATCGGATAAAACAATTGTTGAAAATGAAATGGAAACAATAAAAAGCGAAAATGAAAAATTATGCCACAGTTACACAACCCTACAAGAATCATACGAAACAGAAAAAACAAATTTAAACTCACAAATTGAACGTCTATTGAATGAGAAACATGAAGTTGAACAAGTTATTCAAAATTTACAAAACTTTAAAACTGAAAATGAGACAAAAATTGACCGACTTGAAAATGAATTAAAATCGAAGAATGATCAAGTTAATTCTTTGAATACAGATCTTGACCAATTGAGATCAAAATTAAACGACTTGGAACAAAGTTTAAATAATACCGAGGCTAATCGGACAGAGACATTCGGAAAATTAAAAGAATTTGAATCTCAAATTGAAACAGTTAGAAAAGAGAAGGAAGAAAAAGAGAAAGAACTCGAAAATTTGAGACAAGAAAACAAACAGATTCAAAATGAACTCGAAACAAGTTACGAATCAAAGATCAAGGTGTTAACTGAAAAGCTCGCCGAATCAGGAGACCTAAATACAAAGATTAACAACTTGTCTCAAGACCTAGAAGTTAAAAACAATGAAATTCAATCACTTGGAAATGAACTCAATGATCTAAGGTCTAAACTCTCTGAATCTGAACATTTGGGGTCAAAAATCAAAGACTATGAAAGTCAAGTTGAGGGTCTGAACAAAGATTTGGACGAGAAGAGAAACGAGATTGAAGGACTCAAGTCAAAAATGAACGAAAAAGAACAAGAATTTGAACTAAAAGAAGAAAAATTGTACAAAGAATTGGAAAATTTGAAAGAAGAGTACAAAGGCATTGAAACGGACTTGAGTGTCAAGACCACTGAGATCAACGGACTGAAGGCTCAATTGAGCGATAAAGAAACCGAGTTTAAACAAAGAGAAGAGAGTCTGAGAAGTGAAAGCTCCGAAAGTGATCGTTTAAAGAATGAACTCGAACAAAAGAGGATCGAAATTGAGGGTCTTTCAAACGAGATCAACGAGTTGAAGAGCCGAATCGAAACGAATTTAAAAACAAGCTCAGAGAGAGAACAAAACTTGGTCAAAGATCTCGAAAGTTTGAAGACTCAAAAAGAGGAAAACGAGAAACGATTAGAAGAGGCTTTGAAAGAAAGAGAGAGGGTTTTGATCTCTGAATTGGATTCAGTCAGATCAAACCTTGAGAGTTCATTGAATGAAAAAATTGCAGACATTGAAAAACTCACATCTGAAATTGATGTTTTGACCGGTAAAGTTAAGTCCCTTGAGGATGAGACTTCGACTAAACAGGACTTGATTGTGAGCCTCGAACAAAACGAGTCGAAACTAAACGCTGAAAAAGAGAGACTTGAAATCGAACAAGAAATTAACCGTAAAGAACTCGACGATCTCAAAAAAGAGTATGAAGATAAACTTAAAAACGCTCAAATCGACGTCAACTCAGCTCAAGAAAAATTAAACGATTCTCTTAAAGATTATCGTGCGTCAATCGAAAAGTTACAAACAGCTAGTAAGCAACGTTTACTCAAAATGAAAAAAAAGTTGGTCAATTGTACGATTGTTTTGAATTTAATAGACAAAAATTTGTTCAATTCCGAAAGTGAAAAAACAATTTTGAGCTTGTTTATAACAAGTTTAGAGTCTAAAAAACAAGAGGATTCGTCAACGAATGAAGAGACTTTTGATGAATCAAAATTTAAAGATTTGATTGAGATGAAACAAAAACAATTTGAAAAATTGAATCAATTCGATGCGTTCAATAGTGAAATTGAATCTTTAAAAAAAATAAATCAAGAATTAAAAAATGAAATTGAAACAACTGAAAAAAAGTTACAAAAAACCGAGGCTAAAATGAAAGATGAAAGAGACAAGACTGTTAATGATTTACAACGCGAAATTGATGAACTTCAATTGAAAATTGCTAATTTGGATCTTAAAAATAAACAACTTCTTTTGGAAGAAAATCGAGAATCACATTCAATAAAGGTAAAATTTACTACAATTGATATGCTTTAAATTTAGACTTAGTACACTTGTACCCTACCCATTTATTTTCGGATCGGTTTGAGTAACCCGAAAAATTTGGGTTTTAGGGTACGGATAGGGTAAAGGTTGGGTTGGGTAACCCATAAAAATAGGGTAGAAATATCCTAAACTACAATTATAAACCCAAATACCCTAATTTTATGGGTTACCAAAGCCTATCCGAACCCTAAAACCCAATTTTTTTCGGGTTACTCAAACAGACCCGATACCTGAAAATAAATGGATCCACATCTCTAGTCCAATATTAATCCAATTTTTTGTTCGTGTCCAATATATTTTTTTCAGATCGTGGAGTCAAGAAAGTCATAAGACCCCTAGATAACCATACTTTACTTTTTACGTGATAACTCTCTTAAGAGGGCCTAACGGGGTGAATGAAATTTTCGGAACAATTGTTAAGAGTTAGACTAAAGCTTATGGATTGACATAGACCCATCAGCTTATAGATAATTCTTCTACAAGTCAATATATTTTGTTTATGTACTTATTCATATTGGGTATCGTACAGACCCTCTCAAAGGCATTTTGTGGTAAATAGATAAAATGGTGGAATTATGTGAGGGACTTTTTTACCTCAAAGAGATTATAACATGTCGAAGTTAAATATATCAGTAAGTAGCTCATTTTGCCTTCTTTCAAATGAACTATATATAAGGGATATGAATTATAAGAATAAAGTGTATAAACATATTTTCTGGACCATACTTTTTTTACCAGGAAAAAAAATGGTATACCATTTTAAAATCATAAGTTAAACCAACTGATTATTAATTTTGCTAACTATTTATAGTTCATTTAAAAGAGGACATGATGGGCTACTTACTGATATGTTTAACTTTGACATGTTAAAATCTTCTTTGGGTGAAAAAGTCTCCCAAATAATTGCCCTATTTTACCCGTTTACCCCATAATCACTCTGACAGGGTCTGTACCATAGCCAATATGAGTAAGTACATAAACATAAAAAATTGGCTTGTAGAGGACAAAATTCTCTACAAGGAGATCTTTACTAACCTCATAACACTGTCTTCTAATAAACTTACAGAGCCTAAGATTTACCATAAGATAATTTAATTTCAAAGGAGCCTTCATTTATTTGAAGGGTGGAATTTTTTTATTTATAAAGTGGAATGCATCATAAAGCCAAACTCATCTTTTTATGGGCTTTCATTCAAAACTATAATCAACTTATGTGAAAAAAAATTAGGGCTAATGTGAACGAGGCTGCAACGAGAAAATTTTTTCCCTCAAAATCCGACCATTTTGGCATTTTCAGGGGCGCTGAAAACGAATATTAAATGTTTTATTTTTAAGAAAAAATACGCCACTTTAGAAGAAGAAATGAACCGTTACAAAAAAGAAAACGAACAATTGCAAGCTCAAATGAAATCAGATGTAGAAAATAGTGAAAAAAATTTAGTCAATTTTAAAAAGCAAGCAGACTTAAGAATGGCCTCGATAAAAGTAAAACTTTACAAAATCGATTTACCAAAAATTCAATTTTAATTTTTTTCTAGAAACAATACGAGAACGAGTCTCACTCGAAATTGGAAGAAATAAACTCAAAGTCATATGAATTGGAATTAAAACTAAAAGAGAAAAATAATTTAATTGAACTCTTCAAGTCAGAAAGTGAAACCTTTACGTCAAAAATGAACCAACTTGAAGAAGAACTTAACAAAAAATTTGAGACCGAAAAATCTCAATTGAGACTTGAACTTGAAGAGAAGATTAAAAATTATGAAACACTAATTGAGGACTTGAATACACGGTTAAACCATACCGACGCCGAAAAACTCAAAGAAAAAGACTTGCGCAACGAAAATACTGAACTTAACCGTAGAATAGACGATTTAAAATTAGCTTATGATGAATTACTAGACGAAAAAAATAGTTTACTTTTAAGTTTGAATCGAACTCAATCGAATTTAAACGAAATTGAGACTCTTAAAAGTTTAGTCAAAGAAAAAGAAAAATTAATAAACGAGTTAGAACTTAAAATTTATAACACCAAAAGCACAAGTCGTTCTTTATTTGATGACTCTTTGGGATACAGTTCGAGTCAAAGCTTAAAACATAATGTTAGCCGATCTTTAATGGCCGAGTCAAGTGATCATGATAGTATTGGTAGTAAGAATAATTTTTATAATCATTGTTTAGAATCGACTGAAATTGATTATTTGAGGCAAATTATTTATTCGTACATGATGGGTGTTGACCGGGTGGTATGTTTTTGAAACTTAAAAATTTTTTTTTTGTTAAATTAAAGACTTTTTTTTTGTTTCAGACAATGGCTAAAGTTATTGTTGCTGTACTGAAATTTTCGGATGATGAAAAACAAAAGTTGATCGAAAATGAAAAACAACGTCAAGCAAATTGGTTTCCGAATATTGTTAACAAATAGAGCTACAAAAAAATAAGGTTTTGGTGTAACAAAAATGATAATTTATTTATTTTTAAAAAAAAAAATTGGTTTACTAAAAACGAATTTATTTTTTATTTGTTTTTTTCTTCTTTTTAGTGAATTGTCTGTTTTTATAAAAATAAAATATATATTTGAATAAATTTGATTTCGACAAAGGTTAATTTTCTTTTGAGCTGATCACATCTTTAAGGTTTTTGATTTTTGTTAGCTTTTTAGGCGCATTGTTTCTATTCTGCAGGTAAATAAATAAAAAATCTAAACCCAAAATTATGTTCAGAATTTTCCATTCTAGAAGCTAAGCAGTAAAAAAATTACATAATTTGGGACAATTCAGGGACTAGATGTGAAAAAAATGAAAAAATGGCCATTTTTTTAGTTATAACCCTAAACAAAACACTTATGATTTTTTTAAGGTTCCGGAAATGCAAAACGTCCACAAATTTCAAAATTGATTTTCTCAAATTCGTAATATGCTTATATAAAAACCTAGGAAAGCAAATTTTTTAGGGATAATTTTTTTCATACCCTAGGGGTCTAAAGAGTCAAGACCCCTCAAAAAACCATACCTAACTTTTTAACTTATAACTTTTTTATAAACCCATCAACCCCATATTATTTATTCATATTCGATAAGAGTGTAAAATTTATTACAAGATTAACGTATTATCAAGGATTCCTAAGCTATTTGAAGGGTGCAAATTTAGGGGAAAATAGCAAATTTTACCCCTTTTTTTTCTATGATTCATACCAATTCTAAAACTAGATAAACAATTTAGAAAGCAGAAAAAATATCGCCGCAACCATGTCGTGGCCAGTCCCAAGCCTGGATGTGAAAATAGGAGGGCGGCGATGTTGCTGTCATTCCGTTCTAAATGTGCTGTATTACGGGTACGTGGGTCAAGGGATCGCGTTAGAATCTTGTCGTATTGGGGTGCCGCTGTCTTTGACCATCACAACGTATAGGGGCCTGGGAACGGGCGAAAGAACTTGTTTTACAACAGACCCGTTTAGCAATAGTTGTAGCTCTAGAAACAAAGTTAAGTATTCTACTAGATGTAGAATACGCTTGGTTTGTGGTTCCAAGCTAGTCTGAATAGTTGCCGAGTTCGCAGCTTCGGCTCGGATGAGTGGCGCTGTTTATGATGAACGTCCCACAGTTACTGGAGTGGATGCCAGTAGCATAGTCGTAACCATGCCGTGGCCAGTCCCAAGCCTGGATGTGAAAATGGAAGGGCGACTAGTCGTTTTGATTAAAGAGGTATGTTTTTTTGTGACTTTTACTTTTAAGGGTCTTTCGGGACATAAAAAAAATAATCTTTTTCAAATTTATTTATTTATTTTAAATATTTTAATCATTTTTTTTATTTTAAACTTTAAATTGTAAGATTGTTTGTATGTTTGTTTGTTTTTTGAAGTTTTAGAAAATTATAAAGAAGTAGTAAAATTAAAAAAAAAAAGAAGTAAATTATAAATTTCAAAAAATTAGTTTAGAAGAGAATCTGTTCAAGAAAATTGTAATCAAACACGAACAAACAAAAAAAAATTAGAAGAATTTGTAACAACAGACACTCACATGCTAACCTTAAAACAAAATTAAATTGTTTTTGAAAAAATTTTTTTTTTTCTTCAACCGTGTCCAACTCTATTTGCTTGTGTTTGATTGATCCATAATTAAAAATAAAAAAAAACACATTTTTTTTCGACACAAAGTTTCTTAATTTTTTATAAATACAAAAAAATTTAAAAAAAAAAAAAGAGAATACATTCATTCCAAAACTTTTTCAAACAATAAACGAACGGTTTTTTGTGAGACAACTTCATTTTTTATATTTTTTTTTTATTTTTTTTTGTTTAGGACTTCCATAGACCGAAAAATTTCGATACGCCTGATGAAGAACCTGTACTTGTCACTTTAATCTCACTTGTAGTCGTTGTTACTGTTGTACTACTCGACGCTACCGCTCTTGTTGGCGTTGCTCTCAACTTTTTTTCAACACCAGTTGATGCTACTCGTTGACTTTCACGTCTTGCTTGCTCCTAAAAAAAATATTTTTTTTAAAAATTTTTGATTCTTAAAAATTTTTCAAAAACTTACCACTCCTTCTTTATCAACTAGGATGGTAATCATTGAATCTCCAACAAACCATTTTTGTGAACTCATAACAAGCTCACTTGGTGGTTCATTACTCTGACCACAATTTGAACTCCAAACAGTTATTGTTTGCCCTGGTTTAATCACAACCGACTTTCCAAACTTGTACTCCGTCAATTGATTATCAGCATTTCGTTTCAATTGCCATCCGCCCAAGTTAATCTCTTTCTCTGTTGTATTCGTAATCTTGGTATATTTTGCGTCAAATTCATGCTCAGCTATTTCAATTCCACAGTCTGTTTTGTGAGACTGTGTCACATTCATTTGGTGTCCAGAGCTTATAATTGAATCATCTTGATCAATACTCGCTGCCATTTTACGTTTTTTACCACTACGAGTCGACGTAGCAACGCCTGTTGAGTTCACCGGCTCACCACTTAGAAAACTAGTCCCCAAATTTGATTGATGTAAAGACGATGAAATGTTCAACCGTTGCTCTTCAGACTCCAACAACTTGCGATAAGCCGTGATCTCCATGTCCAATGCTATCTTAATATCATACAATTCTTGATAATCAACCAACAAGTCTTGGATCTCCTTACGAACTTTGTCAAGTTCATCATCTTTTTCAGTGATGTCTTTCTCGTATTTTTGGCTTGCTTTTTTCAACTTGTCTTCCAAATCTCTGATTCGAGTTTCGTTTGATGATAACCGTGTTTGAAGTGATTTTATCTCTGATTGATAATCGTCGCATTTTGAACGATACATGGACAACTCGTCTCTTAAATTTCCTTGACTTTGTAGAGCTCGTTTTAAATTCGATTCGACATCGCTGCTTTTACTCGAGTATCTACGTTCGACTTCTTCTTTCATTTCAGTTATCTTAAAATCAGTTTCATCACGAATACGTTGTAATTCACTTACAAGTCTTGAATCATACTCATCTCTCAATCTAACATCAACTTGTTCTATTTCAACACGTTTTGACGATCGTAATTGATCAATTTCTTTACCATAAAGTTGAGTTTTAAACGCCAAATCTTCTTTTAAAGTTTGATTTTTATTTTCCAAATCAACACGTTGTAAAGTCTCGTCTTCTAGTTGTTTTTTTAAACGATTAAGTTGTAGTTCAAGGTCTTGTGAATGGGGTCGAAGACGTGTCAACTCATCACGGTCATGTTTCAATTCGGTCTCGATTGATTCATAACGTGATTTAAATTCGATATTTTGTGCCTCTAGTTGTTTCAATTTTTGTTCCATTTTTGAAAATTCTCGATCTCTTTTTGACAACTTTGCAGTGCTTTCTTCAAGATCAGCCTTGTATTTGTTGACTTGTATCTCGAATTTAGCTTTATCTTTTGCCAATTCGTCGATTAAACACTTGGCATCTTCGAGTTCTTTTTCGTACAATTTTTTAATTTCACTTACATCACGTGATGAATTTTCATTAAACGTACATACAAGTGATTGTAGACGATTATTTTCGGATTCAAGACGTCGTACAGTATCAATATAAATAACGAGACGATCGTTTAAATTTTGCATTTCTTCTTTTTCTTGAAGACGTGTTATACGCGATGGGGACAATGGTGAACGACCCGAATGACTTGAATTGTTATTTCCATTACGAAATGATGTGTACAATGGTTGATGCGTGTTTTGTGGTGTTTTTGTGTTTGATGATGTTGTGACGTCTTTGGATTGTGATGGCGAACGTCCAGATTTAGTTGCACTTGCGCTCATTTTTGTTTGTTTAAAAAAAAAATTTCTTTTAATTCTAAAAGATCTTAAAAAACGGGTTTAAATAACAGATGACAGATTCGGTTAAATATTTTTGAACGTGTGATACCTAAACAACAAAAAAAAAGAAGAAAAACACACGTTAAATTAATTAATGAAAAAAGATGCTGCTGATGATGTGCGAGTGTGTGTAAATTAGTAATGGCTTTTTTATTATTATATGTAACAAAATATCAAAGTAATGACATAAATTTGCATGCTTCTTTATGTTTCTTTAACAATATTTTTGTTTGATGTATTGCGCAAGAAATTTTAAATTCCCGACTCTAAATTTGACTTGGAAAAAAAAAAGAGTCTACTTGTAAATTTAGATTGATATGAAGCATACAAAAATAGCTCATCTAAATATCTTCTTACTCCTAAACTGACATATTTCAAAATTAATTTAATTTGATATGAGGTAAATTATTTTTGTTATTTAAGCGTATCAATTTTAATAACTGTAAACCCTTTCCTTGATTCAAGTGAGGCTAATAAACCATCATCAGTAGAATTATTACCACATTAAGTAGATCTTAATCTAAGTACTTTTTTACATCTATTATTTGAAGCGCGAGTATATAATTTTGGTATTTGATAGCTAATATACCTTTCAAAACTACTCAATGAGAGATTAAAATATTTTAAGCTGGTTTCGTTGAAATTTAGCTTGGATTCTCTTTATGGCTTTGTGAAGTTTACAATGAAAAAAATACAGATTGTGAAAAAATTTGTTTGTTCGGACAATACTAAACGTCCAAACTTTTTAAAGGTGATTTTTTACCTAAAATTCATAATAACTAGGACAATTTTTAAGGGGATATCCATAATTATTTTTTCAGACCCTAGAGCTCTAAAGACCCTTCAAAAAGAATACCTTATTTTTTAAAATATAAGACGTTTATTTACCGCTGTGACTTAAAATAAGTGCGTCGAAAGATGCAAACGTAGCAAGTATAAAACATATTGTGTTACAGCCTACCCGGCTAAGAAGTCTAATCAGCTTCTGCAGCTAATAAAGTCTAGAATTGTTCTACTAGATGTAAGATCGCATAAAAAGTACTACTACTACCCACCAACCCCATTTAAACTATATGTGTTTTGAAATCGTGGCAAATAAAGTTATAGGAATGATCAAGAAAGCTTTTAATTAGGGTTGCTAAATGAAGTGATTTCTGATAGTTTGAAATTTCGAAGTCAAAATTCGAAAGTTTGAAGTATGTTTTAAAAGACTTATTTTTGGTCAACGAATAGACTGGGCGTTACTTCAAACTCTTGAATTTCGACTTCGAAATTTCAAACTACTAGAATTCACTTCATTTAATTTTCATAATCAAGAAAACGTTAGATTACTCTACACATCACTGGTCAAACCTCATCTGAAAATACGCTATTACGTATTTTGAAAAGGATATCGTTGAGCTTGAAAAAGTACAGAGAAGAGTTACGAAGCTTGTTCAGGAGCTCAAATATCTCGAATTCCCGCAACGAGTTATGAGACTAGGCTTTAGTGACCTGAAGACAAGAAAATCAAAGATTTGATCCAAATGTACAAATTAGTAAATAAAATGGACAAAGTGAATTTTTTAAATGACATAAATTTTAGATTTGGTGCTGGCTCAAGATTGCACTTACAATCTAAGAAAGCACAGAAATACGATTCATAGGGAAAAAGTAAAAAATAGTCTTCCCAGATCTAATTTTTTGTAAACAGAGTTGTGAACAAGTGGAATAAATTGCCGGAGGAGGTAATTGAAGCATGCAGCTTGAACATTTTTAAGTCGAAGCTTGATGACTGACTGGAGAGGGATGTGTAACGACTACTATAGCTTTATTAGCTCACTTGAAATAATATTACTATGTTTAAATGGATCCTTGAGTTATTCAAAGGGTGCAATTTTCGAAAAAAAGACAAATTTTACATCTTTTTCATTAAACACCTCCTTAGGTGTTTTTTCTTACCCTTTTTGCTCTTTTAATAACTCAAGGATCCTTTCTTAAGGTAAATTTTATGCCTTTCATAATACATAAATAGTTTATATTGGGTTGGTGGGTGAATAAAAGAATTATCTTTTAAAAAGTAAAGTATTGTTTTTGAAGGGTCTTGAGAGCTGTAGGGCTTGAAAAAATTATTATGAATACCCCTCTTAAAAATAAGCTTTCCTAGGCCTTCGTTTATGTAAATTAGGTGAAAAATAACCACTAAAAAGTTTGGACATTGCCAGAACCTTAACAAGCTTTTGCAAATAATCGATTTTTCAAAATTATTCTGTTCTTATGTTATAAACCTTAGAGTTTTATTGAGTTTCATTATAAATATTTCTCTAAATATATATTGGCTAAATTTTTAAAAAACGTGTTTTAAAGAGCTCGTAAAGTCCCATTGGTTTTGCATGGCGTTTTTTTATTCTCGTGCTAACTTATAACATAAATTCTAAAATTTTAAGGCTCGCACAACCAAAATCTCTTGGTATTTGATGTCAAAGACAAAAAATTTGTATAAAAAATTTTTTGATTGTTAGAAAAAATCTTCAAAAAATCTAATGAAACCCTAAGACCTCAAAAGTCGGAAAATTTTCACTATGACCGATCTTAAAATAAATATTAGCGCGCAAATCTTAAAATTTATTTCTTTTTCGGAACATTTCAGATCTGAAAAACTCAACACACAAAGTTCATAAAAGTTCCGAAATGAACATTATGAAACCTTATCTTGTCCCGCAAAGTCTACAATATAGTTTTCTGACTTTCTATAAGAGCAAGACCAGCTAACGATGGAAAGCTACTTAAAACCAAGGCAATAAGTATGTACTTGGTTTTGTTTAACAAAATTTCTAAATGATACTTGTAACTAGCTCTAAAATTAAAGATATCTTAAGTGTTCCAATTTAAAAATGAGAACTAACAAGATGCAAAACAATTTTGTTATTGTTATAAAATATTTATTGAACTTTTTTTAATCTTTAAAAATTTTAGATAAAACTAGTTATAAATTTATCTGCTTACTAAAAAAGCTTGTAATATGGATCATTCAAATAATAACAACTCGATCTCATACTGGGTCAAATAAACTAAAACTAGCTTACCGTGAATTCTGTACTCGATTGCTTAATTAACTCAGCATGATATTAATGAGCAACTCAAAATAATTTTTTTTATGACTCAATTAAATCAAGGAAACTCTTTTTCTCATGAATTAAATTAATATAAAAATTTGGGACATAACAAAGATTTGGAATGTGCTCATATAAAATTTTACTCCTCGGGAATTTATCAATATTTTATTTGTTTACACTTGACTTATCATTAAAAATGATAATTCCAAAATCGCCATTAACAAAAAAAGAGATAACAGTTCGATATTGCTCATAGACTCAACATGAACAAAATCGTTAACAGAATAAAAAAAAAAAAACGTTTTTTTTTTTCAAAAGAATTCTTCCTCCAAGTTAAAAAAGTTCGTGGTCTATTTATTTTAGGATTAATTGCACTTTTTAGACTTCGAGTCGAAAAACAAACGAATAAAAATAAAGCCTCAAGTAATGTACACAGTCTAAATTCTTTACTGATTATAAAAAAAGAAATCCTACCGAGATCAAAAAAGTTCATCGGAACAAATATGTACATAATTAAATTAGGTAACGTGATTTTTTTGAATAGCACTTGAAATAATTTTGAATAGAACTTTTTTATTTGTTTCTCGAAAAATCTAAAATGTTTTAAAATATTTATGACAGTCCTTTATTAAGAGTAATGGTAACTATTTTTAGTGTCCTGTATCGATGATTTTATTTTGAAAATATAAAAACACCGAATTTAGGTACGATAATATCAATCAAAGTCTTACTATCCATTAAATATAAACTTTTATGAGAACCAATCGAATTGACGATTTTTTACTTGAAGCGTACATTTTATAAGCTTTGGAAAACCGTCATAACATAGCGCTTAGACATTCTGTTCGAAACATTTCTAGAAGTAACGAGATATGTTATCAAATATCGGGACTGTGAAGTTTTTTTCAATTCATATAAAAGGACACAAAATGGAGATTTCATTTTTAGTATTTTTGGAAAACCGCTTCGACAAAAATTAGAATACCCTGGATTTAACTTTTCAAATATTATCTTTTATGAGTATTAGGGTCTGGAAGTTGACCATCTGGAAAAAGTTGGGTTTATTTTAAAGCTAATAGCTAATGATCGAAAATTCGGCCATGATAACGATAGCAGAGATCTGTTGAGAGGCAGTTCTGCTCCCTCATAAATCTATATTACTCCTCTAATTATTGATTATGAGAGTTCAAATGATGATTATAATATTGATGGGTAATTTCATCATCAAGTGAAATTACAAATATTGTGTGGGTTGATTAGCAGTAGTTGTGTGCGTGTGTTACATATAAACAACTTGATTGTTTACAAATGATGAATGAATGATGAAGAAGTGATCTTCTTCCTACTCAGAAAGTTGGGTATAAATACCTCTTTACTTTCTTATTATTTTTTAATCTTATCTTATCTTTAATCTTCACATTTATCAATAAACATTCAACAATAAATAAACATCTTTTAATCAATCCCAACCCAACAACAGATCCTAAGCTACAAAAGCGTTCTATAATTTTTATAAAAGAACTACTTTTGGTTCAGTTTCGACCAAAAAAAAATTGGATTCTTTAGATTTTGAAGTTAGCGTAAATTCTCGTACTCGGGTTGTTATCGCGTTTCTGATTGATTAAAAAAAAACTAGCCAATCAGATACGCGAGCACAATATGTGAGGAAATATTCCCTTTAAACGTTACCCTTCATGAGCTCAATTCTGATTTTCATTTTAAAAACTCTGAGAGTATTGTAAATTATTAATTTCAAAGTTACTTTTTTACATAGATAAAACCATGTAGAGACCTTAAAGTATGATTCAAAGCCAAATGGTAAAAATGGAGCTATTCCACTACATACTTGTGAAAGGACTTATACAAGGTCGGAAATCTCAAACAGATATTCCACTCCTTATTTTTTTCTCTAACTTCCGAGATGATGACTTTGGTAAAAAATTAAACCACACCCATTCTATCCTAGTGAATGTCAGAACAGCTCTTAAGATTTATTTTGAATAGCCCTCCAATATAAATACCATGTACTTAACATAAAAAATCGCTGAGTTCTAAAACCTATTCAGTATATCTAATTTTGCATAAAAATGGGTAAAAAAAAGTAATCGAGGCCCAAAGATGGCAAATAATTGGTCTGTTGAAAGATAAGGCCAAGTCTCAAAAATAAATAGCGGAATTAGTTGGTGTTTCTGAAAAATGCGTCTTTACAACCAAGTGGAATTGTGAAATCTTCCTTATTTTTGTATTTTTTCGATGTGAAACTTTATGATGAACAAAAATTTAAATTCAACCGCCAGATCTCTCAAAAAACAAACCAGTCCCAAAATAAAAATATGAATTTCTAAATTTTCTATACATACTGTATAAAAAGAATCAACAGTTTTTTTAGAAAGAGATAATCTTAAACGAAAAAAAAATTCAAAAAAAAACTTTAGCCTTTTTGCACCCCTATATCCTCTTCATCCATGTTGTCTTTTGACTTTTTTTAAAGTATTTTCTGGACCGCTATATCCTCTTTCGAGGAATGGCTCATTCATTCTCTTTTTCAGAAGCTTTATTCTAACCAATGCCTTACCCGAACCCTGCCTTAAAGGACTATTCTCTTTGTTTGTATGTCCTGTTTTCTAATAGTGTAAAAATGGAAGGACCGAATCTTGAATTACTGTAATAATACAATTCTAAACTTAATGAAATATTTAGTTAATTCAACTGAGTAAAAATAGAATTTTTATTTAAATAAGTATAGGCCAAAAGTGTGCTTTTCAAAAAGTTCAAAAGTTTAACAAATAAAAACTTGAAATTGATGAGTTGAAGAGCAAACTTTCTAAATTAATATTTGATCCGTAAAATAAAAAAAAATTTTAATCAAGTTAAAATTACGGTAAAATGACTCCTTAAAATTTTTTATTGATACGTTTAATTGCTGAATAAAATTAAAATAAATATTTAGTAAAATCATAAAACCTCATAACTCGAAAAAAAACAAAAATTCAATTAAAAAAAGAAGTGACATTTAATTTATATTTTTGTTCAAAATAATAGTAACCTAGTTCGATCTTGTAGTTATCTAACTTTTAATGGACCACTAAATCTATTTAAACAAAAAATATCAATTTTCTTAACGCTTGAAAATACTATTTTAAATTTAGCGTACCAGTTACGAGTTTTTAATCACTTGATCAACAACAACAAAATCTCAGAACACAACAAAATAATTTGATCTTTTTAATTCTTGTGTAAATATTTTCTTTTAACAAAAATAAATAATCTTAAAAATAAATTCATCAAAATTTTTTTTTGGTAAGACAACTGTCCATCTTAAAATTTCCGATAGATGTCAAAATCAGCATGAAAAAAAAAACAACAACAACAAAAAATAGATTTTTAATTATATAATTCTAAGTGCTATTAATCATAGAATAAAATAACAGTTAGTAGTAGATTTCGTTTTTATGTTACTTTTTACCGTTAGTTGAAAAATTATTATGATGTATGAGATTTTTTAATACAGACAAATATTTACTTGAATTATGTATTTCTCATAAAAAAACGTGCTTTTTTACTAATGAATCAAATTCGATGCAACTCAAACCCAAAATGGAAAAAAAATGCAATTAAGAACCTAATTAACATTTTATAATGGAATGTATCCTCTGTTAATTGAATATATTTTTCATGCAATTTTGAGTGAAAATTAGAATATTCTTGATAAACTCCAAATGGAACCTTAAAAAAGGTTAATGGAATGATTAATTTACCTTTTACTTGGACTGAATACTCAATATTGATTATTAGACCAACTGGATCGCTCCGTCAGCTTCAAAATGGTATCTTGATTGCTTTTGTAAAACCATTCATTGAGAAGGAAATCAGGCTTAGTTGAAACTGAAAATTGATTTTAATTCCAACTAAACCCGATTTACTCCTTCAGAATCGATCTATTGAAGAACTCAATTTGACCAGCAAATTTTTGCATATTTTTTTTGTAAAAACTTGCCGTTATCAGGCGTTATAAAAGATAAAACTAATAAAAGTTATTGTTAAATTCCGTAGTTTTTTACCCCTCGAGTTAAACCAAAAAAATAATTTATTATCTCTTAAATTATTAGTAGAATGTATTGATACATTATTATAGGTCAGAAATAGAGTTCCTTACTATTGACACAAATTATGTGGAATCAAATAAGGATCAAGATTCGTTATAATTTTTCGATTTCTTATGCTTGAAAATAGTTTATCTAAAGAAGGCATATGCACCCATACACCCAATTGCACCCAATTTTAAGGTATTGGGTAGGTATATGTTACCCGAAGAATTCCGGTTTTTGGTTCGGGTATGATATAGGTTACTCATAAATTTTGGATTTCAGGCCTGGGTTGGGTAACCCATAAACTTTTTTCTGACGAAAATTGGGGTTTGGTATATATACGTCCTCATAGCTCTGCTGAGCAGTAACTATAATATAACTGTTCACTACGTTCCTTCTGTCCTTAATCCTGCGGACGCCCCCTCCCTGGAGCCCAGCGGTAATACGCTAGGGAACAACGTGAACGGGTGTTAAACAGGGTTATTTTTCAGCTTTTAATAAAATAAATAAAAACGACTGGTCCTGTGCATAGCAACTGGTCAGTCAATACCTTAAAATTAATAGGTACTTATATCTTATCTCAAGATATGATTGTTGCGTTTATTTTAAAAATTTATAATGAAACGTCTCTCGTTCTGACTCAAAATTGAACTCTTTTTAAAAATAATTTTTCTGAAATTAAAAATTATACGTGTCGAAAAGATATTCAAATGAAGCGACAAACTTGATTCATAAAAAGTAGTACAATTGATATTTTTTGAGAAACAGATTTAAAAATTATTGGAAATGACTAACGTCAAGGAAACGCTGAAAATAAAATACTGCTTCGAGTGTTGTTAAAAATTCAAGCCGAATGGCAATGCTCATTTTTTCTTTTTTTTTTTAAATTTCATTTTGTTGAAGAAATTAATTAAAGTTAGCATGATTTTTTTTCTGAGTGATTTCACTGAAAGTTTTTTTTTTTCTAAATACAAGAGTTTTTAATTTTGGGTAAAACATCTCAAACATTACCTTTATGAGAATAATTTTTCTCTAATTTTAAATTTTCAACGTACATTAATAATCATGTAAATAAAAGAATCTAAAAAAGCAAGTATCTGCTCTTGCTTATTTTCTAAGCTCGTAAAAACCGTACTACGTTTTTGATGCTCATGACCATGTTTTTAAACCACTGCCAAAGACACAATTCTTTAAGTCATGTATGTAATTTGAGAATTAATCTTCATTGACGGCTAAATTATCTACACTCTTAGCCAAAGTACGATACTTAATATATCAACCTGTCATTGAGTATAAATTTAACCCCCATTGCCTTTGGTCTTAAAATTCTCAATGAAGCAAGACTTTTTTTTAAATTTCGAGTGAGGAATTTATTACAATTGAAAGACCGTTGAACGGATTAAAATTTTTTTAATTATCTTTTCTTTGAAAAAAAAAAATCATAAACTTTGAAATGACCAAGTCACATGAATGAATGCACCTCAATAGAATTTTAATTTTATAAAACTTTTTGACACTTTGAAAATATTTGATGTGTGTAAAATTTGATAAAGATCTTAACAAACGAAAAAAAAAATTCGAAAATGCATAAATTTACAGTTTTGTTGTTTTGAGCGTTTATCTAATTCATCGAACTAATGACACGTTAAACGATCGATAAAACAAATAAAGATTAAAATTGACCTGGCTCAAAATTGGATTAAATTGTTACAAAAAAATACTAGTGACATTTACAAAACCCCTTGTGTATGAACAAGTAGGGGGCCAAAAATATAAACTTTACAAATATATATTTTTTGCTAACTAAAGATAATTTATTTTGATAAAAAAAGTGTCGGATAGGTTGAAATGCAAAAATATTAAGATAAATAAACTTTGAAATTAAAACCAATCGATCAATTTTGATTTATCTATCTTTTTTAAATTAAAAAAATAAATTTAATTGATTTTAATTTTTGAAACGCGGTGAGATGAACACTCGGTTGATTTATTATATTCTTAGAGTTTACCGATTCTGAATGAGAAGACTCTTTTTTGTTATCGATCGACGTCCTATTAAACCACCTGCTTCTACAAAACTCATTCAAATGGAACAAAACAATTTATATTTTTTTTGTGTACGATTGGTAATTAGACTTGATTATACCCCTTCATGTTCGTTTACGATTATTAATTGCTTCGTTTTTGTTTAAAATAATCCCCCGCCTAAAAATTTTGAGACTAATCTTTTATAAATGACCTATAACAAGGGAACTTATTTCCTTGTCAAAGTTTATCTTAAAGTGTTTATAAACGTCGACTTGATACAAAGATTGTTTTGTATGAATTTGATTAAGTACTTGGGGTTTTTAATTTTACTTATTGATTGTCTATTTAATCCTCTTGAGACTGTCTATTGAGATTTTTTTAGTCGTTTAGAACATCCACTTTCACAGATAACTTTATCAATATAAAATATAAGAATTGAGTTAAGGAAACTCAATAATTTTAATTAAACCCTTCAATTAGCTAATCAATCATCGATATTTTAGACCTTAGTTTTAAAAAGTAAAGCCTTTTTCAATCTATTCACAAAGTCCATTTGCAAAAAAATCTCATGAATCTGTATAAGAAAATTAAAGAGGAGTCGAAATTTTGAACACCTCTCCTACAAAGTTAAGATCAATTATTTTAGACTAAATATTAAAATCTTAACGTATTTTGGGTTGAATAAGATTTTTTAGTTGAATTGCCTCTTCGTTAGAGAAAAATCAGGGTTTAGAGGGGTCGTGGCCGAGTGGGTAAAACAACAGCATTGGCATCTAGTGGCATGAGTTCAAATCCTGGTCGAGTCAAAAAAATGTAACGTTTAGAAAAAAATAATAATGGAAATGAATAAGTGTCATTAGTGTTGTGCTGCTGGGAAACGATCCGACTAGAATCATCGACTAGTCATTCTCTAGATGGCCTGATACTAGAACAACTTTGAAAATCATCGTATTGGGACTCGCGAGTCGCTGTGACTTAAAATAAGGGCTTCGAAAGATGCAAATGTAGCGAGTATAAAAAAATTCTGTCATGGCCTACCCGGCTAAGAAGTCTAATCAGCTTCTGCAGCTAATAAAGTCTAGGATTGTTCTACTAGATGTTAGATCTGCACAGAAAAAGTACTACTACTACTACTACTACTACTACTACAATCACTTTTATTCTTTTTCAAAAAAAAAGGATCTTGCGGAATCTGTGATCAGTCAACTCTTGCGGAATATATGATCAACACTGATCACAAAATCTATGATCACATGACTAAAAGTCTCATCACAAAAAAAGTTTTTTCATGTACAGTAATTCGGTCACTGTAAATGATAAATGTTTTGATACGAGTGATAATGAAAATGATTTTATTGTAGAATATTCACCGAGGACTAGCCCCGTTGAGTCTATTAGTGCAAAAACTTAGTAGCATTCAAATTACTTCGGTTAAATCTTTGTCAATTAGGTACCAAGAGGTAGTCTTATCTTTACCTGAACCATCTCTAGAAGCTAAAACTGAGGTCAAATGTGTCCTTACAAAGTATCCAAATGGGACGCCTTGCCATATTTGTGGTGAATTAATGAAAAATGAACGAGTCGTCAAACTACATATAGCAAAGAAACACTGATTTTGAACATTATTGTTTTTATTTAGACTAATGATCACATAACTTTTTAATTTTTGATCAAATGAAATTTTTTTCCTATTTTTCTGATATTTTATAATGATCACATGTTGTGTGATCATAGATTTGGTGATCAGTATTGATCATATATTCCGCAAGGGTTGACTGATCACACAATCTGCGATCACTTGATCACATATTCCGCAAGACCCAAAAAAAATTTTTGACTCAATTTTTTTCTCGTCATATACCACCTCCCTCTATCTTGTGTGTGAAATTTTTTTTTCATAACCCCTGATAGAGTTTTTTTCTTAACACTAGAACGCCTGGTCGATTTTTTTTGCCGAAAACTATCGTTCCGTTTTATTCACGAACCATTTAAGTTGATGAAAAAATAGCTACATTTCCTGAAAATATGGACGAAAATGAATCAAATATACTGAGATCATGTCGATCCTCAAGTTTTATCTCGGAAATAATTAGGACTTAATTTTCGACGTAGGGGTCTAAAAAAACCCTCGAGCGTTCTAGTGTTAATGCAACTAGAAAGTCCATTTAATACAAATTAAAATGCGACCATTTTCGGGTAAATTATACAAGTTTAATGCAATCTTTATGCAAATAACATGTCACCCAATGCAACAAAATGCGAGCTTCTTAGAGTATTCTGAATTAATTTAATAAAAACTTATCGTTATAATGTTTTTTTCAAATAAGATATTAAAGAATAATCTTAGACTGAGTAATACACAAAAATGACCGGCTAATTGCGCTTAGCGTCGATAAACTTCAAGATTTTAAATTAGATTAAAGAAAATTTCCGAAATAAATGCAATCTTATGTTTAAATATTTTTTTAGGGTATATGCAATATCGCATTTAAAAAATGAAATTTAGGACAAATATGTGATCAATGTCGAAAAAATGCAATTGCGTTAAAAAAAACCTGCCCCCTGCCTTTAGTATTCAAAAGATAAAAAAAATAAATTACGGAGATTTGTAGAGATTCGTCTCTTGTTTGAGCAGATGTAAAATATGGGGATATTGGAGGTCCCGAAGGAGGAGGTGTAATTTCACTAAAAAATTCCATTCACTTTACCGTTTTCACCCAATTACGACTTACAAATTTTGCGTAAACGGTAGTTTTTTAGCTTTCAGGACATATAGATCAAAAATATCTTTTTCCAGTCATGAGTTTTTAAATATTTAAGATGAGCCTCTCGAAATCTGTATGTAAAAAGAAGTGGGGTATGGAAGAAATTTTATAGAATCAGTGAAAAGAATATTTTAACGAAAATTTTCGGGTCGTAGAACACATTTTTAATATCAAATAAGTAAAATTCGGATGTTGTGGAAGTTTTGCTACGCTTGAATTTGAACTAACATTAGCTTAAAATATTAGCTTAAAGATACATCTTTAGAGCACTCTCAATCAGAAACCCAATGGTCCTAAACTAAAAAAAACAACTCTTTTTTGCAAAATAAATGAAAAAATACAATGCAATTGAACCTCGTTAGTCCTCCCTACACAGATTCTGATTCTTCCGACAAAAAAGTCCTCAACTTATTCGGTCGGATTTTACGTCGTGTAGATTGTTGTTATGAAAGCAAGATTCTCAGCTAGACATATTTTAAAAAACTTGTTTCATGATTGTATCAAAAGCGACAGCTTTTTGGTTTTCTTTTGCAAAAAGCATTTCCGGAAAATTTGGTCATTAGGGTTCGACGGAGGGTCTGATTTGAATCATGGAGAGTTATATACAAAATTAGCTTCAAATGATTGATGAAATGATAAGAGGTCCGATTTGAGGCGTCAAAACCATTACAAAAAAATACGCCCGTTGACCTTGACATAGGAGAACTCTAGGTAGCGAGTTTAAGAAATCTGCTAATATGTCTCAAACGGTTAAAAGGATTGGGTTAATCCAACGAAAAAAAAAATTCCTCAACCACTTGTTGAATAAAAGCTTCTGAAGTCTACAAAACAGTCCAATTAGATTCATTCCATCGAGACTGCACCCGAGAGTAAACAGAGCCGCTCTAACGTTGAGATAAACCTAAATCAGAACTCGATTCTCTAAACCAAGCGTGCTTAAAATCTCAAACATTCTTACTAAATAAGCTTAATTGAAAACTTTCTTATCTTTTTTCAATTTAATGTGATCAAGAGCACAAAAAAAAACATCTGCTGCTTTTTTTTTGATTAATGACTCTTGTATTTTCAAGCGAATGAAGAACGATGTCAAGAGGATCAGATGGTTAATTTTAATTAAACACAAACTAAAAGTTAACTCTTTTATTTAAAAATAAAAAACAACTAAAAAATATAAAAAAATTTAATTATCTCTTTGGTAGATACGAACTGATTCGACATTACCAGCTTTAGCAACACATTTCAATTCACCATTATCAGTGATTTCTCTTGTCATTGTGCAAACAACGTTGTTGTCTTTATCTTTTTGAGTTTGGACTAATTTGTTACCATCCCAGTGGAAGGTTGTTTTAACTTTACGACCATCCAATGTTTCTTCATCGATTTCTTCGTCCAATTTGTATTTCAAGTGTTGGGATTTTAATGTTGAAATAGTTGAAAATGTCCATTCATCACCAGTTTTAACAAATTTAACATTTGGTTTTGTGGTGGCACCTATTTTTCTCATTACCATACCAACTCCCAATTCTTTCATTAAATCTTCGAAGTTTTCGCTTGAAACTAACTTCCAATCTCCCATTAAAGCATCAACCATTTTTGCGACTTGAAAAATTTAAGAATTTGATTTCTTTTTTTTTTGAAAAAATGTTTTTTGAAAAATTGATAAAAATTGTAACATCTTTTTATACTTGAAAAAAAAAACATTAAAAATTCAAGAGCTTAAAATTAGAAAAAAGTCTTAATTCAAAACACGCTTTTTTTTCTCTCTCTCTCTCTCTCTCTCTCTCTCTCTTCATGAATACATTATGTTGTTGCAACTAGTCATCAATTATTGCTGACGTGTATGTTTATGTAATAATCCTTTGTTTCGAAATGGGATAATCGTATTCATTCACACCCTCAATCAAACAACAACAATAAAAAAAAAACTTCTTATGATTTGCAATGTTTCAAAATTTCTTAATAAAATTCAATGAAAAAAAAAATTTCAAGCTTAATTTTTATTTTATTTTTCTTCTTTTGCGAATCTAGTTTGTTTAAAGATCGACATTTACAATCTTATAATAATGTCGGTATTTGCGATTTGTTTTTTTAGTTGTTTTAACATTCTTATTAAAGGGAGTGTTATTAAGAGGTTCCTAGATGAACCAAAAAAAAAAATTTTTGACGATCCTTAAGAACTGTTTATTTTTGGCTTTAAGAATAAAATTTCTAACCTCAAACCCATTTATAAATAACTTGAAAACCACTGCTTTATTTAGCTTTGAAAACAAGAAGACGATGCTGGTTCTTGAAATATCATCCTTCTTCCATAACAATTGACACATGTTTTCATTAACGATTTGCTTGGGTTTGCTGTGATTGTAACTTGAGCCGCCTATCTCTCAAAATTACCACGCTCATCAAAATGTAAATTCTTTAATACGCTTGCTTATTTTTTAATTCAAAGGAGAGACTTTAAATTTGACTTTTATCAGACATATGCACCCATACATCTTAAGGTATTGGGTAGGTATAAGTTACCCCAAAAATTCAGGTTTTGGAATTATAAAGGCTATGGGTGACTCATAAATTTTGGATTTCAGGCATGGGTCTGGGTTGGGTAACCCAAAAATTTGGGTATTTTTTAGATTTTTAGGTTTTTTTTTGGTCAAAAATTGGCTTTTTTGGTATATATACCTAATTTATGGGTAACATATACCCTATCCAAACCCATAACCTGAATTTTTGAGGTAACCCACCCAATACCTTAAAATTTATGGGTACATATCTCTGGCTTTTATAAAGTTAAAACTGCACTTTAATAATTGAAAAGAAAAATGAACTGTTAGATGACGGAAATCGAAAAAGCGCCAGATTTAACATACTTTAAAAGTTTGAAATTTTTTTATAGTATTTAGTCGACATTATTGTATAAAATGAAACACTATCTTTCGAAAAATAGTTTAGACTTGATTTTCAAAGTATCTTAAAAGTCATGGAAGGACTATCAACCGTTAGCCCTTCGGTTATGAAAGTAAATTGAGTAATGCAATAACGAAAAAAAAAGTGTCAAAACATGTCCTTTGGGGGTTTATAAGTGGGAGTTATGTTTTTTTCTTGAATTTTTTATTTCATAATTATTTAATGAAACTTTTCTAGAACAACATGAAAAGCTTTTTTTTTAAAGTATTTGCAACAACAACAAAAATATAAACTGATTTTTATTAAATAATGAAAAATCGGTTACCATTAGAATTGATAGGTTGTCAAGAGAAAATGGTATTTTAATAGGATTAAGATAATCGTACTCAAAATTTATTATTTTCTTTTTTAAACAAGTTTTATGAGTTGTATCTAATTTTATAACATACAAATATGTATTTTTATGAATCGAATATTCTCACATTTTAACATGTTTATTTTTAATACCATAAATCTTTTTCTTAGCCATTCGAATCGATTTTTAGATACCTATAAATTTCTTAAAATTTTATCATTTTATCACTAAATATATTGAAATAATTTCAATTCGTTTTTTGGCTGAAAATATTACAGCAGTGAGTCGATTAGAGGATTTCAAAAATTTTAGGTAATGTAATGCTCGCAAATTAATCCGGTCCAGAAGAGGAAAAAACGTTTTTGATCCCAATATTTAGACTCTTTTTTGGTTCAGGTTAGAATCAAGGTTAAGACCAAGGACATTCTTTACAGTAAAAAAGATTTTAAATGAGAATTGTAGCAACAGCTTTCAATTTTTTTAAATTATACTACCTTTGAATTTAGTATCATAGCTTAACTAAATTAGTCTCATTTTTCCCGCTTATTATCCCAGGGCTAAAAATTAGTTTGGACCTCAAGTAATAATATAATTATAATATAATTTTTCGAAGAAGGGTTCAAAATAGTCTTTCTACTTTAAACCCCAGGGAAAATTTGCGAGCGTTTATGGTAGTTGGTGAATACCTTAAAATCAAGAAAGTGAAAATAGACGATTTTACTAAATTAAACGTTTTTTTAACGTGAATTTACGACAAATCTGGCAAATTTAGATTTTTAAAGATTTAAAAAACTTACCATTCGAAGGACTTAGTTAAGGCAACAGAATAAAAAAAAAAGACCGTCACTTTTCATCAGAGGCGGTACCAGTAATCTAAAAATGGTGTGGCAAGAGTCTGTGTATTACGCTTGGTGTTTGTTATGGGATCTTTCATTGTACTAAAAATTTTCGAAAAATTGAGGTCCCCTGGATGATGTGACTGCATTATTTGGCTGACTGCCTGCACTTAAAGCTTGATTGTGTTTGTTTATTAGGAATCGCATTTAGGAGCATAGATGATGTCGTTGTCTTTTACAAAGCTAGGGTTGATTTTGGGACCTTATGTATTTTAATAACAGCGCTCATCCAAACCTTAAGTTTAGCATCTTTAGTTTAGCAATCATCTAAATCCAGACATTAAGTTATACAGTTACAGTTGTGTCGTGAAAGTGGATTCAAATTAAATTTTACTTAAATTTTTGTGAAATCATTTTATCGAATCACCACTGTATCAACAGAGAAGACAACAGAGCAATTTTTTTGCATTTTTTTTGGTTTTTGATCACTCAGACATGTACCCATTTATTTTAAGGTACTGGGTATGGGTCACCCACATCCATATTTGGGTATAAATACCTAAAACCCAAAAATTGTCTATAATTTTTCGGATAACCCAAACCCATCCACTACCTTAAAATCAATCGGTATGTATGTCTGATTTCACTTTACTCTCTAAAAGAACACAAAAACACATTCAACCCTCATTATTTAATACATATAGGCGAATTTCCGATTAGATGAGTTTAGGTACCTCATAGTGAGCAATTTTTATGCATTTTTTCATCCGAAAAAATCGCATCGTCTCTGATTATCAAGCTCTAGGAGTCTCAATTAAGGATTTAATTTAATCAAAGTCTACTAGGCTAATTGAGGACCTTCGGTTATTGTTGGCAGACGGACTGCGATCCATTGCAAATTAGACGTTCTAATAGAGCTCGATTCTGTTCTATCAATTATAGAAAAAGACTAAAGAGGACCGTATTTTACTAAGATGATGATTTTTGTCAGGACAAAAAAATGGTCATCATGGACTCAAAACTCTCAAAATTTAAATATACGCGCAAATGATTTAAACGGTTGTTATAGCTTCAATTAAAAATTCGAATCGAATTGAACACGTTGAGTTCAAGGTAATCAGCATAATAAATCAGTTGAATAGAGAAAGAGAGAGATTGAATTCGTAATTAAACGAAGACTTACCATTTTTTTAATTTAATTTCTAAAACTTCCCCTCCAAAAAAATAAAAATTTCAAAAAAAAAAAAAACACTCTCGAACAAAACTCTATTTTCACTCACTCGTCCACAAAACGTTGTTGTGCTTCTTTTAATCTTAAGCTTCAATTATATTTTTTTTTATTGTTTAAAATTTTAGAATTAGTGTAAGAGTCGAGCTCTTCAAAAGTTAAGTTAAGTTAAATTTCAAATTTTACGTTCTTGCATAAGTTTAATTTTCAAATATTTTGCAAAATAAAAAAATAAGAAAAAAAAAAAAGAAATTAAGTTGTTGTCTTTTTTTTAAATATATGTTTTTTTATTGATTTTGGAGCAGCTGTGTCTTAGCTGATTTAAGCTTAGTTTTATTATTAATAAAATATTAAAAATATAATTTAGTTTTTGTTTTATTGATTTGTCCCACGTGTCCGGACCCCGACGTACTGTCAAAGAGTCTTGAACCTAAAAAACAAGTAGCATCTTTACATTGGTGACAACATTAGTTTATAATTCGATTTTTAATTTGTGTGCTAACGATTAAATCCGATTCAAAATGTCATTTAATCCGTACGCAAGTTCTCTAACCGCTCCGTTCGAAGGGAATGGTGATTGTATCTACGATTTTAAGGATCGATTTTTGTCAAAAACAGAAGGTTTACGTTTTAGTGAACAAGATCAAGCGTCGTTAATCAAGTCGTATTTGATCGGTAATGCCAAAAACGTGTACAACAAGTTGACCAATGTTCAAAAAGAGAACATAACCGTAGTATTCCAACAGTTAATCGATAAATTTGCTTTAACCGAAGAAGAGTACATGAATCAATTCAACAGTTTAAAGTTCGATATGGACGATGGAGTTTTAAGTTTTTCACTAAAACTTGAAGCACTTTTAAGTAGAGCTTTACCTGGTATCAATGAAGCAAACCGAACCAAATTGTTAAAAAACAAGTTTGTAAAAGAAATGCCTGGTAGTCTTAGATCTCAATTGAGTATGCATGTTGATGAGGAATGGGACATTGTTGTTTCAAAGGCTCGTAAAGCGATCAGTTTAATGGACAAAGACTCAATCGAAATTAACAAAACAACTGTCAAACCAAAACAAACACCCGACTTAAACGATATAGAATGTTACAATTGTGGTCAGAAAGGTCATTTTCAGTCTAAATGCCCAGTGAGACGAAACCAAAACAAACCATACCAAAATCGAAACATGTCTAGTCGTGCTAACTTCAACCGAAACCAAACGAGTCAAAACAATTATTACCCGTACCCAAATCAAAACTCGAACGAACCGTACCAATTTAACCGAGGTTACATTCAAACTGGTCAAATCAATAATGCAAGATCCAGAGACGAGTATGGTTATGGTCAAAACCGTTACCCCCAAAATCAAACAAGCAATCGAAACTATCCGCCATTTAACAATTTTAATCAAAATATGTGGTCAAGTAGTCAACAAGGTCAAAATTCAAATCAGTTCTCATCACAATTTGAACATGATCATTCCAGCCACTTTGGTCAATCTCGACATAGTACTACTCATGATGTAAAAACGTTTGGTCAAAGTTCTAATGAATCTGCTTCGTTTAACTTCATTTCATTGAACCCAGTTGCAATCAAAAACGATGAATGGTCAATAAACAAGGCACACCCATTGATGAAAGTCAGTTCTCAAATCAAACTGTTTAACAGTAATGTAGAGACCCAAATGGACCTCTTAGTAGACAATGGCGCAAGTAATTCTCTTCTTAAATTTTCAAGTCTTCCAAGTACTTTCAAGCAAGTTATTCAAAATTTTTGTACTAAACGTGAGTACAATCCTGATTTAAAAAAACATTCCATTGGAATCAAAACGTGTAATGGAGATTCATTTAGTGAATGTGTAGTAGCTAGAGTATGGCTAACAATTGGTACTTGGAATGGAGAACACCAATTTATTATTACCGATAGTATAACAAACCAAGATGGAATTTTAGGTCGTGATTTTTTGAGACGTTACGAGACTGTAATTGATAACCGTAACGACACCCTACGTATTAACAGTGAACCAAAGCCATCAACTTCGTTCAACAATTGTGAACTTTCAAGTTCGGTCGAGACTTATTTCATCGAGACTAAGTCAATTTCAAATTCTTGTTTTTTGTCACATAAACAAAAGATCCCAAAAGATTGTGAGTCAATTCTTGAGGTTCAACTTGATAACTTAAACCTTTTAAACTCAGACAAAGACGTTCTTTTCGAACCAGTTCAACTCGAGTCAATCATTTTAGCCCATAGTTTAAACAAAGTCGAAAATGGTAAGATGTACGTAAGTGCTATAAATTTATCTGGTAAAGACATCGAAATCAATTCAGGTCAAGTGATCGGTTCAGCAAGTGAAGTCGAGGTTGAAACCGTACAAGTCGATCAAAATGAAACAAAACAAGAAAAAGTTCCAGTTGATGAAACACAACAAGAAAAAATTGACATTGAGAAGTTAGATAAGGAGATCAAAGAAAAAATTTGTTCGCTAGTACTCGATCCAAATCTGAAACCAGAAGAGGTTGATGAATTACGTAAACTTATTTTTGAATACCGAGACTGTTTCAGTTGGTCTGAAGACGATATTGGTAAAACAAACATAATCAAACATAAAATAAACACAGGCTTTAGTAAACCCGTAAAACAACCGCCTTACCGTGTCCCGTCGTTTATTCGAAATGAGATTGAAAAAGAAGTAGAGAATATGCTAAAAAACAATATCATTCGAGAAAGTAGTTCCCCTTGGGCGTCTCCAAAATTAGATTTTGTGTCGACTATCGAAAACTAAACAAGTTAACGGTCAAAGACTCGTTTCCGATACCACACTTAGACGATACACTTTTAGCGTTGGCTGGCGCAGTTTTGGTCAGTTTATTCGACTTGATCACAGGATACTGGCAAGTTGAAGTTGACGAAGACGACATCGAGAAAACAGCGTTCGTTACTTCATCTGGTCTGTATGAGTTTTTGGTCATGCCGTTTGGTTTAACAAACGCACCAGCCACTTTTCAGCGACTGATGAATAGGCTTTTGAAGGGTCTTACTCTCAAACAATGCGTAGTTTATTTGGATGATATCATAGTGTTTAGTCGAACGTTTAAACAACATTTAGAACGAATCAAAAATGTCCTTGATCGCGTAAGACAATGGTGCCGTACTCTCTCAACTTCATGATGGAGTTTACAGACCGATTGCTTTTGCAAGTCGAAATAAATTAATGGTCGTCCAGATCTTGAAATACGATATAAACCTGGTCATTTAAACGTCGAAGCTGATATGCTTTCAAGAGCAAATATCAATCAATTGACTTTAGACTCACATTTAGATTGGTCGTACGAACAAAATAAAGATAAAAAATTATCTCAGTTAAAGTGTTTATTATCAAGTCAAAATCAAAATATAATCGATAAGTGGTCAAAAAGCGATGATAATTTCAAAAAAAGAGCTGTTCAAATTTTAAACAAGTTGGTACTCGAAGATGACATTGTTAAACTTGAGTCAGAGACAAAGTTAATCTTTGTTCCACAACACAAAATCCCAGATGTTCTCAAATCGTTTCATGATGATCAATTATCAGGGCATCTAGCCTATGACAAAACGTTAAAGAGACTCAAGATAAGATTTTTTTGGTTTGATATGCGAAAACATACCAAGATTTATTGTGAGTCGTGTATTACTTGTCAACAGTTTAGAGTGTTTAATTATAAAAATGTTGCGAGTTTGAAACAAATTGTTGCCAAATTTCCGTTTGAGATTGTTGGTATTGATGTTGTAGGTATTAGAATTAAAAATGAATGATAATCGATATGCTGTAAGTGTTATCTTTGTTTAAAAAATTATTAGTTTTTACTAAACTCTTGTGTCTTTAAAAGCGTCAAACTTATAAAAATTTGTTAGGGGGTCTTCAAAATGGTGACGAAAATCTCATGCATAAATCAACATCCCAAGTCGGCATTACAAAACTTCAATCACAAATACCGACTAGTAATTCATATTCGAATCAGTTAAACTCATTATCCCAAGCGTCTATACGTAATGCACTTGGTGATATTGGAAATCGTATCGGTATACCGATTGGTCAACTAGCAAAAAAAGACTTGATAAAACAAGAACAAAAACCTGAGACTGTATCGAATAATAGTTGTATTATGTTAGAAGAAGAAGATGACGAGTCAAATGAAGTGCAAGAAATTGAACTCGATGAGGAAAGCATGCACGAAAATATAATTGATATTGACGAAACAGACGGTGAGAATACCCAATTAGTCGCTGAGTATGTCAAAGATATCTACAAGTACTTGAATTTGATGGAAAAAAAATTTCGTATTAGACCAAATTTTCTTGAGTCTAAAATTGTAACGACCAAAATGAGATCAGTTTTAGTAGATTGGCTCATTCAAGTACACCTAAAATTTCATCTATTACAAGAAACATTGTACTTATGTGTACAAATAATTGATGCGTACTTACAAGTAAGTCAGAACAGACCTGTCGAGAATTGGTCTAATTTAGTTTTTTTTTTTTTCAAGGTTCAAGATGTACCTAAAATGCAGTTACAACTAGTAGGAGTAACAGCAATGTTTTTGGCTTCGAAATACGAAGAAATGTACGTGCCAGCGATTGATGATTTTGTCTATATGACAGACAACACGTACACAAAGTCCGAGATTCGTCAAATGGAAATTTCTATACTCAAGACATTGAATTTTATGTTTGGTAAACCATTGCCATTACACTTTTTAAGACGATTCTCCAAAGCCGGACAAGTAAGTCAAATTTCTTTTATAAATGATAATAGTTCCCTGTCTTGATTAGACTGTATTCGTACAGTACATAGTGACAAGACGGTTTTATATTATCAAAGAAAATAATTGAAATATTAATCACAAATAAAGTTTATGAGTCAAAAACTTTATTTTTTTGCGGTTTCAAACATTTTAATAACCTGTTCTTCTGAAATTAAGTTTTTATTGTTTTAAGGCTGATCCAAAGCAACATACATTGGCAAAATATTTTATGGAATTGAGTCTTCACGACGCTGAATTTTCATCTATGGACCCGTCATACTTGTCCGCTTGTTCGCTCTGTTTGTCTTTTAGACTTTTGAATGGACCTGAATGGAATCGTACATTAGAATTTTACAGTACTTATAAACTATTGGATTTGTTGCCAGGTATGCAAAAAATGTCACGTTTGATCCTTAAATCCCAAGATGTCGATTACAAATATCGTGCTGCTACAAACAAATACGGCGCTTCAAAGTTTATGCGTATAAGTTTGATACCAGAATTGAGCAGTCAATTTATGCGAGAGTTAGCTAATGGAAACTACGAAAAATTTTAAATAGCTTTTTTTTTTTTATTTGTTGACTACAAACTCTCTTTTCTAAAAAATTATTAATTGTTATTTGTTACAAAAAAAATCATATAATGATAAAAATTAATTTTCTTAATCTCAGGTAATGTAATTTAGACTGTTATAAAAAAAAAAAAATTTTTGTACTTTTTTTTTTTTACTTTTTTTACAAAATAATGTAATTTTTTGTGTTTAAACAAACAACAAAAATTCGAAATTTCATTTGAAAAAAAAGTTCATACACGGAAAAAAAAATCGTTAGACCAGAGTCCATTAAAACATGAACCGGTATTTAATTTGATTTTATCATAAATGGTAAGATTGGACAATAAAAAAACGGTACCGTTTTTTAATTTATTTGATTTTTTTTTCTGTAAGAATTTTTTTTTTTTCGTTTAATTAAAAATGAAATTTTTGTGTCCTGTTTTTTTTTAAAAAATAAGGAAAATGTGTTTGGAATTTTTTTTTATAATTTGTGAATTGTTAATTTCTTCTTTTTTTTTAAAATTAAAATAAGTAGTCAAAAAGAAATAAATTTTTTTAATAAATTTCATTGTTTATGTATTTTATTTTGATTTTTTTGCTTTGATTTAGTAAAAATAGGCTTGTACCTAAAACACGGAAAATATTTACGGAACGAAAAGGAATTAATATCATCTTCAAACTCAATGTTGATGTCTTCAACTAAATTCTTGTGTTCATATACTAGCATAAAAATCAAATGGTAAACAAAGAGAATTCAGGACCCCAGAAATTTTAGAAAATTTTACGTCTTTTCAAGATATGTATAAATAATATAGGGTTGAGGAGTATAAAAAATTACAGGTTTTTAAAGGGTCTTGACACTTCGGACCCCTGGGGTCTGAAAAAATAATTTTCGCTTTCCTAAGTTTTTTGCGAGGAACGAGCTGATTAACCAGACAAGACCGTTCGGTTTTGGACTGATTAATTCTGATTGGCTCGGATACCCAACTAATTCATTGGCTGATTCGAATCGAAACCCAACTAATTCATTGGCTGATTCGAATCGAAACCTAACTAATTGATTGGCTAATAACAAAAACTTAGCTAACCATTCCATAATTTAACATAATTGACAATTAAATTAAAAAAAACGGACGATAAGAAAAAAAAAAAAGATAATTGAAACTTTTTCTCACGACAAAGAAAATTGTTTGTTTAATTGATGAGCGTGAATTAAGAAAAGAAAAAAAGAAAATATTTTCAAAGAAGAACAGTAGAATATTTTATTGAATAATTGGTTATTATTTTTTTTTGAATGTTAACCGAATCATAGTTTTTGTTTTTTTTAATTCATTTACAATTAAGAAGGAACAACTTTGAAGTCTTTTTTATCTATTTTAGAAAAGAACACAAATGCTAAACCTACATTAGAAAATAGGCCATGCCTTCCATACTAAACAAGGCCATGCCTTCCATACTTAACAGGGCCATGCCTTCCATACTAAACAGGGCCATGTCTTTCATACTAAACAGGGCCATGTCTTTCATACTAAAAATGACGATGTATTTCCTTTCTATTTGGGAACCAAACTTAAATACTATTCCAAAAGACTCAACCAAAACCAAATATGATCATGTAAGCAAAGTGAATTAAATATAGCCCACCTTTCGAAGAATCCGGCCAGAAAAAGGGCTTTATAATGAAGAAAATATCGAAGGTATTGTTTTCAAGCTTTACTTTCTACTAAGCCGAAATAAATTTTTAATATTTTTAGATAGATGTACTTTTATAAAGTATTTTTAACTAACGTTTCGTTACTCGCATATTGAAAGCTCTGCTTCGTGTATTTTATATTTGTAGATTATGAATTTGAGCTCGAAATTCGATTCAAAAATTTTAGGACGTTTTGCATTTTTCGGAACCTTATTTGGAAATTCACAAATGACTTGGATACATTTGGATCTTAGAAAAGACGTCTTAAAAAGGTGCGAAATACGGATCGGTTTGGACGACAAGAAAATTGAAAGAATGGTAAAGGAGCTAATCAGAGTCGAAGTTTTGAAAGAAAGATCAAGAGTCGACGATATCGAGGTGAGGATCGACCAAAAATTTACAAGATTTAACGAAATTGATTCAAAAATAACCGAGATGAAATCATTTTTAATCGATATTGACTCAGAAATAATCACAATGGAATCGATGGTAACCACAATCGATTTATATTTAATCAAAGTTGATGAAAAATTTACTTCACTCTCTGAAAAAAAAACGACAAAAATCACAATGAATCCTTAGATATCCTCGAAACGCTCATGCTCATGACGAGGTCAAAAACACAAAAAAAAGAATAACATTTTTTTACCCATATAATGAATAGAATAGCTCTTGTGAATTAGCCTTTTTTTTTTTAACGGTACGCTTTATTTATGAGAGTACCGATATTGTGGCCCAATAAGTGGCCTTAGCTCAAGATCAAATAAATAAATAAATAAATGAAACATTGGGATCTTAGTTTCTTTAAATTTCAGGTTCTCAATTTTTTTCTCCCAGTCAATACAGTTTCGATGCAGCACCAAACATTGTTAGCACCTTTTTAGGCACATTGTTTCTATTCAGCAGAATAATAAATAAAAAATCTAGTCCCAACATTTTGTAGAGAATTTTCTGTTCTCCAAGCCGATAGGTAAAAAAGTATATGTTTTGGGACTTTTCGCGGACTAGATACCAAAAAACTAAAAAAATTGACACTTTTTTGTTATTTTATTAAAAAAAAAAATTTTACAAAAATTTTTTTCTTCAAAAACCTTTTTAGCTTGTGTAAAATTTTTTTCTTTATCAGAATATGTATGATAAACCATATAATTGTGTATATTTTAATTTGATACAAATGATTTACTAAAGACAACTCACTCAAGAGTAGCTAAATTTAGGCACCCCTGGTTAAAAATTGAAATTTTTTACCCCACATCTGTTTGCATCGACCAAGCATGTGTAAAATCTAACTAATTCTTGATAAGGATAAATTAAAAAAAAAATTATAAAATATATTTATTGATAAATAAATTAAAAATTTAAATTACATTGAAAAAAAATTTTATATCATCATTGAGAAACATCAGTCAGTAATTCCTAAAACAAAAAAATAAGCTAGAAATAATAATTATTAATCCTATTCTCTGTAAAAAAAAAAAACAAAATGAGATTGTAAAAAATTAAACGACAAACAAAAGACGGATATCTTTCAAATGGATTGGCTGAGCTAACGATTTCTTAAAAAATTGAAAAAAAAAATTTTCTATTTTTTCACTTTTTATTTTTTTTATTTATTGACTAGACATTTTATTTAACATTTCACCTTAACACTTTAAAAATTTTGTTTGCGTAAGCTTTGAAACAACAACAAAAAAAAATACTGTTTTTTGTTTGGTTTAAATCGTTTTTATTTGTAAAGACTTATGCTCATTTTGAGCATTATTTTTCCATTAGGTACATTACTCATACGAAACATTTTCGTAATCGGATTATTTTCTTGATTATCTTTCATTTGTTCACGATAAATTTGATATATCTTAAGCTCAGTCTTGCCCAAAAATATGTTTGGTTTGTATATTTTTTTGTCATACACCAACACGTTTAGAACATCTTTATTCAAATCGTATATTTGAAATTGCATTGAGGTATTCCATTTTGGATTGGCTGAGTTTATTGGTTGAGTATTAAATTTTTGTACACCCATGCTTGCTTCACAAAATACACTACGTTCGTTTACATCTTCGAGCATTAAATCCCGTGCTTCCATAATTAAAAGCAAAAATCGACCAATTGCAGTTTTTTGAGACAAGTTTGCTTTAAAAAAACAAAAATAAATTGTTTAGTCCAATCACTTTAAAGGTTATATTTTTCGTTCTTACTTGCACTTATTGATTGAACAAGACCTCGCTTCTTTTGTTTATAAAAGTCTATGGCTTTGTGAAGTTGTTTAACCCATTCATTTCTATTAAAATAGACTTATGTAATCAAAAAATAAATAATTTTATTTGAAAAAAAACCTTAGAGTTGGATTAGTTGTTTTGAACGTGTACTCTTTTTCACCAATTATTACTTGAAATGAACAATCGAGGGTTGTTGTATTATGCTTTGCTTGTACAACGTTCAAGTTTTCTAGCAAAATTGGCTTTAAAAAGAAAAAATAATTAGGCAAAATATGGGCTTGAGATTCAATAAAAAAAGGGTCTAGATCCACTCCGTTTTTTCTCGTTCGAAAAAAAAAATTAATGGACCTGAGAATGATGGCGTGATTGAGAGACAGAGCCTTAACAATTTATGCGTTAACAAAATCCTGCAAGTCATAAAAACCTAAGCTTTTTCGAATGATAAAAGTGCTGAGGCTTGATTCCAGAGATAGAGACTACCAAAATGAGACTCGAGTCCAAGTCTTATATTATTCTTGAATCGACTCGGACTCTAAGTCTTAGTCTAATAGATTTTTAGGTTTAATAGATCCAATAGTTAAGTCAAGAAACTTAAGAGTTTAATGTCTTCACCGTGTTATGACAAAATTCATAATTCTCTCTAAAGAATGTTCATTAATCTTGTCTTCATTTAGACATGTTTCATTATTCTTTACTAGTACTTTTTCACGGTCTTTGAAAATTTGCAGACTCGAGCCTTAAAGAATCTGAGTCTTACTTCTGAGTCACTGAAAAGAAACGAGTCTCCATCTCAGCTTAATTCACTTTAAAAATAACAGAATGCTCATTCTGGTCTTCTTGGTCATTTCATTATATTATTAATAATACATTATAATTGAGCCCTGAAAAATACGCGACCTATTGCAACTCTTCAACGAAGCAATATATTAAAAAAAATTATTCCATGTGTGGCAGACCAAGCTACTGATGCAGCTATTTGGACGGTATTTTTCACTTTAGGGTATAAAATGACCCTCAAGCTTCCCATAAAATTCCGACGAACTTCTATATACCAAAAGAAAGCTCCAAAATATACCTTAAAAATGGTATGGTTCTTTTTCAATTTAGATGTTTGCAGAAAATTAAAGAAAGTTACTGACAAGAATGCAATAAAATATAAATTTAAGACGCGATTTTTTAAAAGGAATTTCTGTACATAGATCTTCTCACGTTTTTTATCTTGTGATGAATTTATGATTTTTGGGTAATGTTGACACACTTAACCCTTAGCGGATGGAAAAAAGTATCACACATGATCCAACGTTTAAGGATTAATTGAATGATTTAAACAGAACGGACATGAACCAATCAACTTTAATGTCAAAAAATGACATCTCAGTTCTGCAAGAAGTCTTTTGACACAAACAGTTAATTATTGATGAAAAGGCAAATTAGCTTTTAATAAAAATCCCTGATCATGATGATTAATGATTACCTTTAGTTAAAAAAAAAATAAATTTCAAAATTTTCGCACCATTGAATTAATTTCCGAGAGACGAAATGGGTCATTAAATTTGAATACAAATATCCGTTTATTATGATCATCCGACCAAAGAGTCAGACGACGAAAAAAAAATTAATACTAACTTGTTTATACAATTGATATTGTAAACACTTTCCATTTGATTTTGATTTGAAGACTTCACTTTGTAAAGTCTCATTTGACTCTGTTATTACTAAAGTATCATTGAATAAAAATGCGTATAATTCCTTTCCACTTTCCTTTAAAAAAATAATAATAGAAAAATAGAGTCTGAGAACAAAATTGACCAAAATTACTTTGATTAATGGTCCGTAATAATTCAATTTTCTTGGTCCCATCATATTAGTTGAAGATTTAAATTTAAAGCCAATTCCTTTAATATTTATATGCTCGTCCAGCCATTCTAACTTTTCCATATCATCTTTTTTACCAACTTCATTATTAATTGATTTGATTAAATCGATTATTATTTTGGATGCTGTTTTTAAATTTTGATAATCATCGTCCATATTGTCTGAAGAGTATTTTATTAACTTATCGATTAGAAGTGAGTATTGTGTTAAACGTTGCATTGGTAATAAAAGTAATTTTTTCAATAAAAATTCTGTTGAATCACCACTTGTCTTAAAACAAAAAAATTAAAAAGATTAAACAATAACAAAAAAATGGATTAAGCTTACATTAAACGTTGACATGAATTCTGGTGAATATTTTAGTTTTTCATAAATGGCGTCTTCATTTGGACCTTTTGAACTTACAAATTTGACATATATTTGCATTTTTGGTAACTTAAAATATTGTAGATTTAAACAAAAAAAATAAAAAAAAATTTTTTTTCTTAATCGTCGTGATTAATCTAAGCCTATAACAAAATAATTTAATCATACCAAAATATTAACTAAAAAAAATCGGATCAAGTTTATAAACTTTGTTTAGTACAGTTCATTGCAGAAATAACTTAACACATTCCTCTAGAATGTAACTAGGTCGGAACAGGATTGAACCGGAGGGGTTCTTTACAAGCGACCAAACTGATGTTTTACGCAATTAAACCAAACTTCGAGCTACAATATTTTACTCAAAGGGGTGGTCGAAAAGGCCTAGAATTGAAGTTCTGTTGAGAGTTGAATCGGAAATTTTGGTGGAAAAAAATCTTTCAGAAGTCTCCAAATTAAATTGATGCTGCTCCGTTTTATTCGTGAATCATGAAAATTGATGAAAATCTAGCTATACTTTCTGAAAATATGCAGACATATGCACCCATTAATTTTAAGGTATTGGGTACCCAAAAATTTTGGATTTCAGGTATGGGTCTGTGTTGGGTAGTCCATAAATTTGGATATTTTAAAGGTTTTTTAGTTATTTTTTGGTAACCTATGCCTCCCAATACCTTAACTTTGGAGTCAGAGTCGGAAATTAAGCGACTCTAACACAGAACGTCTACTCTTCGAGTAATAACTTTGAAGGGTTTGGGGAGTAAGTATAGTCTAAAAAAAATTTCAAGACGCAGTTTTTCTCGATGTAGGGATCCAAGAAAACCGTTCTGCCGTTCTGGTCTGAGAGGTTTTGAAATTAGTCTTTTTTATTTTTTTAACCGCAGGCTCGTTAATCATCCTGTTCAGGAAAAAAATTATTGATTTTTGACGGTCGATTGAATCGATAAAACGTGATTTTAAAGACCTACAGACACAGATAAAAGGTATACGTGTAAATTAGTCTGTTTAAAAAATACTTACATAATCAACGAAAATTTGGCCAATCTTAGCCGCTTGTTCATTTTGTTTTGCTTCATCTATTTTACGTGACAATACACTAAAAAAAAATTTTAAGCTACATTGATCTTAGTTTAAGAATTAAAAGTCTACTTGTAAAATTTAATATTTAATGCCAAAATTTCTTCAATATTCAAAAATAGCACGTCTAATTCATAAGGACTCAGAAGTCTTTTTTGTTCCAATGGGTTCTTATAGACCTTTAATAAGAAAAATTTTAATAAAATGAAAATTATCAATGGAATAAAAAAAGAAATAGGATACTTCGACAATTGCTTTTAAATTTTTGATATAATTTTTTTCAGTTTGTTGTATTTCATTAACAACATTAATCCTCATTTTATATTTATTTGACAAATCACTTTGACTAATAGCACCCAAACTCGATGTGTCGTCACTTAAACTCAAATTCTCTTCTAAAACACTCTCAAAATCACTATTTATATAAGCGTTTAAATCGTCTATATCGTCGTCTAAATTATCTCTTTCTTGCAAAAAATCGTTTACGTACGTCACTGAGTGTATGCTCAACTTTTTCGATGGTATTGATTGACTATTACTCAAATTTTGCAAACTAATACTCCTATTTGCTTTAAGAAAATTTGTATAATTTTCTCGTTTTATAACTACAAAAATAAAAAAAAATTTAGGTTGAACTCAAAAAAATTGTAATTGTAAAAGTAGCAAAAATTATTATGAAAAAAAAAAAGAGAGAGAATTGTTGTTTGGGATTATATATTATTCGTACGCATAGCTCAAAGGTAAATTGAATATATTTAAGATGTATTTTAAGCTTCTTTTTATGTTTCCTTTTAAGTTGGACAGGTATAAAAATGCTTATGTAATATAGGATACCATTTTTTGTTTTATTTTAGTCAAAAAATCATGCATCAAAAATAAAGGGGTCTTACATAAAAAAAAATTTTAACAACTTTGATTAAATTTCTAGTTTTTTTTTTCAATTTATTAAATTGAAAATCCAGTAAAACAATCAAAAGCCAGACTAGAAATTCCACTTAAAAATGTTCTCAATGTTTACTCTATAATTTGTTTAATGGATTAGTTTTCACGGTTTATGAATGAAAATAACAATAGCCGATCAGTGTCTAGATTTATTTCCGTCAATCGGATATTTCATGGGAATGTGTGTGTGTTTTTTTAAATCATCATCAACAACGAAAAGATTAAACGTGGATTAAGCTTTAGTTTTTTTAATATTGACACGAAAAATTTAGTTTTTTTTAGTATCCTTAAACTCTTAAATCTCTACACGTCTTGCGAACAACAACAAAAAATAAAAATCAATAAAAAATTTCTTTTGAAAGTTAAACATTTTTTGAGAAATTTGAGAAATCAAAATTAATTTCGATCAAATTTTTTAATACAAAAAAGTCTACTTTTTTTTTGTTAATAAGGAAATCGTGCAAACACAAACTTAACAAGTTTTATTGATTTATCAAGCAACGGTCTAGTCTGTTTTCTCGTAAACTTGACTTGAAAACTTTATTTTGATCGGACACAAAACAAAGCAGCCAGCTATCCACTTTCTAATTTGAAAACAAAATGAATGCTTAAAAGTTACACTACAAGAGTCGAAAATGGAAAGTTTGTTAAAAATTTGCTTTGATTAATTTGATTTTAGAAATATTTGAAATCCAATCTGAATGAAAAGATGAATATCTCATTGTTTTAACTAAAATATTTTTAATTATCCTCTTGGACTTGAAAGATGATTGTGATGATTAATAGGGATGTCGAAAATGTCTGCACTATCCGATTGTAAGACCCTGAAAACCAATTTTTTCATGGAGGTAAATAACCAAAAAATTTGTACCGACCCCTTTTTAACCAAATTACAAAAAAGCTATCATTGATTCGGAGATATGAACTGAAGAATTGTACAACAGTGAAAAGCGGTACATGGCTAAACCTTTTGGGCATAACTAGCCTAAAAGACCGAAGAAAGAGAGGTGACTTGATACAATTTTACATAATCTTTAAGAAATTTTAACAAGATTCAATGGTATCATCCAATTGCTAATTGCCCAAGTCTAAGCGCGTCAGGTCCTGCTGGTAGCATCAAAAGTGAGAACACACTCTACAGGCAACTTGTTAAGTAATGCCCATCAAAGCATAACTTTTTCACAAATAGAGTTATACCCTACTGGAATAATAGTAAATTTGTGATTGCTTTTTTCTACAGATGGTGAATCATAAACTTTTAAAGTAGATAGATTTCTCTAAAACAACTTAAGAGGCATTTCACCTTGATTAAACCACTTGGGTTAAGGACAAAAATAATAAAACACGCCCGGAGATAGACGTTTGTTATAGAAAAAAAAATAAAAAATTTACTGCTTACGAAATCTTTTAAAAGTATAATCATTTTGAAGTAATATGCTAAAATATCATATTGAAACAAATTCGATATTGACTTTAGGAGGGGAAATGGAAGAAAGAAAATTATGACATCAAGTTCCTTCAACAATAAATGATTAATATAAATTAATAGTCATATTGCTTCTTTAGAAAAAAAAGAAGCGATTTTAAAATTGTAACATATTACATCCTTATAACAAAAAAGAAAGAAAATAAAATTGTTGTTTAAAAAAAAAAAAAAATTTTTTCTTATTTTTCAAATTTTATAAACAAACACTTGTTTAAGAAATCAATTAATTTAATAGTGCTTGCCAATGGTTTACGAGTCCTTAACCAATAGAAGTAACAATAAAAACAATTTTTTTTAAATATAAACTTTATTTTCATTTTTTTTTTCGTAAACTAAATCAAAAAGTACTAGTTAAAAAAAAATTTAAAAAAAAAAAAAAAAGAGTTCTTATAAATTAGGTATTACAATAAAAAAAAAAATAAAAAATTATTAAATATTGTCCTGATTTTCTCAGTTTTTTGAAAGCGTGTATGTTTTGTGTGTGAGTGTGATAAAATAAAATAAAAGAAGGGGAATTTTGTAGACCATACAAATAAAAATTTGAAAAAAAAAAAATTCTATAGATGCTTCGTTTGTACACATACAAACACACACACAATCAACTCGCGCTTAACATACAAATTATCCTTAAAAAATTTTTTTTTTTAAATGATTATTTTTCGATTAATAAAATAAAATTGCAAAGACTCAAATTTTTTTTTGTTTTTGAAAAAAAAATCAATTTTTTCTTTTTTAAATAATCATTCACAGACGACGATGACGTTTGATGAGAACAAGAAGGAATTTAAAAAAAAAAATTTCAACAACCGTAACCATTTGAAAAAAAAATAAAAAAAATTTAAGCTTTTTTTAACAACAATTTTATTTTTTGACCGTAGCTTTTTAAATCAAACGAACCCCTTTAAATGTGATTTTAAATTGCATCATTTTTAAAATTTAAAAAAAAAAAAATAAGCGTTAAGAGAATCTGTTCAAGTTTTATTTTTGGTCATACAAAAATCTTATTGAAAATTTTTGAAAACAGCTAGAGCTACATAAGGGACTAAATTAAGCAATTATAAATTCAAATGAGAGTTTATTTCGTTATCTAAAATTTTGTGATTAAAATCAATTTTTTGTATAAATTCAAAATTCGGAAATCACATATTGGAAGCCTAATTGATTTGATGGACGGATATTTTAATAATCACGTTCGAACACAATTAAACCTTAAATGTAATATTTGTGATATTACGTAATAGGGTAACGTATACTGCAGTTAAAAAGATACCTAAATGAAGCGGTGTTCGGCTTAATGTTTGCAGTATCTGATACCTTTTAATTTTGGAGAAGTATAAAATCTAAATTTTGCTAATAGAAATTAATTAATTTTTTCTTCAAGAAACTATACCCTTTTATAAAAATAAACAGTCAAGTCCCACTTATATCACCACACACTAATATCACTGGAGTCACTATTACACTAATATCACTGGAGAGATTAAGACAAAAGGGTCACTTTTATTTCAAATCGATTCCAGTTAAGTCACATTTCATTTTTTTCACTGCAAAATGGCTTGATATAAGTGCAACTCGACTGTACTTTATACTGATGATTTTGACAAGTTCCTTGCAAGTTTTCATCAACTCAAGTTATTGTTTTAAAAGTAGGAAACTGGTCGTTCTTAAATTCAAGGACTTGGAAAATTGAAAATTTTATAAAAGAAAAAAAAGTATCTTGAAGTTGCATATCAACAAGTGTTGTCATTTTCAACTTTTTTGCCAAACGATAATAATACATTGAAAATATTTTATAAAAAACTTGAACACGAGGCTTAATCCTCTGGCTCTCAAATTTGTATTGATATAAATAATAATATCATCTTGTACTTGAAGATCAGAAAAAATCGAACCTCTATAATGATAGCTTGCTACTAAGTGCATGCACTTAAACTCAAAAACTAAATTTTACTAGATTATATGATCATAAGCTCCCATCTTTTTGTTTTACAGCACTGTTTGTGGAAAAAAGGTGTACGATCCTCCGTACTGTAATACTAAACACTTTTTCCATAATCAAAATACGTCAACTAAGATAGAAAAGTTAATATCTATCAGGAGAAACGCATTTCACTGTTCATGAAAAACTTGAAAATGGAAATTTAAGGCGAAAAAAAGGACTTGTAAAATTATTTCAATAATCGACTCCACTATTTAAACTAAAATGATAGATTTCCAAAAAGTACTGCCCTAACTACAAAGAGGAAAGCGCTAGAGACTTTGCGCTACCTTTTTAAAAACTCTACCACAAGTTGTAATAAATTCATGAATTTTTTTTTTTACCTTTTTACGCCTTAAATTCCATTAATTCAAGTTTTTCATTACCAGTGGAATGTATCTTTTCTGAAACTATTTGGTGACTGGACGTATTAAGCATGTGTTTAACGTTAATTTTATACATACGCCAGTTGATAATCATTATTATTATTATGGCGTGTATTTTGCACACGATTGCAGAGTGTTTGCAAAGCTTTATCTAGGATGTCTGTAGCAGAACTGATTTACAATGTTTCATTTTTCATAACTAGTGAATAAAAGACAAGAAAAAAGGTTATTAACTTTTATTTTCCGAAAAGTCCTAGTTGTTATAATATTTTTTGACTGAGTTAGAAATTTTACCTTTTTGGTGAAGTCTTAAAAACGTAGCGGATGCTTTAAAGCATCTGTCTTGTGGTTATGAAAACAATTAATGATACTTCAAAAATCAACTATCATGCGGAATAACTTAGATTAGGTTTGTTAAGATTATTCTTAGTCTGTTCACTAGATTTATTTTTCTAGACAATTATAATTTGAAACCCTTATTTCAAGGATTTTTGTTCTCGAAACTTAAAAAAACCCGTACAAAAATTCGAAAAATTTGTTAGAGTGAATTTTTCTAATTTAAGTTAGCCGATTATGCAATCACCAAAAGAAATAAAAACTAATTGTGTAATTAAAACTTGTAAAAAAAATTAGTAATTTTCAAAATTAAACAATAAAAAAATCATTAAAAAATAAACAAAAACTATTTTTTAGCTTGAAAGCAAATTTATGCTATCGATGATGATTTAAAAAAGCAAACAAAATTTTTTTACAATGAAAAAAAAAGAAGAATAAGAAGTCAAAGAAATCCATCGAATCACCGCCGTGCGAATTTTTATTTAAAAAAAAAGAAGAAAACATTTAAAAAAAAAAACAAAATTAAAAATTTAAGCCTTTGTTTATCGAAAAAAAAAGTCCATAACTAACCTGTTTGTTGCGCTAATGATTGAACATAATTGTACGGTAATATACCTATTTTACCGTTGTATTCACCAAGCCACCAGTCACCTGATTTTTCAAGTATATTTATAACAGCATCTTTTGGAAAACCAATAGCCTCTGGTGTTTGTGGATTAAAATCATACAAAGCAACTACTTTATCAATAACTACATTTGGCAATTCACTTGTTGATATCGATTGTTGTTCTATTTGTTTTGGTTCTTCTGGTTGAATTTGAACAACAGGTGGTTCAACTTTAGCTGGGCTAAAATTACTCTGCGTATTTGGTACTGTCATTGGTTGAACAGTTGATTGTCCTTAAGAAAATAATATTTATAATACTTTTTCAAAAATGACATCTAAAGCCATTCAGACAACAAAAAAATAAAAAGCACCTTTAACGTGAATAGCTGTAGAATTAGAATTAATTTCTACATTACTTGAATCAAATGTGCTACTAAAGGTATCGATAGTTTGAGCATTATTAAAAAGCAGCGATTTTTGTGCTTGAGGCGGCGGTGGTGATTGATTTATGTTAAAGCTATCATTATTACCTTTCGTTTCACTTAAACTATTGTTAATACTGTTATTTGAAGAGCTTGCAGCTATACCAGTTTTAGCCTGTAGAAGTAAAGTGAATTTAGCATTTAAGGAATGTGTTAATAAAGAGTAGTCTTAAGATTTCAAAAAAAATTTCTTTCTTTACTTTTTGACTAACAAAAAATAAAAGATTAATTTTTTTTTGATTTTAACATGATGTTTTTCGGTTATACGCACAGAAAAACATCACTGAATTTTAAAGACTTGAAAATTTTAAGTTACCGGTGAATAAATAGGTGCGGCACCAGCATCAATTAAAGCCGTTGCTGCTCCTACTGGAAACCACCCTCGTTGCATTTGACCGTTAACGTCATAAGATTCTCCAAAGGACCATTTACCATCAGGTGATATTTTTTTGATTGCTATAAGTTGATTTTGTCCGGGCTCTAAAGTCAACTCTCCATTATTCTGTGCTACATAAGGTTCAACTCCCATTGAAATAGTATACTTTCCAATATACTCAATTGGCAAGTTGAATTTGACTACAAAATTAGCTGGAAAAATTCCTGATCTAAGTGGGTTAGATGCATCTAGTCCTGAGCCAACTATTTGTCCAGTCAACCAATCTTCATTTTGATTAATCACATTTACAATTTCAAATTCACGAAAGTTCAAGTCACCAGGCTCATTGGACAAGTATGCATAAATTGAAATGTAATAGTCTTAAAATTTCGGTATTATTATTCAAAAATTCATTAATTACCAATTTAAGATCTTACTTTTAATGTTCGTAACCAATCTTATAATAAAAAAAAAATTAGTTTCGGGTTTCAATTGTAAATTTTAAGACCTACTGATTTGGATTGACAGCTGGTTCGACGAATTGTGTGCTATTACTAGCCGGAAAATTTGCAAATGGTTCCTCTTGAATTGCACTTGCAGAAAAAAAATGGAGATTATTCTAAACTTCGATGGGACATTCTAACTTACTCTAGATCACTTAGTTTACATGTAAACGAAGCTGGAAAAACTCCACTTCTTCCTTTTAATTCTCCAAATAACCAGCCTTCATCAGTTTTAATTGTCAAATCGACCTAGAAAAAAAATGATTTACATTTTTTAATTTTAAAGTGGATGTTCTTACATTGACGATGTCTCCTTCTTGAATACTCAATTCATCTTCACGACTAGCGTCAAAAGTATACAACGCTTTGAATTTTATCCAATTAGTAGTCGGTGATTGTAAACTCGATTGTTTTTTAAGGTTGTCTGAGCTGTTTGATTTGGGAGCTGCCGAGTGAGCAGGTATAACTGGACTTTGCATTTTAAGATTTGTATTGAAAAAGTCAATTTGATTTTTAACCGAAGATTTAGATTCTTTTTAAAAAATAAAAAAATAAAATTTTTTAAAAATTAATAAATTTGTGTGAATAATAACAAAGAAGCTAAAGATACCATCATTAAAAGCAGCCCAGTCAGCTGTGTTAATATTTAAATTAGAATTATTAATAGGTTTAGTAGGTGATGTTTGATTGTTTAAAGCAGTTGCCCAATTATCATCGAAGCCATTTGAAGCAGATGTACTTTTAGGAATATCTCCAAAAGCTGTTTCGAATGTTTGGGTTTTGTGTGCACTTGACCAAACATCATCAAATGGTGTTTGAACTGGTGCAGTAAAGCTAGCAAATGGATCAACTGTTGACGTATTACTTGCTTGATTATTGTCAAAACTAGTAAATGGATCATGTTCAATTCCAAAACCATTTGTTGATTCATTTTGTTGATCGAATGCCGATGACCAATCGACATTAAAATCAATATTTGCACCTTCAGATTTTGAACTAGTGACTGTTGGTCCTGGTGAAAATGGATCGAATTTATTAACCGGTGATGTCGGTTGTGATTTATTAGCAGTTGTTTGTTGAATTTTAATAATTTCGTCTTTAATAGCGTCGTAGTTATCTTTATAAATTTAATTTAATTATTTTAGCTGTTAAACTTTTTGCTAAGGAACCTAACTTTACACTCTGACTGGATTGTTGGCAAGATAAATAAAAGCTACAACAAATATAGATAGAATCTGATAGACAATACACTATCACAACAAAAAGATTCTATTTATACAAAAAACAAGTTTTAGTAAACGATCACGTGGTTCAAGAAAAATCCAAATAATCATAAAAGGCCCTCATCATCATCGGGTTTCCTGTAAATAAAGGTCCAATTCCCGATCGCTTAAAGTCTAGAGAACTTGAGTCGATTAATACGCCAATTTTTAAATTAGGTACCCTATTTATAACTACACTATTTAGACATCTAGAATTGAAAAAAAGCTTATAACGATCAATCCAATGAAAGCTGAAGTAAAATCATCAATTCGTTTGAGATAAGCTTGACTGATTCATAAAAATCAGCATTTCGTCTTACTTTCAAGCATGATTACCGTAATTCCTTGGTCATAAGCGACTAAAAATCAGAGGAAAATCATTCAGCTGGTTATTTTGTCCGGGATTAAACTCTACCTGGCTTGCAACTAAACCTTTAAGACAACTTAACCCGTAACAATTATTCCAAAAAGTTTCAAAAAAACGAATAAAACATTGAAGCAGATTTAAGATGCTTATTCAACCAAAATCTTCACGCATATTTTGAAAGATATTTAATCAGGGTGTCATCGGCTGATTTGTTACGATAATACCATTACCATTCTTAAGAATGTTTAAGAAAAATTTGGAATTTTAATCTATTTTTGAGACCCCCTTCGTTGATTTTCGATTTTGTGGCTTTTTACTTTCTTATTTATCGACAGAAAAAAGTAAATGGCGGATCAACCCTCGTTAAACCGAACCAAAAAATGTTTGAAAATTTCATTCGGATAATCAAAAATTCGGATTACAGAGGGCTATTATTAGTTTTTAGCGATTGAGCAATTTAGCAGTTCGATAGTTCATTTTTGACCATAAAAAACATATTTTCGAGACAGTAACATTAACTAAAACAGTTCTTTTATGTTAGATAACTCTCTTTTGATGAGTATTTACTTTCTTATTTCTCGACAGATCCAAACATAAAAGAAAATGAGGTAACTGGAGTAGGACAAAAATAAAGGGAAATATACAATTTCCAACACTGTAAAATTTTCTAACATAAAATGTTAGGTTAGGTCTCTAAAATGTGTTTTTTATTGTCGAACTGCTAAATTGATCAATCGTCTAACCTCCATTTTGTTACCCTCTATTTTGTGAAACCGCGATTTTATGAAATACAAAAAAGAGACGCTCCTAATACTTTTAGTTATTTCTGTTTTGAATTTGTGAAATTTTTTGCATTTACCCAGGCACTTCACAAAATCGAGGTCGCACTTACAGAGACTAAAATTGACAGATTTTATTCAGAAAAAATCTTCGAATAAACGAGATTCGACTCTAGTAGCAATTGTTGATGACTAAGGTCCACCAAAAAAAATTCAATTCGACTCTGAAAGTATCAAAAAGATGAAGAGATCAATTAAGAGGATTTTTGAGATGGAATTTTTGATAAGCATAAAAAATGGCTAAGGCTCATTTATGTCTTTTCGGGGGCCATAAACATGCCCCGCGAAACAGACTCTAAAGTTTGAAATTAGGTTTACGATAGATAAAACAAATGAATTGTCTTATCCAGTGACAATAAAAAATCTATCAGCTGACCCTCCCCTTTAAAGGTATATTGCACTTTTATATTGTTCTGAGTCCTAGCTTTAATTTCATTAAAAAAAATAGTTAATCAGCTCGAACCTTTTTACATTATAATAATCTAAATAGCGCATACATTTATAAGTTAGACTAACATTAAAAAGCTATTAATAAAATACTTAAAAAAACTTACCTTTAGGAGTTTCACTTCTCGAATTATTTTCGAATTGATTTTTAAACAAAGACGAACTCGACGTAGTCTTAGTCGGAATAGTACTTTTTTTATTCAACGAATCTGTTGTTAACGATGTTGGAATACTTGGTCTAACATTTGTAGCAAGACTATTTTTTTTCAACTCGATTAGCTTAGCTAAACGTTCATTTTCTTTAATAAGTTCATTTTCGTCTGTCTTGGTTACTTCTAACTCATGTTTAACAACTTCAAGTTGAGTACGAGCAGCGCTTATTTGTTTTTCAAGATTATTCAATTCGCTTTTTAATTGTTGCACGGCTTGTTCTTTAGATTTTAGTAGACTTGTTTCATTATTGTATTCTTCTATTAATGAAGTATCTTGTTTTAAATTTTTTAACTCTTCATTTAAATGGTACTTTTCTTGTGCCAGTCGGGCTAATTTTTGAGAAAATTCTTTCATTTCTCTTTCAGCCATTTCTAATTGTGATTGTTTTTGAGTATTAACCCGACGTGTCGAGTCCAATTTATTATTCAAATCAATCAAATTAGTCTGATTATCAGATATCTTTGTCTTGTACGAGGTTATTTTTTCATTTATCGCTTGCATGTCAAATTCAAGATTTTTGTCTTTTGCTTTTGAAATGCTCAATTGTTCTTGTAATTTTATCTTTTGAGTTTCTAATTCTTGTTTTTTTTGTTTTTCCCATTCGATTCGTTGTTGTCGTATTAACTCATTACGAGCCTTTTCACGTTGCTCTAAAGCCTTACGACGTTCCTCTTCACGTTGCATGTCGATTAAACGTTGACGTTCCATTTGTTTTTCCATTTCAGCAAGACGACGTTTTTCTTGTTCATCTTTTATTTTTTGTCTCTTTTCGGCTTCAATACGTTCTTTTTCTTCACGTTCACGTTTTTCACGTTCTTCTTGTTCGCGTAATGCTTGTCGTTTAGCTTCTAGTATAGCGTTACCACGATCATAATTTTCTCGTCTCTTATCCTCAAAAGTATTCGCAAATTGTTTATTAGCCAAAGTTGGTGATGAATCAGACGCCAAATTTTGAGGAATTTCAGGAGATAAAGTCGTGTTAGGAATGACAGCTGATGATGCTCGAGACCGTTGTGGTTGTAACTCAACAGGCAAAGTCGATGGCAGGATATTCCCTGCTTTAGCATAGTCACACAAATGCATTGCAATTATAAACTCTTCATACGATAATCGACCATCTTTATCACAGTCAGACAAGTTCCTTAACAAAAATTTTCAAAATTTTAAATATTTTTTTAAGATCTTAAAATTCTTACCAAACTTGTACAAGAACATTTTGTGGAAGACCAGTTTGCATTAGAATTGTTTTAGCTTGCAATCCACTGATAAAACCAGTCGCGCCTGGATCATTACTTTGAAATATTTGACCGTATTTTGTACGTGATGTCGAAGGAATTGGAACCAATGGATTCGGTCTAAAAATTCAAAAAATTAATACTCTCCAAAATCAAGACCTATCACTCAAAAAGGTGCTAAGGACTCAAAACTTGAAAAAGCAAGTTATCTAAGGTTATTAATAGCAAATCAGGGTTAGTCACTAATAAATATAATTACTTACAAACGAAACGGTATATTACGATTATAACTATATACCACATGTAAACATTTAAAGCTAACAATTAAAAAATAATTTTATAAAATTTACTTACAAGTTTGAGGTCAAAGTTGCTAGGGGTGTAAATATGGCCCCGGCAAGATTTGGTTGCGCAGCGACAGCAGCGGCTGTATTTGTAGTTGGCGGTGGACTTGTAAACCCGGTCGATAGAGGCGGGAAAACACCCGGTGTACTCATTGTTTGTAAGACTGTACTCGGTGTCATTGCAATCGGTATTTGAGTTGTCATAACAGGAGCTTGAAAATTGGCCTGGAAAGGTGGAGATGAAACTGGCATTGATACTAAAGGAGTTGAACTAACCGGGGGAACGAGCGGAATATTGCTAACTAAAGGAGGAGTTATTAACGAAGTCGGTTCAGTTTGTAATAATTTAGGACATACACTAGGTAAAATAGCTGCGCTTTGAGGACTAGTCAAAACTTTTTTAATCAAATAACAAGCGATACTAAATTCTTTTTTGTCTAGACCTCCATCTTTATTCAAATCGGCTAGATTCCAAATTTGACCGAGTACGGGTGTTGGAAGTCCTGATTTAAGAAAAAATGCTTTTGCTTGTTCACCGGTAAGCAAAGAACCATTAACTGGATTCAATTGTGAAAATGTTGAATTATGTTTGGTACGCTCTTCGGGCGTTATTTTCCATAACTCAGGGTTATCCATGTGACAGATCAATAATTTTTAATATAAAAAATTAAAATATTAAAGAGTGTATTATAAATTGTTTGCGACGATCAACAACAACAAAGCAATCACAATAAAAAAAATAATAAAAGAAAATGCAAAATTTCAATACATAATTTATTTTAGAATCTAGTTAAAACATGAAACACAATTAAAATTAGAGAGAAATAATAAAAAAAAAATTATGTAATTCTTAAAAAATAAAAGTAATTTGTGTGTGTGTGTGTGTGTGTGTGTTGAGCGTAAGAGAGAGATATCTATTCTAGTACCTTTGGTAACTTTTTTATGTTCTCTTGGGTCTAAGATTGAAGCTAAAAACAAAAAAAAATAATTTATTAAAATTTTTGTTCTTAACTTAAAGCTAAGTTTTTGAGAATAAAAATCGATAAAATTTTTTTTTTGTAAAAATGGAATTTTTTCTGATTGGACAAGATAAATCAAACAAAATTTTTGGGGCTTTTTAGTTGTTATTTTTGTACTAAAGAGTAACCCTACTTATCATTTTTTTCATAAACCAAAATATCCAAGTTATCCTTTTGTTTGTATGATTTATGACAATATAATTTTCGTTCAAATGAGATTTATGTATTATGTTGTTGTTGAGCAAATGTCATTAATTTTGGTATTTTTGTTTGATTTAATTAAAGTACTAGCTTATTTTTGAATTAACTTCCCCTCTTTTTACTAAAATCAAAAAGTAGTCACATGATTTCTGACTGAGGTAGTTTCATTATAATCTTTTAGAAAAACTTGATTTTACTTTTGATTTCTATGAATTTGATAAAATTTTGTCATGGTTTATTGGAATCGGTTCTATTTTTTAGGTCCTTCTAAAAAGCTGACCCCCATTTTTCGTGAATCTCAGAGTACGTAAATTTAGTGATTGAAAGTAACTATCTAGTTAAGTCAGCCGAGTAGAGGGCCTTACAAAGACCCCCGACTCTGGCAAAATTTTTAACTTTTTCGACTCCTGTTATTTTTTACTAATCTTATGCTTCTTAGCATGAGAAACATGCCTATGGAGTCAGATTTTGAATATTCGATTCGCCATGTCTTTTAGAAATTTGGCCGCTTTGAGGCCACTTTTTTTCAAACCAAAATATCTCGTAAACTAAAAGAGCTGAGAGGTTGAGGCCTATTTTTTTGGACAGCTCGAAGTCTCTTCTATCAGAAAATTAGGGATCGGTTGGAATAATTTTTTTTAAAAAGCCAATTTGATAGCTAGAAAGCTCTTGAAGTCTTGTATCGCCTCGTAAGTTTAGATTTTCAAAAAAAAAATTATTTTCCGATTTTTTTGGGGTCAAAATTTTCACGAAAAATGGGGGTCAGCTTTATAGTAGGACCCGTTAATTCTCCAAAAATTTCTGATCCTTGAAATGAAATAAAAAGCAACATAAAATCTAAAAAATATTTTTGTTTGATTACGCAAAAGAGACCTGAGGCTACACTAAACAACCAATTAACCATTTTATGAAAGTACAATCGAACAGTAAAAGTAGTGAAGTAAGTCAAATGAAGTTAGTAGACGAATAAAAATTTACTTTTAGACTCAATTGAAAAAAAAAATATGGCTAAAAATATGAAAATAAAAAAATAAGTTAATTTTGAAAAAAATTTTTTTTTTCAAAATTAACTCGTTATTGCATAAAAGTGTATTGACTTTTTAAAATTATAATTTTTAATTATAACTATTCCTAATCGGAAAAATTTTGAATCATTAATTAACAAAAAACTTTTTTTTTATGGCTGTCGAGTGGTTAAGTAGAGACAAACTAGATTCTCAATCAAAGTCGCCCACAGGTTTAAAACTAAAAAAAAAAAAATTTTGTTAAGAGTAGATTCGAATTACATAGAACATTCTAGAAAATGTGTATAGGTATTATAATTTCACCTGAAAGACTTGTTAATTTATGCTCAAATAATGTAAAGCTTGTTATAGTAATGATTAAACACGGTAAATTTAAGTGCAGTTGCAATGATAAAATAATGCAGCTTTTATTTAAACTCTAATAGGGATAAAACTTGTCTAGATATGATTATGTCTTATGTAAAACTTAACCCTAAAAAGTCTCAAAATCCGATTTATGTAGAGACATCCAAAGAATCTTTTTAAAGTTGACCAAAAGATCGACAATACAGTATCCGTTCTAAGACCGGAGTCGTCCAAAAGAAAGTATATAGACTCCAATTGGACCGCTTTTTAAGGACCGTTCTGGACGCGTTCCGAAAAAACGTTACATTTTCGCAAGAACAACTGTACGCTTGTTTTTGAAAATTTGCAAATTATACTCAAGTTCTGACTGTTAAAAAGCTTGAAAAATTGAAAGGTTTAAATGAAAAAATCTTGTTTTCTCCATCTTGAAAAAAACTTAGACTAAATTATCGAATATTGAGATTTGAATGAAAATCTAGTTTGATTATTTTCGCACCCTATTTTTATTTATTTCGATAAATAAATAAACTTTGCTTAAAAAAAAAACATAGGGTGCCATTACCTAAATATAAAAATGCTTAAATTAAACTATTCACATTTGTAAATATGCTCACGAACTAGACAAAGATTAAGCAAACTAACAAACTAAAAAAAAAGAGACATAAAAACTTTTCATTTTTTGTTGAGATAAATCTAATCAAATAACATAAAAAAACAACAACTTATCTATTATTGTTTAAAACTCAAGATGATATTTTGTGAAAGTTAAGACCAATAAGGCTTATTAAAAATAACAACAAAAACCTACACTCAAGATTTTTATTAGAAAAAAAATATGATTTAATTAGACCGGACCGAATATAACGGCACTCAACACTTGTATTTTATTTCTCAAAAAAAATATGATCAACAGCTCTACAACAAAAGGTCAAAAATAATAAAAAATATGGGCTAAAATTTTTTAATTAATTCATTGTTCAAAAAATTTATCTCTTAAAATTTTTTAATTTCTTTTTATCAAAAAAACAAAAAAAAAATTTTTTGAATTATGTTTTGTTAGATTTAGGTTTTTTGTTTAAGATTATGTAACTCAAAAAATTCCATTTTTGAAAGTATTGAAAATTTTATGTTTTAAGTAATGTAATGAGTATAGATTACATAATACTACACTCAAAGACAAGTCAAATACACAGTTTTATTAATTTGTAAAAGATAATTTTTTTATAATCAAAACCCAACGAATGACATATAATTTACAATTAAAATTGAATGGAATAAAAATAGATTGACTCTTTATTTGTTGTTGAAAAGTTCCGCTCCCTGAACGGATAAATTCGAGACAAACAAATTTTTAAAAATAAAATTTTGACCCAAAAATATTTTCTATCGAATGTTTTTGTTGTTTTTCATGAACTTTCAGCCGAGTTCATCCGAATGTTCAAAACTTTACGAAAAAATTCCGACGCTTTTTAATGATTGGAAAACAAACTTTTTTGTTTAAAAATGAAAAAATTTATCGATATAAAAACACTGTTAAGTATGCCTGTAAATAAAGCTGGAGGAGTAGCTCCTTTCCTAAAAATTCCAGCTAAAACTTCTGATTGTGTTTATAAACTTCAACTCGGCCCCTTGAAGGCTCCTTTTCTGACTTTCTAAACCATCTCTGCCGACTCAACGTTCGGATGTATTCGGCTGAATGTGAAGGTTCAGTATTGGAACTTCTGAATCCTTTTGTAATCGGTATATTGTAAATGATCTACTTTCTAGAAAAAAAAATTCAAAAAGGAAAGGGTTTTGGTTATTGCTTATAAAAAAGGCAAATTTTTATAGTCATTACTCGAGAGAGTTTCACCTTCTACAAGCCGACTATTTGAAAAAAGGCCACCGTCCCGTACCATCCCAAAATTTTGGCTGATTGGTGTTGATTAATTTTAAGAAGTGCTTCACTGAAAAATATTTAAATAAATAGAACCATTATTACGAATAACTTTATTCTATACACCTCACGAGTCTGCCAAAGTTTCAGCCTAAAAACATCCAAAAAATTACGTTTTCAGCCAAATTAGAATCCAAGGGGCCATATATTTTTTAACAGAATTCTGTTTTTTAATATAAAAAGATATTTTAAAAATTCGATTTGAATCTCTATAAACAAAAATCTCAGCAAAAAATGGACTATATGTCTATGTAGATCTCGTTCAGAGCTTTCGATTGATATATAAAAAAGGTGTGTGTAGAGATGGGTGTATTTAACAACTATGAGGGAAAATCATTTTCTTTCTCAAATAACTTCACTAGGGGTCTAAATATTGTATCATTTTTACCCCTTCATTTACTCTACCTTGTATGAAATATCAAAAAATATAAAAGCCCGGGACATTTAACAAGGTTTTACGGTAAGTACCAGTAACTTGCTTTAGTATCAAAATACTGAACTAATCGATAATGAATAGCTCTGGCACAGCCAGCTTATTTGGCGAAGAAACGCTTTTTTTCAACCATAACCAGATAAAGAATTTGATTAAGGTAAAGCTAGACGAGACCGTAAAACAAGCTTTTTTAATAAAAGTGAAGAAGAAGAAGACAAAACTCGTCAATCAAGTCTACTTATACTGGGTCAGTAAGCTATATATCTGGATAAATCTATCCCAGATATTCCTAGAAAAAATATTATAAGACAAAAAAATAAAATACACTTTTAAAACTCAAACAATTTTCCTAAACAAATGTACATTGTGTTAATTTTTTGTTAAAAAAATTTTGAATTTTTTCACTTAATCACCTAAAAATTATTTTCTTTGAAAAAAAGTGTATGACATTTAATAAAAAACATAAAAATTATGATTAAAAATCATTCGACTGAATTGAAGACAAAACCATAACCAACTCAGCCAAAAGTTAAAAATACCAACGTCACTAAAAAATGAAATCAAACACAAACTTATTAATGAAACTAAAGACAAGATATCTATTATCCGGATTTTTTGGATTAATTTTCATTTGGTCATCTATTAAACTGTTTAGTTTCAACGTTGGACAACAAAATCGTACTCAACAAAAAGAATTATTCAAAAAACATATCGAAGTCGAACGCATAAATGTAAATGAACTATTCCATTTTGGAGATTGTTTACTCAAAGAGGCCGGAATAAAAATTGTTGAGATAAGAAACGAGACTAATTTAAAAATTAATCACAAAGAAAAAGACAATAGTGTAGTAACAAAAGCAGACTTAGAGTCTCATACAATATTAACAGAGACATTAAAAAATAAATTCAAAAGTCTCAAGATTAACTCAGAAGAAAACGATCAAGATAGTCCTGATTTTAATGTTAAAAATTACATGAAAAAATGTGACACATATAAATCAAATTCAGACGATGTTTTCTTGCCATCTGATGAAATCAATGTTTGGGTTGATCCGTTAGATGCAACTCAAGAGTATTCTGAGAATCTAATCGAATATGTAACTGTCATGTTTTGTATTACTTATAAAGGCGAGTCCAAAGCAGGTATTATCCATAATCCATTTTTGAATAAAACAGGTAAGCAAACATGCTGTGTTTCTTTTCATTTTGACTTTTTTTGTTTTAAGTTTCATCGTTTTTTGAGAATAAGAAACAAGAGATATCTTCGAAGGATAAAGTTAATAATCCACGGATAATAGTGTCGAGGTCTCACACTGAAAAAGTGAAAGAAATAATTTCAAAGAGTCTTCAAGATGCTCAAATAATAACAGCAGGTGGTTCTGGTTATAAAACTTTGAGTGTTTTGGATAATAAAGCCGATTTATATTTACATTCATCAAAAATTTATAAATGGGATGTATGTGCACCAAACGCCATTTTGAATAATCTAGGAGGTAAATTAACAGAACGTAATGGTAAATCAATTGATTATTCCGATAAGGAAGAAAAAGCTAAATCTGTTGGTGGTATTATTGCATCATTACATAATTATGATTATTTTTTAAATATTTTTAAGCTTTAAACAATTTTTATAATTTCGAACTCGTTTGTAAAGTCTTTTTGACTTAAAAAAAATAAACTTTTTTACCATCATTTTGTTAATAACCACAACTCTCTTTAATTCTCTATATCATCTCAAATTCAAATTCTTCTGAGTATGAAGTGCTAGTCTCATACTTTAAGATATTTTTTCATTTTCGTGTCATTATTAAGTCTCTAAAAACTGAAGGATTTGTATAACATGAATGAATTTATGTTTAAAAAACTGATTTTTTCTTCATATTAAACTAGGGGTCTAAACCCCTGGTTTTAAAAAATTTAATTTTAATCACCTCTCAATATTCTTGCTTCTAGCATTGTCAATTTAAGCCTTTGGGTCCCAAGGCACTTAGCTATGGCAGATGTTTTTTAACTTTGATATGTAACTATCGAACTTTTTTATAAAATTGTTGACTGACTCATGTCATTTGGGAGTTTATTCCGATATGGTATTACTCGATGATGAGCATGACTTAACAAGTGTCTGTATAATGTGTTGTAACTTCTTGTTTTACCAGCTGAGCCTGGCAAGCTTAAATTTGGACAATTTTCAACAGGGTGATACCATTGAATTTTATTGAGACCTTTAAAAATTTCGAAATATTTGATTAAGTCACGTCTGATTCTACGTTCTTCTAGTCTTGTCAAGTGTACAAGTTTTAGTCTCTGATCATATTTTTTGTTTTTAAGGGAAGATTCGTCGCTCTTCTTTGTACTTTCACAATACGGCCAATGTCATGTTTAGGAAAAGGACACCAAGAAACTGATCCATATTCTAAAACAGGTCTTACGAACGATGTGTATAGGACTTTGAATGTTATAATATGTAAATTTCTAAATGAGTTCCTAATTTTACCAAAAATAATATTTTCCTTGGGAGAGCGTTTGAGATGTGCTCTTCCAATTTTAGATTATCTTGGAGGACTATCCCAAGGTCTCGTTCAGATCAACTATTACCGGCATCAAAATTTTTTTATGATAATTTTAAGACAGATCAAAAATTTGGATAGGTCCAGAATGTTAGGAAATTTAATAAGAATCGGTTCCAGGTAAGGCTTCTTTTTTAAATACATGTTCATTTTCATAAATCCATCAATTTATTTTATCACCGATCGATCATTACCTCAGTTTAAAAACAAATTGTACACCAAAAAAAATTATTCAACCAATTTTACAGAAAAAAAGTACGAATTTCGTTTACTGTTTCTATAACAGTCCAAAAAAGTCATCGTTTTCATTAATTAGCTAATTTTCGAGTAAAAAATTTCACTTAAAAATATTTTCCAGCCAAAAATTCGGAAGTAATTGAAAACTGCTTCTTCGTCTTCTTCAATCGAACGTCCATTTGGAGCATTTGGTGACTTTTGATTTCCAGAGTTTATGGAAAAGAATTCCCAATACAGTCAAGCCTCGTTAATCCTTATGAATATAATTAAAATATACGATTTAAGGAGGTTTTTTCTATTGAAAAGAATCAGAGTTAGCCTGTGATTTTAATACGAACAAAAGAGATATACGGATAAAAGTGGAAACGGATTAACGAGGTAATATAATTAGGTAATATAATTTATTTGGTCTTCCGCGTTTGACCTACTTTCAAGTATAACTCTTTATGAAAACTACACAAAAAAGAGGTGTAGAATACACCAGTTTTATGGGCTTTTGATTTATACCCAAAACGCCAAACCCATACACTTACACACACAATTTTGATGCAGAAGTCCTTGCAGTCAACTCATTTTGAGACCCCTTTTTAAATGACAAGCAAGAATCAAGATGTAATGTTAAAGTAGTTTCAATTTTCCAAAGTGAATTTGTTTGTAATTTAGCGAAAATATTATTAACAGCTATTTTTATGAAAAAAATCATCACGTACACGTGCGTTTCAATGCTGAGAATCCCTCGATAATTACCTGTTTTTCGGCTAGACCCATTTACTTTAAAAGTTTAAAATAGAAATTTCAGTTCCTAGATCAAAAGAAAAAACGAAGTTTTTGACTTGTGTTTTTTCTTTTAAAATTTTTTAAACAAACTGACATTTCTATTTTTATTTTTTCATTCATAATGTACATTATAATCCCATTGAATTATTTTTTTATAATCGTCAATGTAAAGGACCCCTCAAAAATTATTTATTTCTCATTTAAATTATTAATCATATTTATTATTCTAATTTTACAACAAATAAAAAAATTCAAAAAGAAAAAAAAAGGTATTCGATTGAATGATATTACTTTTTTTTTTAAAAATATCATCATGTTTTCAATAGTGAAACATGAATCTATGACAAGTCGACAAGAATAGAGAAAATCTTTTTATTTTTTAGTTCAATATTACACATTAAAATGAGAGAATTTTACAAAAATAAACTTAAATTATTCGGATTTTTATTTTTGTTTATAATATTTTATAATGAAGTCCTAGTCTATTGGCAAGCTTATTTAAATTGGCCATCGTTACACAAACAATCTCTTTTTTATTACAAAAATCGTACGAGAATTGTAAATTTAAATGAAAGACCAATTCGTTTGTTACTCGTTGCTGATCCTCAATTGATTGGTGAAAATGATGAGCCTTGGTACTTGAGTTGGATAGCACGATGGGACTCGGATAGATATTTAAAAACATCGTTTGTACTTGCCAATTCGTATGCTCGACCAGATGCGACTATTTTTTTAGGTGATCTTTTCGATGAAGGTCTTAAATCAAGCGATGAACAATTCGAACGTTATTATAAACGTTTTCAAAATGTATTTAAAATAGATAAAATGCACCATAATTATGGTATAAAACAAATATTTATATCAGGTGATAATGATGTTGGTGGAGAGTATTCAGGTGATCGAAATAATCGTTTAGTTAAACGTTTCGAAAAATATTTTGGACAAAATATTGATTTTATAAAATTAAATTCGTTTGTTAAATTTCTTAAACTTGATTTGGATTATACAGTTAGTTTTTATAATGATGTTAAACAAAAAAAAGTTGCAAGTCTACTCAAATCTGATAAAGAAAACAAGTTTAATAAAAGAGATCAATTCACAATTGTGCTCAATCATATTTCCATTTTAAGAACTGATAAGGATCAATTGAATAGTGTAAGTTTTTTTTTTTAATTTTTCAAACTCCTGTTTGACCTAGAAACACTCTGACAAACTAAAGGGAAGTTATTTTGTTTTCTATCATTTACGGTTCAATCTGGAATCTTCAATCATTAAGATCACACGTTATCTGACTTGATAAGTGTGTTCCCAATATATGAAAACCCAAGTATGTTTAGGGGTCGTAAAATTAGTTTCAAGTTTCAAAATTGGCTTTTCTTTTAGGACTCGAAAAACGAAAATAAGAAATTTTTTTGTTTTTTTGATATTACCTCTGAAGGAAGACCAACAACATATATTTTTTACTGCTAAGCTCGTAGAGCTGAAAATTCAGGAATGAATTTCGGTTTTAGAATTTTCATTTTTTAACCTCTGGGATACCTACTAAATGCCTAGAAGGTGCTAAAAATCAAAAAAATTCAAAATGAAGGGATGATCAAAATAAACTTAAACTTTATTGATCAGTTCTACCTTCTGTCTACTGTATTTCTAAAATATTCCAGAGTTGAACATCTTTCTTAAGAGAACATAATTCCCGAAAAATACGAATAAACCAAAAAAGGCTGCCAGAAATTAGCAGTCCATCTCTTTTACGCCCTTGTACATCACTTCGACCGAATTAAATGCTTTCCGTACCCGTACCGCACCAGTACCTGAAAGTCAAAATTAAAAAATAAAATTCTAATATTCGAAAATACGGGTTCGAGTACGGTTTAGATACGGGTATTGGGACAGGTACGCCATTAATTCATTGGAAGAGCCGTATGACTTTATTTAAAAAGCTTTTTTATTTTTACATATTTTTAAGCTCAATAAAGATTCCAGTGCCGGATTGATAATTAAAGGAGATAATCATTTGGTAACTTGACATCAAAAAAATTATCAATATCCTAATACTAATCTTTAATGGATTTAAGTTCGAAATAATCAAGTACAACTATCAAACAAAAAAGATTGAAGATTACAAAGATCTTGCTCGTGATCCGTCCAATTTTTATTTGCTAAATCTAAAACCTGACAAATCCGAAAATGGTGTAGATACTGTGTATGAACTATCTGTTCCGACATGTTCGTACCGAATGGGCGTACCTAACATGGGTTACGGAATGTTGACAATAAGTAAGAATAATCAAAAAAATATAATATTAATAATAGTATTTGTTTGTTTAAAATTTTGAACTTTTTTTAAAGGTCCTAATGGAAAAGCATATTTTTCAGTTCTATGGTTACCGTCAAGATATGATTGTTTAAAATTATATTTGATATTTATAGCATTAATATTATGTTATTTTGTATTTAATTTATGTGTTAAACGAGCGTATAGAAAAATATATTTTATAATCTCTGATAAAATAGCTTAAGTAGTCTTTTGTTAATTATTTCTTTCTTTTTGTTAAATAAATTTTTTAAAAGAAAAAAAATGGGATCCTAAATTTTGTTTTAAGATTTAAATTGAAAAATAAAATCACTTCTTTGCAAATTAATTAATCATCCAAAATCTTTTTAGCCTAAGTAACAAAGCAATTATTTTATTTATTTTAAAAAATAAAATTCTCTAATTAAAAAAAATTTGCAGTCAAAGTGAAAAATTGAAATGTTTAAATTTTCAAAATTTCTACTAAGTTCTTACCTCCTCTCATTAATGTGAAAATTACTGAAAGCTATTCTTGTAGAAGCAAGTATATACGATTGTAAAATGTATATAACACAGGACTTCCGTGACATCTATATATGACATTTTTTTTTTATGGGGATTAAGGTCATTAAATTCAAAACGTCCCTACGATCTGAATTTGCGATATTGTTACCGTGTTCTACGACCTCGAAAACCCCAAATAGTCAATTTTTTCATGGTGGTAAAAAATCAAAAATTTTACTTTTACCCCTCTGCTTTTTGCAGCCTATTGTCAGTGTGTTTTATTTAACCTTTTTAGTCCACGTGATTGGAAAAAGCTATAATTGATGCAAAGATATGTTCTGAAAGATAAAAAGCTACCATTGACGCTAGGACCATTGTCGTAAAAGAAGTTTAAATTACCAATTTATGACTTCAAATTCTGAATTCTCGTATAGAAAAACCATAGAAAACATATACATTCTGATAGTGAACATTTTATTTTTGATTATCGGTTTTGGGCGCTTAAAAGGGTGCAAAAAAGCCTGTTTTTTTAATTAAAGGGATTAATTTAATATAAAAATGTATACGTTTTCTATGTTTTTTCTATACGAGCATTCAGAATTTAGTAGTAGTAGTAGTATTAGTGAGACTGCAGTATAGTAATCTATACTAACGCCTTTCGGCATTTAGCTCTATAGGATCTGTGGCAGTCTTTCTTCTATTTCTTTGTCCGATACCAAACACTACTCTGTCAATGCCCGCTTTGAATCCATTGACTGTCTTAGGTTTAGCTTCAAGCTTTTGGATAGGTTCACTCCATTCATAAGGTTAATCTTCTCATGACCGTTGACTATTTTAAACATTTGGATAAGGTCACCTCTTGTTCTACAGTCTTCCAAGCTTATTAAATCCAAATCCATAAGTCTTTCTTGATACGGACTATCTCTCAGACATTTGACTAGCTTCGTCGCTCTTCTTTGGACTCTTTCAATAATATTTATGCTAGCTTTCGTCGAAGGGTTCCATATATTTACGGCATATTCAAGATGCGGAATTTGAATTCAAAAAATGGTAATTCAAACTTCTTTTTCGTTTTTCATTTTTCATTAAAAAACGCCATTTTCCTTTCCGATTTGTATCTCTACAACCGAGCATCCCAGATAAAATGGACTATATATCTATGTAGATCTCATTGAGAGTTTTCGATTGATATATAAAAAATGGTGGGTGTATACAACAACTATAGGGGGTACATGACGGTTCTTTAAGACTGAAAGGTGAAAACTCAGTTTTCTTACCCAAATAACTTCACAGGGTGTCTAAATATGGTATAATTTTGTAGCCCTTCATTTACTCTACCTTATTTATCATTTGAAAATAATTTTTTGCATACCTCACTTCGTGCAAAAGTTACACCTAGGTGAATGTTTTTCAAGGGTCCAAAAAAACATAGAAAATTAATCCCTTTAATTAAAATAAAACAGGCTTTTTATACCGATTTTCAAAAATAAAATGTTCACTCCCGAAATATATATATGTTCTCTAGGGTTTACCTGAAAAAGTTAATAAGTAATAATTCGCTCTAGTAACATTTAAAATTTTTTTATGACAAATATCATAATCTTCATTGTAATCGATATTTATTTTCTCTTTGTATGCTGTGGTTAAAAAATCAATAGCGTTCTTTAGGTTTTTCCCCACTTCTAGGAACATTAAAATATTTTAAAATAAGATTTCAAAGTTATAAAAATATTTTTTTAATTTTACAGCTTTATAAGAGGATCATTAATTTTTTGTATGCGTCTTATCAACGTTTTTACTTATTCGTAAAAATAATTCAAAAAAAATTTTTAATACCAAAAAGCTTAACATAGTTTTTTTTGTTCAAGGTTTTCACAAAAATTAAAAAATAAAGTTAAGTAGTTGTATGTAAATATTTTGTTCTAAAACTTAATTTTTTCTGTCATTTGAGTCCTATTTTTTTTGTTTTATCAAATTAACTTTATATTTGTTTGGAATAGGTTAAGATGATCACAATTTTTAATCGTGTTAAACAAACTTTAAATATTTTGTATTTTTTGTAATTTTCGAATTTGATTCAAAATTAGCTTTGAGTTAATAGGGTATCTTTTGAAATCGTTTGTTCAGAATCATTTCTTAATGGATTTAACCCTTTCCTTCCTTTGTAAGGCTAAAAATCATATTAACGTCTAAAGTAGGTTAAAAATGATTCTGTTTTGTTTTTTTTATTTGATGTTCTTCCAAAATTCAGTCAACATAAAAAAATTTTTTTTATTAAATTTTACTGCTTAATTCACTCTCCTAAGCTTAGAGATTATCTTAAATTGAACCCAGAAACGATTTGACTAGAGAAGTAGGTATCGCTTTTTTTCATTTACCGTGATTGAAATTTGTATCAACGTTTGAATATCAACTGCTAAAATGTTAAAGTTAGCCAATTAAATTGAGCCTTTAACCAGAACTTATATAAATAAAATCTTAAACCAGTTGTTGAACTGGTTTGATCGCAAAGAACTGCCACAGCCTTACGGCTTAACTCGACTTGTCGAGTCGCAGTTATTTTTACTACTTTACTACTTTACTTTTAGTTTATTCGGGTCCTTCTAAAAAGATGACCCCCATTTTTCGTGAAATTTTTGACCCCCCGAAAAAACGGAAAATAAAATTATTTTGAAAATCTAAACATACTAGGCGATACAAAACTTCAAGAGCTTTCTAGCAATAATATTGGTTTTTTAATAAAATTAAATTTTACCCCTTAAATTTCAATTTTCCGATTTTTGGAGCTTTGACCCCTCATGACCCCCAAATTTTACCGATTGACCCCTCCAACCGACCTCCGATTTTCGGATAGAAGAGGCTTCGAGCTGTCTTAAAAAAATAGGTCTCGACCTCCTCTTCTATCCGAAAATCGGAGGTATATTATTGCTAGAAAGCTCTTGAAGTTTTGTATCGCCTAGTATGTTTAGATTTTCAAAAAAAATTTATTTTCCGTTTTTTTCAGGGGTCAAAAATTTCACGAAAAATGGGGGTCATCTTTTTAGTAAGACCCGTTTATTCATTATCAGTTAGGATGTCAGTTTTATTAAACCATTGGGTATAAAGTGAAATAAAAATTACTAAAATTTCTTATTGAATTTTTGAGAAATTAAAATTATTGTTGATTAAGATTGCTCAACACATAAATTCCTAACGATTGTGATTTTTGATTTTTTTTCGGCATCGATTATACAAAAAGTAAAAATAAATTGAAAAAAGTGAGCTTAATATTTTGTTCTGAATTTTGTCTAGTTTTCGAATCTTTATAGAAAAATGGGGGTTTGTGGGTAAATTAGGGACGAGATACAAAAAAACTGAAAAAAAAAAATGAAATTTTCCGTTCCCGCGGCATTATTTCAGTCAAAAGCTATTTTGTCCGAGAAACCAAATACACCGTTTTGTAGCTGAGATTATGAGCTTTAAGAATATGTGTAAATTCGTGCAATTGTGTAAGTTAGCTGATAACTTTATAGCCACAAAAGGATGAAGCTCAAAACTTTTAGTTTATGTTTGAGGCCAGGTTACCCTAAAAAATATTTTTGACCCTTACCGTACCATTCCGTACTTAGAGCGTTTACCCGTGCTCAAATCGTTTCAAAATCACGCGTTAGAAATTAAGAGAGTTTTTAGTACAGTCCGGTTACGGAAAGCAGTTAATTCGGTAGAAGTGCAGAATATGGGTAAAGTAAAACTGACATTCCTAATTAACAGTTATTTTGGATCGGATATTTGTGACTGAAATAGATCAGGCATTATGTCCTGAAACAACATTCAACATACAGGCATGCAAAAACATTAAAATTCGAATTCAAAAAAAGAGAAAAATTTTATTTTATTTCAAAAATACTACCCCCCACCCATTAAAATGTTTGAACTCTTTTCTGACAGGCGAAATTACCTACCGCACTCTGGTCGTGTATGAATCCATCAATTTTCCGCTTTTTTAACATTTTTCTAATCCTTTATGATTCGGTTTCAATGAAAATCCAATTAAATTTATAACTAGGTCAAAAGAAGTGTAGTATTAGCTATGAACTAAAACAAATTTCTTTACGTTATAAACCATCTATTTTAATCAACAATAGCTTATTCCAGCCATGAGTTAAAACAATGGTTTTATTTAACGTTCTGAGATTTTTTTCATTGGGTTGTAGATATAACGACTGTAAGTCAGTAAATTGGCTTCGTAATCAAACATCTTTTCGTACATAAACTAAAGATTCTAATCTCTTAAAATTCACAATTTTAGGATAACAAAATTTTTAATTTGAATTTTTAATTCATATAAAGAGAGATAAAATAACAAAACAAAAAAATTACAAAAAACCGTGATTGACATTTAATACACACATACACACAAAAAATTTTGTTACTTTTATATTTTTTTTTTTTCGAATTTTTAATATTTTTTTTGTTCCTCTCTCTCTTTCATACACATTGACATTTTTTATTCGTATGTGAAATTTTTTCAGGTCATTTTATGATTTTTTGACCTTTGAATTAAAATTTCAAAAAAAACGTAAAAAAAAAAATGGTTTCCCAAAATTTTTTGTATTTTTCGTTTTTTCAAATTTATTTAAGAGGGCAAGTATTTGTATTACTTGGGTTGTAACTCACACACCTTTGTTTAAATCGGAAAGAAATTAAAAAAAAAATCGATAAAAAAAGAAAGACAAATTGAAATAAAGAAAAAAAGAAATTTATAACGTGATTTAACTTAGCGAAATAATTTATTAAACTGTTTTTTCTTTTTTTTTTTAGAATTTTTTTTTTTATTTTCGAAAATAAAATTATTTCATTGAATTTAAAATTAGAATTAAAAATGGAAGATTTGTCATTATGTTCTGTGAGTCAATTTGATGAACAAAATAATGAGGTGAATCTTATCAATTTAGAAGGTATACTTATAACTTTTTTTGGTATCTATTATGAAACCCTCGATTAACTTGATCAAACAAACTCTTGGATTCTCCTAATAAGATTTTTTTCCAGGCTTTTTTTGATACATACTTAGTTTTGAAAAGGAAGATGAGGTTTTCAGTGCGGTTTTCCCTCTGAAGCCCCTTTTGCAAATTAAAATATTTTTCAAAAAGTTTCTTTTTTTCGCCTTCTTGTTGGACAAGTTGAGAACTTGAGACACTGTTTAATCTTATTGTCAAGCAGACATATGTACCCATAAATTTTAAGGTATTTGGTGGGTATGGGTTTTTCGAAAAAATCAGGTATTGGGTTCGTGTATGGTGTGGGTTACCCAGAAATTTCGGGTTTCAGGTATGGGTCTGGGTTGGGTAACCCAAAAATTTGGATATATTTACCAAAAACTCAATTTTTTTCAAAAAAAAACACCTAAAAATCTATAAAATACCCACATTTTTGGGTTACCCAACCCGTGCTAAACCATACCTGAAACCCGAAATTTCTGGGTACTTCACACCATATCCGAACCCAATACCTGATTTTTTCGAAAAACCCATATCCACCCAATACCTTAAAATTAATGGGTACATATGTTTGTTGCGAAGCTCGTTTTCAAATTTTTCCACTAAATGCACAATACTGGAGTACAGAAATCTATAATAACGTCTTTTGGTGTTTTGCTCTATAGGAGCTGTGTTGGTCTTTCATTTCTTCCTTTGTACTATGCCAAAGACTTCTCTGTCAATATTCGCTTAATTTTCTCATGACAATTGACTAATTTTAAAATTTGGATAAGGCCAGACATGTGTATCCATTTATTTTAGGGTATTGGGTCGGTTTGACCGAAAAAATACGGTATTTGGGTTAAAAATTGTGATTTTAATTGGAGTTTTAGGGTATACTTACCCTATTTTTATGGGTTACTCAAACCGACCAAATACCCGAAAATAAATGGGTATGCCTGGATAAGATAACCTTTTGTTATACAGTCTTCCAAGCACATTAACTCTAAAGAAGATCGCTCTTCGTTTGGTTCTTTGAATAATATTTATGTTGTCTTTCATCGATGGGTTCCAGATACTTACTGCATATTCAAGATGTGGTCTTACAAGTCAAAGTTCATGATTTCGCGCTATGAGGAATAAACGAGGTCTTGCTATCGATAAAATAAAAAATTTTATCAACTAATTTTTTTTAAAGATGAAAAGTTCTAAATTTTAAAAATTTTAAGACTTGCACGATGACACAGTCCTACCACAGCAATTAATCGATCTCTTGAACAAAAAAAGCTTCAATGGCACAGTAGTCGAAGAAACCGAAGCAAATCAAGACATATCAATCGATAACAATAGTTGTAACGCATCAGTAACTTCATCAGACAGTTTAAATTGTGACACAAATAATAACTTGGCAAGTGGTACAAATAAAAGTAACACGACTAGTTTAAGTAGTCTTGCAAGTGAAAAATTAACTAATAATCAAGAAAATGACACTGTAATAAACGATGAAAGTTATGATCAATTCGATTCTGAATTGAAACCAAAGTTACAATCAAACTCGACCATTAAACGAACTCATTTGATAAATTTAATTTATGAACTTTACGATTTAACTAATTCGAATGATGTGACAGATCAAAAAGAAGACTCGTTTCAAATTCCAAAGATTTTAGTTGAAGGATACATGGAAAAATTACCACCTGGTAAAAATTTAAAAAATAGTATTCTACTCGCATGGAAAAGACGTTACTTTAAGTTAAACTCAATTGGTGAGTTGTACATTTATGACATAGACACTAAGAGTGGTTTACTTAAAGAGAGACCCGATGAGATTTTTAACTTGATGGGTGGTAAAGCCGAATTCGACCAGAATAAAATAATAAGTTTAGACAATGGACGTGGTAATTACATGGTTTTTAGACCTTGTTCGGATAATGAAAATTCGGATGATGTGTTTTTAAAATGGAGACAAGAAATAGAACAACAAATTGTTGATCGATCTGAGTCTTTATGGGTTAAACCAAATCGACCATTGACTTTGAATACGAATAGTTCAGTTAAAGATAGAAATGTATTAATTGTTGATATTGGTACTTGTTCCATAAGAGCTGGTTTATACGAACAAGAACGTAAGTTTTAAAACTTTGTAATTACTTTTTTGATACTTATAGAGAATCGTCTATAGTTTAAGCAGATGCATAAAACATGCATTTTTTGATCGTTTTTGATAGAGTAAATAGCTTTTTAGATCCATTCCGAAGGAAAGATGAGAAGAGTTGTTGAAAAAATATCTTGAAATACACCTGAGGCTAAAGGGTTGAACCTAATAGAGCTTATGAAAGATATTTTTGAAAAAAGTTAAAGCTGCTCAATTTTAAAGAGTCTTAGCACCTTTGAAATTCCCGAAATGTGAAAATTAGATTTGAGATTAAACAATAGACTTACAAGATTGTTTTTATATAGAAAATTTTGAGGGTCTTGTTGTCCAGTTTCTTCAAGACCATACGAGAATTGGGATAGAAAAATGTTTTGTAAATGAATTTTTTAAGGGAAGGAGAGACATTTCTCATCTTGTACAACATAAAAGAAGCTGCATGAACACGAGCGAAGCCAGCCATCTGCCCGCTTAAAATCTAAGTAATTTTAAGAGATATCTTGGTGATCCTGTACTGCACTTCTACCGAACTTTTGGTGGCAAGCGTAGCCGAACCGTAGCGTACCATACCCTTCCCGTAGCGTAACAAGGAACCTCCGTACCGAAGCGTATCCCCTCCGAAGCATAGCGTCCCGTGCTAAACATACCAAAACGTACTGAATTCACCGGACCGTATTCAACAAAAAAATTTATTACGGTACGGCACGGTTGCACCAAAAGTACCGTTTGTGACCTTCTAATCTACCATCCCTTAGAAAGGCGAGCACATACCCGACGTGTTGAAGACTAGTTGTAGTTTATAACGAAACATAGATAATCAGTACTAAGAACTACATTCAGCTTTAAATCACTAGGAAGATCATAGTTAAAGAGAAAAGGACTAAAGGATTTTAGATTTGATGGGGTTAATTTTTAATCTCCAATTTTTAATATCCAGACCATAGTTGCTGCATATATCTAGTAAAATTTGGGGATGGCTATCGACTAGACTAATAAGTATAATGTCATCTGCATAGACAATTATTGAAAGATTAGGTCAGCTACACTCTGTATCATGTTGTTTTAAAAATCATAATTTTACAAGAGGATTATATAAACAAATTACATTATAATTATTTTTAAATTTTTAATCTCTCTTTTAGCCAAACTACCAAAGCTTTTTGTGCCAACAGTTTGTTCAAAAGATGTCTCACAACAGTAAGTTTCGTTTTCACCTTCGAAATAAATTTTTTTAATTTTAAATTTTTTTATTTCAAGCGATTTCAAAGTTGGTTTTGACGCATTCGATTTCTTACTAGGCTCATCAGCACCATCTACAATAGACTTACGAAAATCAATATCATGTTGGTCTTTGACATCAAGCAACGGTCAATTAATATTCCCACTAAAAAGTAAAAACGTTATTGATAAACTTAACGTTGAACTTGAATGCATCGAATCAATAATCTCATACGTAGTCGAAAATTTAAACATAGCAAGCGAAAATAGTGAGATCGTGATCATTACGAGTCACAAACTTACCGATCGTCTTAACTCACAGTATTTAAATTTTCTCCTATCGGGAGAAAAGTTTAGTTTCAAGAGTGCAACATTGATTAACCAATCCTTAATGTCTCTTTACTCTTACAACGCTAACATTGGTGTAATCGCAAACTTGGGAGAAAAAATTGATATCGTTCCAATATGTAATGGCATACCATTTCAAAATGGAGTCACAAATTTAGCATATGGAGGGTCTTGTATGTCCGAATTCCTAAACTATTATATCTCAAGAGGAAATGTTAGTTACGTAAATGACATTGAGCAATTTTTTGTTCGTTATGTTAAGGAAAAATCATGTTATACAGCTATGAATTATGAGAATGAGTCGAACAAATATCCAAATGATTCGAAAAAGTTTAATCTTGAAATGACCGGTCGGTCTAATGAGTTTAAAAAAATCGAGTTTCCTGAATCAGCTCGATTCCGTTCAGTCGAGGGTTTATTCAACCCTGAAATCTGGGGTCTAGACGGTCAAGGAATACACAAACTAATTCACAAAGCGATACAGTCAAGCAGCATGGATTTGAGACGTGAAATGGCTCGTAACATTTACCTATGTGGCGGTATGTCACAAATCCCAGGATTAAAAGAAAGATTAGAAATTGAGTTAAAGAAATTACTTCCAGTTACTTTAAAAGTTAAAGTAAATTGTTCTGAGTATAGTTATCATTCGGCGTATTTGGGTGCGTTTAGGTTTATACAACAACCCGAGTATGAAAAATTGATGATTACGAGAGATGAATGGTCTCGTGAAGGCGCTAGTTGTCTAAAAAAATGGAGATGTATTTAAAATTTTTTTTTTTTGTTTTAATTTTTTTCAGTCTAAGCATTTCTGTTCAAAAAAAAAAGAGAAATCAAATTTTTTTAGGGTCAATTCTAATCAATTAATTTCGAATGTTTTTAAAAAATATTTATTATTCCATTTATTAAAATTTTCAAAATTTAATCTCATTAATTAATGAATTTAATTGTTTTTTTTGTAAAAAATCTAATAAAATATTTATAAAATTTGTATATTTTTCGATTTTTTCCCCTAATTCACGGCTTCTTTTTTTCAGCTAACTTCCCTATCACTACAGGAGTAAATGACCTTCATTTATTATAGATATAAGGTTCCGGAAATGCAAAACGTCGACACTAATTTTGTCCAAAATAATTTTTTTAGACCCCAGGGGTCCGAAGTGTCAAGAAGCCTCAAAAACCATACTTTAATTTTTAACCTGTAACTTTTTTTTTAACTGCTCAACCCTATATTATTTATACATATTCTGAAAAGGAGTAAAATTTTCTACAATTTAAAAGTATTTTCAATGATCTTTGAGATGAAGGATGCAAATAAAGGAAAAATGGGCAAATTTTACCCTTTTTTTTACTTTTTTTGATATAATTTATGCAGTGTTCATCTCACCCCAAAGATAAATACAAATTCTGAAACTAGAAAAAATTATTTTGAATACCCCTTAAAAAATTTGCTTTCCTAGGTTTACACATGTAGATTACGAATTTGAGGTCGAAAATCAATTTTAAAATTAGTGTGGACGTTTTGTATTTTATTACAACATTCATTACAAATACCTGCTAACAATCTATAGCTATTCCATTATAGGACTAAGCTCAAGAAAGACCTAAAAAAGATATACAGAATAGAGCAGTATGAATAATTTTAAAAGTAAGTACCCCACAAACTAATTTACATGTAATTGCAAACATTAGTATTGTAAATTGGTTCTCAAATACCTCGTTTTGGATAAATTAAAAAGGCGATTTGAAGTTGCAAATCATTTTAATGAAACCAAAAAACTCAATTTCATTTTTAAAATCTCTAGAAAAAGTACCTATTGTTTTCTTCTTATGCAGAGATATACCTACAAGGTCAACATAACATGTAAAACCTTAGTGTAAAATCTGCATAATATATTTGCAGAGTACAGAATGCAGGCAATGTAAATAGATTTAATTTAAATGCGCAATTTTGTTGCAGAAATTTGCAGATCTTACATTAAGGTTTTACATGTAATGTTGACCTTGTAGAAATATCTCTGCATAAGAAGAAAACAATAGGTACTTTTTCTAAAGATTTTAAAAATAAAATTGAGTTTTTTGGTTTTATTAAATTGATTCGCAACTTTAAATCGCCATTAGAGACGGGCGATCTACAGTTAAATTAACAGTATCGCCTAAATTGCAAGCAAATTAATGACTGTGATACAACAGTACCGTGATAAGAGCAAACCCTCAAACAGTTGACCCTTTAGGATATTTTTTACTGTAAATAAAAATAATGGCTAATCCTTAGGAGCTCGAATCAAACAACAAGCAGAACATTGAGAAATACAACAAAAAAATGATCGATTTCTTCTAGTGAGTGATTTCTCTAGAGATCAATCAACAATGTTACCGATGAAGGAAGTGAAAAATAGAAAATAAGCTAATTAATCAATAAAGTTTTGACTGTCAAGAAACTAGACCGGTTTCGTACTGTTTAGATTTAGAGAGCTATTAAGCTAATACAAAAAACACACTAAATTTATATGGGTAAAATAATCATCTGTCAATCTGCATCAATTGAATGCTTTTTTTTGTTTGGTAAATTCTTCTGGTTATCCAGAGAAACAAAAAATCTTCTTTGTTCGACTGCGTTCAATCATTTGACCACCTTAAAGAAGCTTCCAATAAATTTGAGGATGAAGATTTTTAAGGTTTCAAGTGTTTCAATTTTTCTTTTTGGATAAGAAATCATAAACGCTGACGGAATAACTTACATCCAAAATAGATACATATTTGCTCACAACATCTACAAAATAATCCTTGGAGTATCACATGAGATCAACAGCATGGACCAACGACTAAAAATTAACCCACATGAATATTTTCTCTTTACCAATTTAGAGTCAGATCCCCAAACAGAAAAGAAGATCAATGTCCTATATATGTATGTGTATATTTAATATCTAACTACTTATCTCAAGAACGAGCGTCAAAACTAAAACAAGAATATTTATCAAAATACCAGTTTGTTGTTAAGGCCCTACTAAATGATATTTAATTTTCCATTCAACTTTAAATCGGAGTGTAAACTTTTTAGTAGTCGATGTAGAAATTTCAAAAATTTTAACACTCATCGGAGTTCTGCCGTGAGCTGGATGCTCCCGTTAAGCAATTTTTTTTTTAAATTATTCTCCTCCTAAGGTGAACACACTTAGATTATTCAAAGTTTTTTGAAGATTAGATAAGCTTATATTTTTTTACAATTTAATTAGTTTATTATAAATACAAAAATAATAAAAAAAAACTACAAAAAATAACATTGCAACAGGGGGTATGAAAAAAAAAAATCTTACACACAAGGTAGGGGGGGGGAGGGGGTTTTTTCTTAGTAAATTGAAAAAAAATTACATTTTTTTTTACTAATTAACATAAAAAAAATTACATGAAATGGTCAGAAATTTAGGGGGGGGGGGGTATATGACGAGAAAAAAATTGAAATCAAAATTTTTTTTCAACTTTGATAAATCAAAGACATACCCCTCAAGACCTCATGAGAATTTTTTTTTTTGAAAAAAAATAAAAGCGATTGTTTAATCCCATATTTTCTTTAACGAAGCGGCAATTCAACTTTTAAATCTTTTTAAACAAAAGAATTAAGTTATCTGTGACAAAATGCGTTAAAATTTTTACATTTTGTTGAAAATAGCTTTGAAGGAGGGGGGGGGGGGTTCAAAATTTCGGCTCCTATGTAATTTTCTTACATGGGGAGGGGGGGTATAACCTTGTTTTTTTTTTTAAATGGACCTTGTGTTGAAAATTTTTCTTACTGATACCCCCTGATTGCAATGTTGTTTAAATAAAAAATTGGCCAATTTTAAAAAAATTAAATTAAATCTACAATAATCTCCATCCGGCACCATAAAAAACTGGAGATGCGTAAACAGCTCGAGCAACTGGGACTACTGGAACAACTGGTACGGCAGCAGTGGCAACTGGAACAGTTAAATAATAAACCATTTTTGATGAATAATTGAAGTAATTTGTTTAGACTTTTTTATCTTGTTTGTAAAATTGATGTTTTTTAGTTTGTTAAAAAACTTGTTGTATTTATATCCTTTTGGTTCTTAATTGAATCATTGAAAGAAAAAAAAAAATCGAATGTTCTAATCGTTTGATTAATTTTTTTTTCTTTACAAAAATTGATTCAATTTAAAAAATTTTAATTCAATATTTTTTTTTGCGATTTTTAAAATACGATTATTTGAAATATTTTTTAATTAAAATTTCTGCTTACCTGGACAAAAAAATCTTTTATTTTTTTATTGAAGAGAAATGTCGTCTTTAAAATTTAAAAATTTGAAAAATTTTTTTTCTCATAGTAGTAGCTCGTTGTAAGCCGTGATCAGATAAAAAAACTAGTTTGTATTCAATTATAATAAATGGTTATCTCTAATAAATGGATTCGGATCGAAAGGAACAAATATTTTACATAAAATTTATTTCGTTCGTAGTTAAACTCCTACTTAATTTGACTTTAAAATTTATTAAACCTAACCAATAAACATGAAACTTAGGCACCGTATTACCTTGCTTACAAGTGCCGCCCTAATACCCCCTACAGACCAATGGAGATCAGATGAGTTCCAATTTTGTGTTTTTGAAGTAGATCGGACTGAGTTGTATATTAAGCGTCGCAAAAGGACCTCAAATTCAATTCGCTTAGGCATTATTTTATCCCTTAAAGATGCGATTTTTAGTCACTTATTAGCAAGGATATACGGTAATTGCTTCTATCAAACATTTTTTCTAACAGAGCAGTTGAATGAACCATCTGGACTAAAACATGAATGGTAAATTCTCATATCAAGTGCATATATTCAAATTACAGGTCTATAAGTTTTCTTTAAAATGGTAAGACTTTTTCCAAATAGACAAATCAGATTTAAGGTTCACGCCAAGTTTAACATTATGAGAATTCAATATCGAATTGAAAAAAAAATGCCCATCTTTTAAAATTGAGCGACATGTCGTTAATTCGAGATTCGATTATAACGACATGTCGTAGAAATCGCGTCTTTACGTTATTTATTTTAGCATGGGTGAGGTCTATGTAGGTGCATGCGGCATTATTGGCAAATTGGGGTTTAATGCGCGAATTCTTAAACACGGAAATACGGTATATGAAAATCCCTGAAAACTGTTTTTGATATTAAAGTTAAAAAAAGAGGGATTGACAAGATTTTTATATGAGACCAAAGGGGTCTGAAAATTGTCTTTTTTACAGGAGCATACAGTTGTGGTCATTCACGTGTTCCTCTTGTGAACTTTCATGAGCTAATGATTTCGAAAAACTACCATTGATTTATGGGTATCAAATAAAAGCTAGTTTTACAAGCTTTAACAAGAGATTTACAAGAGATACCCAAAAATCAATAATAGCTTTTCGAAATCATTAGTTCATGAAAGTTCACAAGAGGAACACGTGAATGACCACAACTGTATTTTTCTTTAGGGTAAATTACAGATTTTTTTCGGAAGAGTTATAAAAGGAACATTTGCCTGCACCGCCAGTAACGACAAGGGAGAGTTGTTTTTACAGCTTTTACAACGGGAATCCATTGTTCCCGTTGTAAAAGCTGTAAATTGGTGCCATCTATTCAAGATTGTAATTTTTGACTGCTGTTTCTGTTGTTATGCAAATAATATCAATCATTCATGTCGGGATTTCACTTCTGCATGATCAAAAATCTAATAAACCTTTTTATTTTTATTTTATTTTAAATGCTTATGTCGACTCATCTGCTAAAAGGAAGAACCTAATTGTTGTGTCAACAAATCTTTTATAAAATAAAAAAATTGTTTCTAAAAAATACTTTGAAATTATTTTAAGACTAAATTTTCAAAATTTGTAATGTTTTTTGAAAAAATTTGCACTATTTCATCTTGTAGTGCATACAACATAATTTTGAAAACATTTAAACAACCATAAAAATCTACATTAACAGCTTTGTTAACCATTTTTGAACACAAATTTTTAAATATTAAATCACCAAACTTTGATCTTGCTCTTTCTGGGACTAAGGTAGTGTTCTCATTACTTCTTAAAATGTAATTTTTGTTAGATAGAACAGTACGTTCTACTTCTCGCCTCAAGACTTTAGGCCCATTTGAATTAGCGGTAATCTTACCGATAAAACTTAATGTTATTATAACCAACCTATGTTGAAACGATTGTGAACCATAATGATTCAGGGTACTATTGATTTCATTTGTTGTTTAACTCCTGTCATACCTTTTTCTCAACCATTAATAGTTATACGTATTCTGGTAGAGCAAAAAATTTCTTACAAGATGCATGGTCGCAATTCTTTTTTCGACACATTAAATATGCTGTAAAAACGAAAATTTCCAAGAGAAACGGTTGTTGCATAGCATGTAATGTTTCATAGCATATTTTTCTTTCATATTTTTCATCTATTATTTTAAGATATTTTTTGACCAAGCTATTCAAATTACGATATGATTACGATTTTGATTAAATCTAAGAAAAAAATGCATCTAAAAGATCTGTATTTTAAGAAAAAGTTCTGAAGTTAACTTAAATAAACTAAAAAACTTTTAGAAAAAAGGAAATCTTACTGAAGGCTTCGATTTTAGTGCTGAAAAAGTGATTTATTGTCCTTTTCTTTATTATGCTATGAAAAAAAATATGCTATGAAAAAATATGCTATGACATATTTTTCGCCTGCTACGAAAAAAAAGACGCTATGAAAAAATAAATGCTATGAAACGTTACAGACTCATTTCCGAGGATTTTCGCGGTTTTCTTGATTTTTTTCCGCGGAATGCCTAATTTTTACCCCCCTTCCAAACGAAAACAATTTACCAAGTTTGCGTTTATTACGATTATGAGTTCAGAGCACCTATGGTACCTTTAGAAGCTGATTAAAATTTTGTTCAAAAATGGTCAATCGCGATCAAACTTGACTGCAAGATACCTTATCAATTTTTTTGCTGCTTGAATTGCTTTCAAGTGAAATAAAAAAAAACATAAATTACTCGCTTAAAGTAGCGAAACTAATCACAATGATTTAAATTATTGTAGAAAAATGTCTTGTTTTGTTTCTTTAAAAAAACTCATCAGGTGCTGTTTATCTTACTTTTTTTAAAAAACATTTCTAAATGTTTAATTAAACCAATTAAAAAAAAAAACAACTTATCTTTAACTCCAATTAAAACCATTTGTTCAATTTAAATTAAAAACAGTAAAAAAATTTTACAAAAAACTTGAAAAATTTTTTTTTATTTTAAAATTCGAACGAAAAAAAATAAGAAATGGATAGCAAATTTAACAATCAATTTGTAAATTCTGTTTTTTCGATGGAAAAACCGGACAATAAACAAAATTCAACTGAAACAATTACACTTAAAACAATTTCACTAAACACTTTACCAGTTAACTCAACAGATCAATTGCATGAGAGTGGATGTAAAAAGTTATCCGATAAGCTCGGAATGGACGCTCAACGTTTATCTAAATTTTACTCATTATCTCTTGCGTTTGTAGCTAGTATAGCTATAACGTGCAGTATATTCATGGTTAAATTGAGTAATGTTCTTAGTTCATCAGACGTTGGGATTATAAAATTTGCCGTACAAATTGTGTTCTGTCTACCGATAGCTTATTTTTACCATCAAGACTTATTCGGTCCTAAAGGCGCCCGTCTATGGTTGGTCTTACGTGGTCTCACCGGAGCCATGTCAATGATAGCCGCTTATTTCAGTATTCGAATGATTAATTTCGAAGACTCAATGGTAATTAGATACAGTTCACCAATAATAACTGCTATTTTTGCTCGTATTATTCTTAAAGACAAACTTACAGCTACTCATTTTATTTCGTTTGGTCTAAGCCTAATCGGAATAATGTGCGTTATTCGTCCGTCTTTAATTTTTAGACAATTTGGTCAACCAAAAGATGTCGAAAATTCTCTTAATTTTATTCTAGGTATTGGTCTAAGTCTTTTTAGTGCATTAACTGCAGGGTCAACTTTCGTCTTCATTAAAAAGTTAACAAATAAAAAAATTCATTTTACAGTGTTGATTTTTTACTTTTCACTATTTGGATTTTTACTATCAAGTGTAATTTCTTTAATTCTTTATCTTACGAATGTGACTCGACATAATTTAATGTTTACCAAACAAGTTATACTAAGAGACGTTTCTGTTTCGTTATTGGCCGGTTTCATTAGTTTTGTAGGTCATGTTTGTTTTTCATTGGCAATAGCAAGAGAAACAGCTAATAAAATAGCGGTCTTGAGAACAATTGATATTTTCATAGCGTTTTTATTGGAGTTTTTAGTGTTAAATTTAATACCAAATTGGATTACAGTTATAGGTGCTGGTCTAGTTGTACTTGGTGTTATTTTGATTTATGTTCATAAAGTCTTTTTGAATCGTATAAAACGAAATGAGAATGAAACAAATGTAACGAATCAAATCGAAAATGAGAATAATGTTTTTAGAATTTAATAAATGTATTTTTCTTTTAGATTATTCAATTTTTTTATAATAAAACTTTAAAAATTTGTTTTTATTTTAAAAGACTCTTTACTATAATCTCTAGCCCTATTCTAGCCATTTCGCTGAAAGTCCCAGCGTCAATGGTAGGATTTTAGCTTTCAGGTCATATCTTAAAATCAATTATATCATTTCCATATCGTAAATAATATGAAAAATCGTGATAAGTTTTTTCCTATTGGTCTTATGGTGGTTCTGCACATGTATCGTAAACACTCGCAAATTACCTCGGGCTAAAAGTGGAAAAAACGTTTTTGAAGTCTGGATCTAATACGTCTTTGATCCTTTATCTTTAAATTTAGAACAAAAGCTTACCCCCAGGGGTAAAAATTGGTTTGGACCTTCAGAAACATCAAAATTAACTACCGTAATCTCCCACACAATCCCTCTCCCCAATACAATTTATTGGCGAACTGAAGGTAATATTTGTTACGAAAAAAAATGTTTTATTGCTTACCGTTAAGTTAAAACTAGTTGTTAATATCTTATTTTTTTTTAAATAGGACTTTTTTCTAAACCTCAATTCCCCCATGGGAAGTCTTGCGGATGATTACGGTATAAATTTAATTTTCTCCATGGAATAAAAAAGATAAAAAATTTGAAGTCAAATGTTTAACTACCCCTGGGGTAAAAATAATCTTTCTCCATTAAACACGAGGATCAATTTTCGAGCGTTTACGGTAACCTCCCCTGCTTAAAGTGTAGCAGACTATACCATTGAGCAATGTCTATTGAGCAATGTATGTAACCAGTTGGTCACCTAATATGTGACTAAAATTTTATTTGTTGATAGGTGACTAACGCTGGTCACATAATTTTTGATAAAAAAATTATTTGAAATTTTTTCAACTGGTCACTTAAATCTTTACTTGGTCCAGGGGGTAACATTTTCACTTTTTTTCCTACACGAGGCCGGGGTGGGTGGGTATTTTTGGTGGGTAAAAAAGTGATCTATTTGATTTTTTCTTTTAAATTAACATCAAAAATATTGAAATTCACAGGAAGAAAAATGAGGGTGGGTGGGTCTTTTTTGACAAAAAAACACAATTTTGGAAAAAAATCCTTTTTTTTGCTGTGTTGTTCACTGTTACCGATAAAAAAAATTAAAGACAAATAAGTTTTAAAATTTTTTCAATTTTTTTACATAGTCAGAAATACAAATCAATTAACTTTCGATAATACAAAGACAATTTTTGTATTCTTTTTATCTATCCGCCTTTTTTGATTTTTCATTTCTTTGATAGTTGAAATCGGCGATTCTAATGATAATCCTTTCTTTTATGATTTACAAACGACTAAACAGTAATTTTATTACAATGAGAAAAAATTGAAAAATATCGGTTTTTAAGATCTATGTAGAAATAAAACGTTATGATTGATTTCCAAACTTTTCCATAAACCAAAGCCAGAATTTTGGGGTGGGTCCTTTAAAAAAAAGGATTCTGGGGAAAATTTTTCCCTAGGGTGGATTACAAAAGGCGGATTTTTTTTGAAAACCCCCTCGTGTGCAGAATTTTCTTTCCTCCTACCCCCTGCTTGGTCACATAAATTTTTAAGACATAAAATTAGTAAAAAATCAAAAATATCAAAAAATGAATTTACAAAAAATAAAATTTCAAATTTCAAATATTGAATGACTAAACTATTACAGTATAACCTCGATTTTGTTAAACTTGATTTTGTTAAAATTTGAAATTGTTAAAGAAATCATAATTCCCTGCCTAACCATAATCCTTTTCAATAGGAAACTAATTTGATTTTGTTAAAACTTGATTTTGTTAAAACTTTTATTTGTTAAAGAAAAATGAGATAAATTTTAGTAAACTATTCAATACAAATACATGTATAATCGTTTTGATTTTATTAAAGCAAAAAAAAATCATCCATTTTTTTATCCAATTATTTTTGTTCTATTATGACTAGTCAAACATTTGATGTTAACACAAAAAAAAACATATTGGACGAATAAAATTAATTGTTTACGTTCAAAAGAAACTCGACTTCAATTGATTTTTTAAAAATAAATTGTAACTTTATTGACTATATGCATGTAATTATTCTTTAAATGAATATTTTTCAATTAAAATGATTGATTTTATTTTGTTAAAGGGTTTTAACAAAATCGATTTTGTTAAAATTTGATTTTGTTAAAATTTTTCAAATTCCCTTGAGGTTTAACAAAATCGAGGTTATACTGTATTGGATAAAATCAATTCAAGTTTACTAAATGTAAAGATTTCAAGTGTAAAATACTTCTTTGATCTACAAGAAACAATCACTTGAGGATCCAGAAGTCGACCTAGAAGCTGTACAATCAAAGCAAACAAACACTAAGCAATAAACGTAATCTGGTTGAATGATCGATTTTTTAAAAAAATATATGAGAAAAGAGGCTTAAAAACTCAGGTGACAAGGGCATATTAATTTTTTTTTGATTATTCAGATTTATAAAGAAAATTATTTTGATTTTTATTGGTCACATATCTTAGGGGCTGGTCACCAATCTCAGGGGTTGGTCACATAATAAATTTTTTGTTTGCGTGAATTATTTATTTTTATTTTAGGTCACCTATTTATTTTTGAAGAATTATGTGACCAGCGTTGGCCACCTATAAACAAAAAAAATTTTGGTCACATAATCCCTAAGACCCGACATTTGACTGCAAAAAGCTGAGTGGTAGATTAGTTAATTAATTTTCTAGGGTTTTTGAGATCGTAGATTACGGTAATAATATAAGAAATACAAATTCAGATATCCCTTAAATTTTGAATTACATGAACTTTAAAGATTGAATATTTTATGACCAAAGGCTATTGGTAGACGACCGACAGTTGATGCTTCATCGGATCGATCTTAGACTAAATATATAATACCCATTCAGGTATTGATTGTACTTTTTCCTTTAACGGATTTAATCAGAACGGAACGAAGCAAGGTTGAATTTTATTTTAATAAATGCCAAGACTTATGAAAATTTGACCATTTTGTTTTTTCCAATGTTTTCAGAAGTTGCTAATTATAGTGTATATTTGGTAGAGATAGTTCTCGAGGTTTTACGAGTCATTTTTAACTAGTCGGAAAAAATAAATATTATTACCAGTCTAGTCGTGATTTAGAAAGCAATTAGTTTTGGCAATTAATTTCAATTTTTTTCCAATAAAAATTAAAAATTTTCAAATATTTTCCTTGTTTCAAATTAAAAAAAATAATCATTTTTTTTATTAAAAAAATTGAAATTTGAACAAAAAAAGATGAAAATTATTCACATATTTTATCAATTTTCCATCATCAATGTAATAATTGAATTCTTATTCGTGTTCAAGATAGTCATCTTTAAAATAAAACTTCAATCATCTAAAATTACTCAAATTTACATGTTCGAAACAAATTCGACCAAACATGTTATAATGAATGAATACATTAATAATCGAAATTTTTCGAGTAGATTCGAGATTCGATACCCTATAAATAGAGGACTTTTTCTCTTAAAATTTCAACAAATCGATTCAAAATTTTAAAATTTTTTAAGTTAATAAGAATTCAAAAAATGGTCTATACTTATTTACCAGCCTATCCAGTAGTCCCAGTTGTAAGAGCTGCTTATGCTGTTCCAGTCGTTCCAGCTTGGAGAGTATGGTAAAAATGATCTCCGTTTTAAACGTTAATGTGAATAGTTTTTAGCCAATTTTTGCTCTTAAATTTATGTCGTTTTTATATCACTTTAGAGGCTTAAAGCTAAATAGATTTAGACAAGGGCGACTTTAGCTGGTTCTAAAGGCTCTTTTATTTTTTAGCTCTAAGTAGTATTTTACAATAAAAAGAAGCTTCTTTATTTTTTAATTTTTTGATTTAAATAAAATCTTAATTAAAAGCCCTAAAACACTCTGATTTTTGAACAAAAAATAATTTGCCAGACAATCAATATACTAAAAAATCGTTCTGGAAAACTCCTTTGTTGTTACCTGAAAATATTTTTTTTTAAATTTTCGATTGTTACACGTGAAATAATATTTGTAAGCATAAAAATTGTAAACATAGTGTTCTAGGTAATGTAATACATGCATACGAACACTTATTATTTTTAGAATACATTAGTAGTAGGGCTCGTAGACTGATTCATTTTTCGGCTTTGCTGATTTTTTAGAATGTGGATTAAGCCAAGTTAATTATTCTTAGACACCTTAAGATTTCAATGAGATAAGAATTCAATGAGGTTAGATCCTTATAACGACTTTATAACGTTAGAAATTGGTTCTTAAACTAGTTTGGAAAATGAACCAGTCTAACAGCCCTACTACTAATGTATGAAAAACGCTATTTTTCTTTATCGATTTGTAACTAATACCGAGCATCCCAGCTAAAAATGGACTATGAATATATGTAGATCTTGTTGAGAGCTTTCGAATGATACATAAAAAATAGGGGTGTATACAACAATTATGGGGGGAGGGATATATGAGAGTCCTTTAAAGACTGAAAAGTGAAAAATCTGTTTTCTTCGACAAATAACTTCACAAGGGGCTATCATTTTGGAGCTCTTAATTTACTCTACCTTATATAATTTTTTGTACCTCACTTCGTGTAAAAGTTACACCTGGGTGTATGTTTTTCACAGTCCTAGGGGTTAGCTAAATTTACTCTCATGGTATTTTAACTTATTTCTGATAGTACAAAAATATGGTGAACAAAGGTTTTAATATACGTGAACCACGTTTTTGAGATCAGAGATTAGAAATTTCCATGACATTTTTTTTTTTGTAATTTGAATTTGAGGATACCGGATAAACACTTTAAAAGCTCTAAATAAGAAGTTTAAATGAAAGATCCGATAATTTTTTTTCTAAATTTAATTCTCTACTTTTCGGTATCATAATTATGCACCCAAATTAGGGTCTTGGAGGTAATCGTATACCTTGAACCTAGCCACCATACAAAAAATGAATGTTTTTTAACTTTTTTGTGGTGATTTTCAATGATAAACAACTTGATCTAGTTTTTATTTGAAAAATTTTTTTTTGAATCCGTCAAGATTAATAAGGTGCACGTCTTTAAGTTTTCTAAAATTATAGTCTAATAAGCCCGAAACTAAGTCCTGGAAATTATCCCATTAAAAATTCTTCCAAAAAATCAATTTCGAATTGAATGTGTACCTTTGGTTTGTCGAGAAAGTGGTGGTCCGTAAAGATTTTGTAGTAATTTGTGCTTGTCACGAGCCATAACCGAGAGTCATAGAGCTAATCTATCAGGTTCGCAAAAGAGAGAAAAAAGCTGTATCGAACCTGGTGGGACTCTTGTTGATTCAAATCATGGTCCATGTTTTAGCAATAACCAAAGAGAAGAGTATTTAAAACAAATCTCGAACCGTCAACGGTACCTTGAAGTCAAAAGGACTCTTATATATGTAACATTTTGGCGTGGGATTTTTTAAGAATAAAAACAACAAAAATATTCAAATATACTTTTATTTTAAAAAATTAAAAAAGAAAAAACTTAAAACTCTTTATACATCAGTATGCTTATGTGCAATTTCATTAGAATCTATTCTAGGTGAATAAAGACTTTTGTTAAAACCATCTTTTGAGTATCTATTTTGATTAATTTGCCTTGGTACTGGAACTGGAGCCGAACGCAGTATTCTTTCATCAGCCATTATTACCGCATCTCGTTTACTTTCTGTCCTAGGCTCGTCTATTCTAATTCTATTATTATACTTAATTGCTTCAATCGTTCTTGGAAAACGTTCTTGTTTAATATTACTTAAATTATCTAAACTTTCATAACTTGCTTTACCATCGTTTTCTAAAGCCCCATCAATTGAATTTGATCTCATTTTTTGTTGATGAAGTATAAAATTACGTCTAGCTATCTCATCTGGATCGAATAATCTCTTAGACTGTTGATCAAAGCCCATTTTATCTTTTAGACCTCGTGCGACTTTATCTTGACGAATTTTTCGTTCTGAAAAAGTTGCTTTGATACGAAATATTTGTAACAAAATCATTACCACGTTTTTAGTCACAAAAAAATAACTGTTATAATTATGAGAGCCGAATGCAAATATAGCTGTTATACGAATACAAAAGTAAGGTAAGTCTAGAAATAAGACGCTTAAAAACGAGTTGGTAATGTACGCAAAGAATTCATTTTTTTCAACATCTTCAAACTTTGGAACAAAAATAAAAAATTGGATTGTTGACCAACTCCAAGCGGACAGAGTCCAGTAGACCAAGTGACTATTTTTAACAAGAGTAGCGTCTTGTAGAATCGACAAAAAGTCCAACATGTCACAAGAAATTGCAAAGTACTTGAACAATAGTTCGGATAAACCATGGGGAGTGAGACGAGATTTTGGTATCAACCATCTAATAAACATAATTAAAGCAAAAAATATTTGTAACTCGACTTGAGACCATATGATTTTAATATTCGATACTATATCACCCATAAGTTGATCTCGGGTTATTTTATAGTCTCTTATCATGAGACCAGACAATACTTTTCGAATATTTTCGAGTTCTAGGAACCAATAACACGGAACAATGGTTGCAATATAAACAAAAAATGCTGTTGAGAACCATCGTGTGGGCTCTTTACCTTTAAATAGAGTCACTACGACCCCTGTTTCGAATACTAAGAGTATCGCACCGATTATTGGTAATAAGTATAAAAAGTCTTTTTTGACACTCCATAGACAAAAAATTGACAAACCAATGTGTAATAGACACAAAATTCGAGCGATTAATGCTCGTAATATTCGATGTGTTGTTTTAAGTTTTTTCATGTTTCAGTTTGGATTAACTTTTTTGTACATTGTAACAAAAAATGATAGTCTTTATCGTTGACCCGAAATGTAACAATTGAAAAAAAAATCTAGGCTAAACTCTTTTTTCTAATTTAAAATTTCGAATGAATATCAAAAAAGTTGAGATTTCAAACGAAAATGTTAGAAATAAAAATCTTGAATTTCAAAAATGAAAGAGAGAAACATAATTTTTTATGTTTTTGATTTACCTGAAAGTTGAATGAACTAAAAAATGTTTATTTTAAATTAAAAAAAAATGAGAGTTAAAAAAAAGTAGTCTCTTTTATAAAGATTGTTGATAACCAGCACCGAATTGTTGAGTGGATTGATAGGCTTGTTGCTGTTGTTGTTGCTGTGGTTGTTGTTGTTGTTGCTGTTGTGGGGAGCCCCAACTTTCAAATTAAAAAATTATTGATTTTATTAATTAGAGATTTGTAATTGTTTTTTGTAAAAAAATTCAATCGATAAAAAAACCAAGTGTCCTATATAAAAAATTTAACCTACATAAAATTAAGTTTACCTTTTTTTTTTAATTTAATACCCCAAGATTGGTTTAAATCAAATTAAAGGGTTGTTGATTTTAATTTAGTTTAACATTGTTTGTTAAACTTTTTTTCTTTTAAATAAAAAAAAAAGCCTTATGTTGCACCCTGAGGATATTGTTTTTATTAAATTCATGACAATTAAAATTAAAATTTAGACTTTCTCTGTTTTTTTAAATTTGTTTGACTAAAATCTCAAATTTTTTTATCTTGCAAAATTTTTTAGCTAGAACTAGTGATTGTCCGAAACGAAAGTTAATTCAAGCTTAAACTTAGAAAATTGAAAAATTATCATCCCTAAATCATTTTCTTTAAACAGTGTAATATGGTCTTGACCCTCAGCGGTTATCGGAATTTAGTACTCTTAGCACGTTGATCCCAAAATTCAGGTCAGTCGAAAATTCTGATTGTTTACACCTTGATTTATTTTTTAAATCATTTAGTTTGTTTTTTAATTTTATTGGTAGCCCATCTTTGGCCAAGACCTGAAATCCAAAATTTCAGGGTAGCCAATACACTTTCTGAACATAAAACCTGAATTATTCGGGTAGCATATGCCAATCCAATGCCTTAAAAAAATGGGCACATATGTCTGGATTGAAATTTTTTTTGGATATATATCTCGGTAAGGATAAGCAAACACTTAAATTCGTTTTTTATACTGAGTATAAATCCAAAAAACGTCAGTGGAGTCTGAAATTTTGCAATTAATCTAAACTTTTGCCTGTATAGAACCAAAAGAAGCATAATTTAATTAGACTGAAACGTGTCAAAAGTTTGGTTACGGTTACGGTGTAACCCCAGTGACGTTACATTTTTATTTTTATAAGTGAAAAATATCGATACTCCCAAATATTAGAAAATTGAAAATTAAAATTTTGATCAAAAATGGTCGCAAAAAATTAGAGTGTATAAAATTGATTTTTTTTTCATCCTCAAAATTTTTGTACACTCATTCTAAAAAATTTTAAGGGTTAAGTAATTAACGATTCTTAAATCCGTTATATCGGTATCCCAGTGATCTATTTTATACGTTGTAAGGCTCTAAGTCAGTATTTTAGAGGTTTAAAAATGTGCTGTCAAACTTTGACTTTCATGTTGTAGAAGCCCATAAGGAAACGTATTTGTAAGCGAATATTAACCAAAATTGTCTTTTACTGAAAAAAAATGATCGCGAGAATGTTGGAGTGCTTTTTTTAAATCTCTTCGTTCAGGAAAAATTTAGAATCGGAAAGGTCTCTGAATTTGACTATAATCAAAGCGGACTATATTAGTCCTTTAAGAATTCCTAGAGAAATATTTTCTTAAACAATATTCTTTGTTCGATTTTGTATTGATTTAAGTCAAGTCATTTCTTTGATTATTTTAAATCAGGCCCAACTTTTTGGAAAAAATTACTTAAAAATTGACTGAAAAAGGATATTTTAATGATTAAAATATCAATTAAGGTGATGTTTTAATTTAAAATAAATAAGCCTTTACTTTAGATGCAACTTTGATAGAGATTTTTTAAATAATTAAGAGGAATTTTTTCGTTTGGGGGAACTGGCTACGCCACTGAATACCACTGCAAGTGAAGAGATTTCAATTAAAATATTTTGATGATAAATTAACTTACTCTCCAAAAGATGGTACATTAACACCAGTCATTCCATCCCTTTCTCTTCCAATATTTAAACCCAAAAATACAATAACAGGTTTAATTAATATTAAAATAAGTCCCATTCTAAACGATACGCATATTAGAAAATTCAACTTTTTAAACTTTATAAAAAAACACTTACGCCAACTGAAAACCATGTCCTTAAGTGTATAAAAATAAATAAACAATCGATTGAGAATTTTTTTTTAAAAGTTATGTACCCGACGTCCAGCTGATGGCTAGTATTATTATGTCTGTAAAGAATGTAACAAAGGAAACAGTCGACAACTTTTTATAAATTAATCAAAATTTTTCATTAATATTCCATTGAGTGTAATTAATTACCAAATAGAAGGGTTCCGCTTTTTCTTTTTCGACAAATCCCCAAAAATTAAAAGCAATTATTAATAATTGAGTTAGAAGATATCCATTTGGCATTAGTGATGAAGACATCGTTCTAAAATTTGAAAAATTTTCACTCGCTCGTCATTTTGGTTTAAAATACTTACAGAACTGAGAGTAAAAAATGGACAAAGAATATGCCTCGGTGAGTAAGTTCTTGGGTTAATTGCATTCTGGTTTTAACAATTTATGTCTTTTAATGGAGTTTATGAATTTTTTTTAATTAAAATTTTTAAATAATTCTATTTTTATACCTTGAATATTTTTTAAAGATTTTTTTTTCCAGAATCACGTGATTTTAAGTTTATATTAATAGAACGATCTAAGTCATAAGTGTTAGTCAGAATATATTGACTAATATTAAGACTAACAAAAACCCAGGTTTATCTCAATTTCAAAACTTGAACATCGATAAATGTAAAAACTTTTGAAAAAACATTGTCTATTGTCTTACTCATAACTATGAGTAACCTTAAGAATGCTTAAATTTTCGCAGCAGGCATTCGGACTGGAACGAGCTTCAAAGAGCTGCATCAAGACTAGCTTGGATACTCATTTTTATTCTCCCATTTGAATGGAATAATTTACTTTTCCAAACAACGTGATGGAGAAAACCACCATTTTGAAAGCCTGGTCTAAACCTAGGGCTAAAGATGTTTGCCGATTAATGAAACATGAAAATTTAAACAATAATTTTATTAAAAGTAAAAGTGTTTAAGCACTCTCTGGTACAATGTGAGGGTCCATTTTTTTTAATTCTTGGCATAGCTCTGGATTAAAACGATCACATTCATTTGTTTTCGTAACTACACTTATTTTCTCATTTTTACAAATTGAATAATACGGATCTTTTGTATGATTAAAAACATCAATTGGATACTTTAATCCCAAATCTGGTTGATCTGCCAAGTAACGAGCTATCTGATACTCAGAGAGACTTATTATAAGTTTCAATATCACAAACACAGTCCCAAATCTTAGATATCAAATAAATAAATTTAATAAGTTGATTAAAAAAGGATTAAATTTACATTATTGGAGTGAAAGATCCTAATGAATGACTTTTACTATCGTCCTGGTCGATTTTTACTGTGCTGCTCATCAAGTAAGTCAATAGAATTATTATAATATCATTCGTTACCGAGATAACTTGAATAATAAATCAGTCTCAATTGATCAAAAAAATTTTTTATTCTAGACTTACCGCAAGAGTACGCTAACTTGAAAAAAAAAGTTAAAGCATGATTTTTAAGAAGTCTCAAAATTTACCATTAGATAAGCATGAAAGCTGTTGATATTAAAAATTGGAAAAGTGGCAATAACCAATAGGATTATGTTATTGATTGTGTAAGGAAGTCCATAAGAAAATCCAACCGATGTTCTAAAAACCAAAGTTGTTTTTATCAGCTTTTTAAGTTAAACAAAGAAAGTTTACATGCAGGTGAATGCGTAGATGAGCGTAAAAACGAGCTAAGCGTAGAAAAAAAAAGTTAAACAAAGTTTTAACAAGATTAGTTCTAAAAATTACAATTTGAGTTTTGTATTGTTTTAAATTCAATTTGCTAGCTTCCATTTCTAGAAAATTTTTGTTTTTTTTGTTTTTAACTTAAAAAAGAATGATGAGACTTTTTTTAATCGAATCTTAAATTTGACAGCATATTTTTGTTGAATAATAGTCCATGAATTAAACAGAAACGAGTTTAAAATTGTAACTTTATGTAAATTTAAATAAATTCTTAAAACGGTTTATATAATTTTTTTTGTCTTCAAAAATTTTCTCATTAATTTAATTTGTACTGAGATCCGCATTTAACCCTTTTTGGTCTCTGCTTGACGCGTGTTCTACCCATCGCATCTCTATTTCAAGTTTAAATCAAAGGTTTTTCTACAACTAAGGTGCGCGCGGAGCAAAAATTCCACACCATCAGAATTTGTCATTTTCGACATCAAAGCTGTAATCTACGACCCAAAAAAACCCAGAAATCAATTTTTTGATGTTGGTGAAAAATCAAGAATTTTACCCCTACCTCTCAACTTTTTGGTACCAAGTGTAAAGGTGCTTTATTCAAACAGTCAAAAAATTCCGTAAATTTAACTTGTTATCGCTGAGTTTCAATTTTTCTAAACTCTTCATTTCTTTGAAAGTATCGGCCTCAATTTTGGCTAACTCTCAACTCCTATTATTTGTAAAAAGCTTGAGCTTATCAAAAACAGTAAAGGTATTCGATAGCAACTTGAATTAATGACTCATAGGAAATAAATTGAAGTTTTTTTTTCTTTAATTAATTATGATAATTTTACTTTAAGGTGATTTTTGAAAATAAACCACTGGACATACGTAATGAGGATTATTAATTGAAATGGATTAATTAAATAACTGGAAAATCAGACAAGATATTTTGACCTTTCTATCTTTGAGCTCAATGTACATGAGAAAAAACGAAGTGCATATAGTGTGAAGATTAAATAACAATGTGGTTGCTATCAAACCTCATTATATAGTTAGACCTTTAGGTTCTCTGATTTTTGCTTTAGCTTTTGAAAAAAATCTAAGTAAAGAGAAGATGAATCAATTAAGAGCTATATTTTATCGTAGAGGAAAGCAAAGTTCCAAGGACTAGCAGATTCAGTTTTCGACTCAGACTTGACTATAGAAACAAATGAGCTAAAAACAGAATACTAACATTTGTTTGGCAGTGAAAAAATAGCCGTAGACCTTTCAAATAAAATTAATAAAAAAAAGTATTATTTTTGTGCCTCGATAATTAATTTTGTACCAGCTTAATTAAAAATATATCGATACAAATAATATTGCTCTTTTTTTCGTAAAAAAGATATTTATAAATAAATTTGTTCCTAACTTAAGTATTTTTGTTTTTTTTTTTCAATATTATTAACATTAGTAATATTTACATGCCATTTAAAATCTGGTAAAAACGGTAAAAAACAGCATTTTTCAGTTAAATCGTATCTAGTCCAATGAAACTCCGGATACCCGTATTTTTTTACAATCTAGCATCAACAAGAGACGATTCTGCATAAATCTATGGGGCTACTTTTGCAATTATTTGTTTCAATTATGATGTACTAAGGGGTGCAAAAAGGCAAATTTTTGAAAGTTGGTAAAGAAATGGAAATCGGAAAGTTTTGACTAGAAATTTGAAATCCTCGTGCAAAACTACCTCAGAAAACATGTTTTCAAAGTCTCTAAGAATTTTTATTCGATTTTTGAAATAATGACCCGATTTCACAGATTAATAGCACCCGAAACGAATATTCTGAAATAACGATTTTAGGATCATCAGATACATGTTTTCTGGAGTAGTTTTGCACGAGAGTTTCAAATTTTTAGTCTCTTGAAAATAATAAAACTTAAGAATTTATAAAAAATATTTTATTCTACAAAAACAAACAAATTTAAAGCTATGTTTAAAGAGTTCCGACGTCAGATCTTCTTGTTTCGTCATATTGTTTAACCGAATAAATTTGTTGAGTTTGTTGTTGTTGTTGATGAGGTCCATTATAATATGGTGCTTGACTATGTTGATTTGCTGGAGGATTATTTTGTTCCCCTCTTGAAGAATTGAATAAATTATCGAAATTGAATGGCAAAGAAGGCTCATTATTCAAAGTCTTAGCTATTTGAATTTGAGTTAAACCATAATAAATTTTCACAAATATCATTAAAATTGCGATACTTTCAAAAAAAGCTAGATTTATTGGAATTCAAAGATTAAAATAAAATTAATTACATTATTGAGAAGTAGAATTGCCAATATTTGAAAGCTTATAATTAAAATTTTTAATTTATTGTTCATCATTTAAAAAAAAAAGAAGTTTAATTTTAATTACCCAACAAGTTCCAATTGAATATTATTAAAATAATATCCAAAAAAGCTGATATTACCAAGCTATATCCGAGCTAGAACAAAGATAAAAATTTAGAATTTAAAACTTGCCCTCAAAATTATATTCAGAATTTAATTTTCAGTGGTAAAGATTAAATATTGTTTCATTATCATATTCGTAATATCCTCATTGAGAGCTTTCGTTTAAGTACCCATAAGACCCTGGAATTGTGATGTCAAAAAATCAGGGCTATTTTTTTTCCGTTGATAGATAATGGTCTTATAGGTACTTAAATGAAAGTCTCAGTGCGAGGAATCTGAAAATTGCAACGATAACCCTTTATTGATTTTTTAACTTCTATCCTCCATTCCATTAAAACTGCTTCTTCCGTAAGGTTGCTGTAAAAATAATCTAATTTTCTCAAAGACAGTTTGCCATAAAGCAAACAAAATCTAAAAACTGACCAAACTCAATCCTTCAGCTACTCCATGTTGTAAATTTAGTCAATTTTAGAAAATACATGCATAACTATAAAAATTAGCTACTCAAAAATAATGAGATATATCTTACATCAGCTTCTTTAAGATTCTAATTTGAGACTATGAGCATCAATTTTGGACAAAACTCCATTTTTAAAAAGGTTCAAAAATTCAGAGTAACATGAATAGAATCACATAAAATGATAAATGGTCCGAACTTACAGTCATTCGATACGGCTAGACTAGAATTGTCTTGTAAGGTGGTCGATGAAACAAGACCAGTGGATTTGATTCCAGCAAATCATACCCCCTCCCCTTCATTTTAGAACTTCGATTTAGCCTCATTTTGATTGTACCATGTAAAATTAGACCCCTTTTTCCAAGTTATTATCCTAATTTTTAGAATCTTTTGAAAAGATTGATAAGCTTAGCATTTAAACTAGAGTTTCTTAGAAAAATTTTGAAAAAATTTACCGTAAAGTAAATAATTGGTATATCAGGAAATACAATTGTAAATATTCCTAAAATTAAACTTATTGATGTTGTCATATGAAACGCTGCACCAAGCCATCCATAAGCTAATTCTCTATAAAATAAATTTATTAAAATCTTAAATTATTTTTTATAACATGAAATGTACTCACAAGCCGACCAAAAAATAGAAAATTAAAAATCTTCGAAGTTGAATTGCTGCAGGTTTAGGTAAATTTGGTAAATAAACTCTAGCATTTTGACTAGCCATTTTTAAAACACTTTTGTATAAATAAAGTTTAGATTTTTTTTTTGCTTTTGTTAAGTTTCTATTCTGATCATCTCAAAAAAGATATTTACTTTTAAAATTATTTATTTTCTTATCATTATAGAGATGATAATACAAAATAAATTATTAAAAGCAACACTATTTCTCATGCGGTAACCTTAATCTACTAAACTTTTTATTTTCAACTAGTTTTAATGTTAAAAAAAATTACATAACATTATAATAATCTCCTTCACCATGTTAATTTAGAACCTTTATAAATCCGCCATTTTTGAAAAAAAAAATTTATACCGTACCATTGCTTTTTATTTTTATCTTCCATTTTTGAACAATTGAAGTCGTTTAACTAATGATTTATTTTTAGTTTAAATCTTTTAACTCCTACAACAAAAAAATTGTAAAGAATTTTTTATTTAAAAAATCTCTCGTTTTAAGTCTTATTTTTTTTGTTATTTGGCATACACTTCTTTGTTTCAAAGACCATTCGTAAGAGTTCTTGACTTTTGTTTGTAACCAAATAAAGAGTATAATGAATAAAAAAAAAGCCTTAAGAGTTTTTTTTTTATAAAAAAGAAATTATACAATAAATTACTAGTGAGTTGGAAATATATTTTGAAAACACTTTTTTTTATTAAGTTTGGATTTAAATTTTTATAAGAAATACTGCTTGAAGCAAAATATATTTGGACCTTCTAATGCTCTCTTTTTTCTATTTGGGACCCTTGTACGCAAAAGATTCATTATTACCGTATTTGCTTACAAGTGCTCCCGTAATACCCGTAATACTGATGGAGATCAGATCTGTTTTAATCTTGTGATTTTGAAGTAGACTGGACTTAGTTGTATATATATACCCCCTAAAGAACCTGAAATTCAATTCAATTTGATGTGATTTTACCCCTAGAAGATGCGGTTTTTAAGCAAGGAATTACGTTAATATTGATTGATTTGCTTTAAAATTGCTAGTAAAAAATATTCCGTGTATCTTAGATAAAAAGCGGAAAATGTACATTAACAAATTGATGAAGATTTTTTTTTCCGGAACATTTAACACATCATCTTGTAGAGTAGAATATGCGCTTTCAGAATATATGCCCATTGTATACGATTCATGGTCAAATAACTAAGATACCGGTTAAAAATGGTTGACAACTTACTCTTGTTTTATAAAACATGGGGAGGGGGGTTTCAAAAATTAGCAGTAGTAGCAAAGTTTTGATAGTGTGGAAGTTTTGAATTGCCGGAATCCTTAAAAAAATGTTTAACCCGACTATTACCGTAAACTCTTGACCACTACTCTTGGAGCAAAAGCGGAAAACCCGCTTTAATTCTAGCTCAATGGAAAAGGATGGTAATTAAATAAAAAAAAATAAAAATTACATCCTTTTCGATTAGAACTAAACCTAGTTTTTGAGTTAGAATTAAAGCGGGTTTTCCGCTTTTGCTCCAAGAGTAGTGGTCATGAGTTTACGGTATGAAAAATAAAAAATAAAATTCAAAAATCTAATCAGACCAAAATTTTCTAAATTTTATGCTCTACAAGAATCTGTATAGATATTTAGTATTTGAAGCTTGGTTAAAAAGTTATATCGCTTAAAACACAAGTATACCAAAAAAAGGACTTAAGATTGTCAAAATGTCACTTTAAATAAGCGGAAAGGGCTGAAAATAAGCAAATTTTCGTTTTTAACGGGTCTGATTACCCTTAGATGGTCAGAAAGTCAAAAAATATATTTTTTTTTCACCTAGCCCTAAAACACCCCCCAATAATTTGACCCATATGAGTCAGGATGGTCCTAGAAAGTTTGAGTTGATTCCGGTAAAAAATGAAAGCTGAGGTACCAAAACATAAGTTTAAAATAGTTTTAGATTAAAAATTTTAAAATTTGAATAGTTTGTTTTTATGGTGCTGGGAACCTTACAAAATATGAATATAAAAACTTGTTCTTTATGAAGGGTAACAAATTACGAATTTAAGGTCAAAAATATGAAAATCCATCATCTAAGTGATTGTTGATTTTTTTGACTTTTTTCGGCCTTGATTAAACAAAAAGTAAAAATAAATTGAAAAAAGTAAAACCAAAAAAATGTTCAGAATTTTTTCTAGTTACAGAATCTGTATAGAAAGTCTATGGTTTATGGTTAAACAAAAAAGCAGATCCAAAAAAAACTGAAAAAATGCCTAAAAATTTGCTGTTTTTCCTAAATACTCCGCGGAAAAAAATGTCGTTACTTTTAATATAGGATTAACATCTTTAAAGGCCGCTTAACTTCGGACCCCTTGGACCTAAATCGACTGGATTTTTGTTTAGGATAACATCAGTCAGAGGCTGTTGGATCGAAAAGATAATCTAATGTTCTCTTAAATAATGAATGAGAAGATACAAAATTAAAAAACTGATACATTAAAATAAAATGTAAATAAATTTTTATTTTTTCAATTTTTTGTTATTGAATTTAGAATTAAATTCAAGTCTTCTTTTTTTAACAGACTTATTCATTTCATTGTCAATACATTTATCTTGCAGATGACACCGTTTACATTTATTACAATGTACATATGCTGATTTAACACAACGCTCACAAGACTTGCAATGTTTATAATAAAAACCATCTTTTGACGGACATACATTACAGTTATTACAATGTACATTTTCTTCATAAGTGTACTTGTTACACACATTACAAAAATGATACCCCTCTTCTTTGGGTAATTCTATTTTATCCAATGCAATATTCGTAAAAATTCGAGCTGGTGAACCTTTTTTTTGGCCTCCATTTTGAGAAAATTTCTTCTGATTTCCATACGAAACTTTATAGTCTAACATTTTAAAATCCGGTAACCATTTTTCGATCCAACTTTCAGTAAAATATGGATAAACTAAAAATATGGACACATCTTTTCCTTTACAACTAGTTCTTATAGATTCAAGTGTGTTTGATATCAATCGGACCAGACCTCCATAAGGTGGGTCTATTAAAATTAATATCTTTTTCGAGTTTGATATAAAGTTTTCGTACATTTTTTTATTGTTGAAAAAATGGTTGTTGAACATATTGAATTTTTGATATTGGATGTCATCATAAAAATACATCTAGGTGATTAAAATTTATTTTATTGTAACTTTAAAATTAGATTTAGAGGACTTACGAATCTGTCGTCAATGTCTAGAAGCATTCTTTTCAAACTTGAATCGTTTAAGCTTTCAAAAATGCTCGGTGTCCCGATGCATAGAACACTATCATACTCAAACTTTTTGATATGTTGGATTATGAAGTCTCTAGTTTGTTCTTCGAAAACAAATTGCTAAAAGAAAATGAATGTTAAAGTTTTTATTGTTAGACAAAGACTTTGGGACCTACAGCATTTGAAGAATTTAGTTCAACTGGTGCAAGGATTCGTTTGATCGGCTCCTTAAGCATTTCATTAGTGATTTGATTGATTATTTTGTGTTTTGAATGATCTTGTAGGTCATTTTTTAAAATAAATTTGTTACAATCTTGGCAATAGTTTCTTTCATTTGAGCCCATTTTGAAAATATCTACCCGTCTTAATAAATATTAAAAATACTATTGGAATATTGAATCATATTTTTAGCTTACAATTTAGAGTATTCTTCGTTTGATGGTAAACTTTTTTTGTACCTATCGAGCCAACTTTGTTTTTTGTCTTCTTTTAGTCTTTTACCATCTTCATAATCGAGATAAAAATTGCATAACTTGTGATCTCTACAAGCTGAACATGCATAGAAGGTTTTTTTTCCATCAGTAAAGACTATTGTCGGTCCTTGATAAAAAAATTTTAATGACTAAAATTAAAATTCAATGAATCTTCTTTTAATCCGTTTCTTGATCACACCGAATGAATGGATCCTTATCTTATTGAAGTTAAGCGGCAGTTGAACGCATGCTTTGTTACACAAACGGGTGAGCTTTTGTTGTCTATAAGACACTTGTCAATAAAAAGTAGAGAGAGAAGAGTATACTCCCAGCAAGAGTTTTCCAATATCTGAATTTCTAATAGAAAATTTTACAGAGTGAAGTGATAAAGGCGCGGATTAATAAGATTGTACTGCTTTACATTTCATTAAAGCCTACCATGTTGACAATAAGGATTTTCAGCAATTTTGTCCAAGTTCAAGACATCATAATTTGAAGTCATCTTATCGAAAATTGAAATTGAATAAAATTTGTTTTAATCGTAAACGAATTTTAAAACCCGCTTCTAGATGAACTAGACCAACAAAAATAAAATTTAACTTCTCAAAAGGTTTTATTCTAATTACAAAATTTAAACAAAAAAATATTTTAAAAACTTTTTTTAACAATATTTGAGTTATTATTTTTTATAAAGCGCTTATCAACTACTTGTTGTTGATTTTGTTTTGGCTGCAGCTGTTGCATCTGTGGTGCTTGATTATAACCGGGCATTTGTGGGTAATAATTAAAACCCTGTGGGTACATTTGAGGTGGGTATTGATACATTTGAGGATTCGGATAGTACGGATAAGGTTGAGGTGGGTACATTGGATTAGGATAATAATAAGGAGGAGGCATCATTTGTTGAGAAGGTTGTTGATTATAATTCGCCTGTGGTCCATTAGGTCTTTGAAATCGTTGATCATGTTTTCGTTTTTGTGCAAAACCGTGATTATCCGATTTTTTAAAATCTTTTTTTGGCGATTTTTTTTCTACACTTTCGTCTTCTGACCCCGAATCGGAATAACTAGCGGCAATTTTTGACCTAGCTAATTTCAATTGTCTCTTTGCTAGTTTCTCTTGTTCGTCATCACTGTAATCCAAACACTCACGAGGAGGCTCATTATCATTAGACCACGATGCATCTGAACCTTTTTGTCTTCTCAATTGATCAATATTGAAAACAAACTTTGTATACTGGTTCGATTGGGCAAAGAATACTTCACAATCAAGGTCTAAATTCAATTGTCTATCGGAAATTTCATTCAAATTATTGAATCTTATGACATAAAATGGGTTCGTTACAGGTCCAAATGTTTCGAATATTTTTCCCAATGATTTTCGATTAGAATCGAAAAGATATGTTTCTTCGTCTAAAGTAGGTGGGTCTTTATCTGGATTGTCTCTAACAGATTGAATAACAATCAACTTGTTATCGACTTTCGATATGACTTTTCCTATTTTTTCTAATTTAACATCAGGCTCGAGAAGAATTTCAACGTACTCGACCGGACCTAATTCGTCAATTGTAATTTCGTCTTTAGTTTTTAAGTATTTTTGGTTTCGGTTTTTTGGGTATTCATCGTCTTCGTCATCATCACTTTCGGCGCAGTCTTCACGTTTTTTTAAAACTTTAATTTGTTTTACAACTTTGTCTTCGTCTTCTGAAGATGACGACGAACTTGATGATGAATCGTCCGAGTCTAACATTTTCATGAATTTATCGGTAAGTTTTTTATTCGCTTCGGTGTCGTTTAAAATTCCGTTTTCAATTTTGTCTTTTAAGTCAGTCAAGACCTCTTCGATTATATTGTCTACTTTCGTTTCTTTTTCCATTTTTGTTGTGTTTTTTTTTATTCTCGTAAAAATTTATTTACCTATTTGAAATTTTCAACATGTGCCTTTTAAAGAAAAATTATTTTAATGGAAAATAGTAAACTTGAATACAATTAACATAATTTGAAATCGAGATTTGGAAAGCATCTAAAAATGACTTGAACAATAAATTTGAGAAAATGTAATGCAATTGAAATTAAACAAATTTTTTCGTAAGATAGCTATGATATTATTAATATTTTTTTGAGGTATGCCGTTTTCTAGAAAGAAAAAAATATCGCCGTAACCATGCCATAGCCAGTCCCAAGCCTGGATGTGAAAATAGAAGGGCGGCGATGTTGTTGTCATTCTAACACAATTCTAAATGTACGTGGGTCTACGAATCACGTTCGAATCTTGTCGTATTGGGGTGCCGCTGGCTTTGACCATCACTACGTATAGGAGCCTGGGAACGGGCCAAGAGCTTGTTTTAAAGCAGACTTATTTAGCAATAGGTGTAGCTCTAGTAACAAAGTTAAGTATTCTACTAGATGTAGAATACGCTTGGTTTGTGGTTCCAAGCTAGTCTGGATAGTTTTCGAGTTCGCAGCTTCGGTTTGGATGAGTGGCGCTGTTTATGACGAACGTCCCACAGTTACTGGAGTGGATGGCAGTAGCATAGTTGTAACCATGCCGTGGCCAGTCCCAAGCCTGGATGAGAAAATGGGAGAGCGACTTGTTGTTTTTAACTCAGTTTTACCTAAAATTTTCAGTTAAATTTGATTAAAAAAGTTCTGTTACTTTAAATAAGTCAACAGAAAGTAATTTTATGACATTATTTGATTCATATTATTTGATATTTTTTTTGACCATTTTGACATTTTTATTTTCACTTTATAAATTGATGGCTCAAAAATTTAATGTGCAAAAAGGGATCAATCTTTGTCTTTGAATTGATAAATATTTTCATTTTAATGCAATAGCTTGAAAAAACCTAATAACCCCTCTAAATTCGGTTTGAAATATCGTACTAAATTCCATATTTTTTATAAACATGACATTATATAAACCCTTTTATCTAAATAGGGTATAATTATAGAGATAAAAAGGGCGTTATATTTTACTTAAGAGTTTGAATCAATCCTTTAGTGGGTATAACAAAAATGAAGGAGTACATTAAGCTCTTGTACGAATGAGGTCAGTCAAAAACAAGGGGAAATTTGGGTGAACGAATTTATAATTTTCAGGCAAAACATTTTCAAGTCGTTTTATATTAGATTTATTGCTAAAATTTTTTAAAATCGCTGAATTAAGTTTTAAGCGTTTTGGCTTTTTGTAGACTAAGATTTTGTTCGCTTAATTTTTAGTTGGATTTTCTTGAGATGAAAAAATTAAAATGCTAATAAATTTTGAGAATTGTGACTTTATTTTTTTTTTTGGAATTCAAATTTTATCAAATATTTTGGAAATGCAGCAATATCCGAATTCGAATCAGCCTCCACCGTCTTTTCCGCCACCGCCTTTCATGTTTCCACCGATGCCACTTTTACCAATGCAAGGTATGCCACCACAACAACCACCAAACCCTCCACAAGGTAAATTTCAAACTAACTATATGTACTTACAATTTAAAACTTGGAACTTGTATAGACCCTGAACAAAAAAATATCATTGACAAACTTGCCAACTTTGTGGCTCGTAATGGCCCTGAATTTGAAAATGTAACTAGAGAGAAACAAAAGGACAATCCGAAATTTCAGTTCTTATTCGGCGGAGATTTTCATCAATACTATCAATTTAAACTCAACTTGGAACGAGAACTAAGTAGGATCAATTAAAATTTTTTCACATTGATCTAAATCTTTGAATTTCAGTAAGATTCCAAAGTCTTGGTCCACCTCCACCAACCCAACCACCGCAATTCAATCAACCGCCACCTTTTTTGCAAATGCCTCCCGGTACTGAACAAACATTTATGCAAATAGCGGGAATACAAGCTAAAATAAACGGACTCAAAGAGCAAATAACTCAGAGTGAAAAGAACTTGAAAGCACAAGATGAATTTTTAAACTCAAAAAAAAAGATTCAACTTGAAGAAACTCTTAAACAAATAATTCATGATAAATTTACAGGGTTACTTCAAGAGTCTAATTTAAACTTAAACGAATTTGAACAGTATACGAATAGGATTATACAAGTTTGCACCAAAGATGCAATTGCGGTATAACTCAAGGCTAATTTTAAACTATAAAAACTTAAGTTTAACTTTGTGTTTTTTGTTTAGACTGGAAGAATGTATGTTTTGGACAAAAACTTGACTGATAAAAAAATTGAAACTATTTGTTATTATTTGACGCAAAAGTAATTTTGTTAAAAGAAATTAGAAAAAAAATTTTGTATTCTTTTTTTGTTTTTAGAATTGTCAACAAGGACTCAACAAATGAGGCTAGATTGCATTTAATTTATTTTATGAATGATCTTGTCCATCATGGGTAATAATTTTAATCGAAAATTTAACCTTTCGAATATGGGATCTCGAAAACAGTAAATACTCGATTAAACACGGGCAACCTGTTTTTTACTAAAACACCACTTTATCTTTCAACAAAAGGTCGACTAGTTTTCGGAGACCGATATTCTTGATCATCTTTCTGTGCTCTTTCTTGCAGACCAGGTGGCTAAGCTTTGGGATTTCCACCACTTTGCCGCCGACCTTAAGTCTCCGGACACCGATGTTCAAGTTCTAACTTTCTTAAAACTTTCGTCCTGATAATGATTTTACTGATTGTTTTTACTATCATGTCTTTAAAAGAAGCTGCGACTGGAATCGAAGTTTTAAGAAAAATGGCATCTATATAGCAAGAAAGAGCACTAAATCTGCTACGAGAAAATCGGTATCCGAAAACCGCGGGGATTTTGTTTCGGCTGCAAAGTGGTATTCCGTTGAAATTTTCTGGTGATTTCATGCTTTGATACATGTAGCCCGAACTAAAGGTCTAAGGACTTAGCTCTAGTTACAACAAGATAAAGCATAAAAAGTAGTACCAGATAATGTGTATCCTGAACTGGACGGACCTTTTTTTGGGCGAAAAATGTTGGTCCTTCGGTATTCTAAAAATTTCAGGACTGTTGATGCTTTTAAGAGTCTGTAGTCCGAATCGAATGTCCTGGAACAAAGCTTTTAATTTTTTAAGAACGGAAATTAAATTTTCTATCAGAAAATCGGTGCCCGACAACTCGTGGAAAAGTGGTGTTCCGTTAATTTTTTAAAGTTTTTTCCTTATTTGAACGAGTCTTTAGTCCGAACCAAAAATCTCAGATTTATCTGCAAGAAAGAGCACAAAAAAATGAACAAGGATATCGGTCTCCAAAAACTAGTCGACCTTTAGTTGAAAGGAAAAGTGGTGGTCCGTGTTGTAAACAGAATCGGAAATTTTTTAGGATTGTCTTATAACGGATTATCTTTAGTTGAACTAATAACGGTTGATACTGGTTCGTAGAAACTAAAATAAGATCGCTCGTTGCAGTCAAACAAAATAAAGCTCTTTTCTGTTCTAATTCTAACCCTTTAACCCTCATTCTAGAACTCAGCTACCATAACTTATGATCTAAAACTTCCAATAACCCTTTTCAGTTCGCAAAAGCTTGAACGTCATCTTGCAGTATCCAGTTGCAGTCTCTTTAAATACCCTTCATTAATTTTTAAATAATTTAAGAAACAAAAAAGGAATCGAAATGGTAAAAAGAAACCTTGAAAAGGTTATAATACCATGTTTTTGCTACGCAACTGAGAAAACAGACAATGAAAAGAGAACTAAAATGAACAAGGTATTTTTGTTTTTAATACAACTAAATCAAATTTTTAATGACCCGTTTAAATAAAACTTAAGCTACTTGAGATTTGGGAAAAAAATAATTACTTTTCACCCAACATTATTGAAGTATTTTACATTTTGAAAAAAGATTTGTGAAAATTTTTACAATTTATTATTAAAAAAAGAAACTTCGAAATCCATCGAGTGGGATCAAGTATTACGAGGACTCAATATTGGCTGAAAATAATGAACAAATAAAATCAATGGATAATGAATTAGATAGTCAATTTAAACAGTATGAATATCAACATAACGAATATGTTCAACATACTCAAAATCAAATAACTAGTCTTCAAAATCAAATCAATCAATTAATGCAACAATGTAAGTGATACCAGGTACACCCTAAATGCACATTAAAGTTTCAATTATTTATTTTAAGCAATGCCTGTTCCTCCAATGATACCTCCATTAATGCAACAACAAGCACCTCAAATGAATCAATCCCAGAATAGTCAACAAGGCAACAAACTTCAGCCTCTTATGTCTCTAATGTCAATACCATTCGAGAATAAAGGACATCAAAATCAACAAAAATCTTTACTTGGTCCACCACCTACTAATTTGCAACCGATTCAACCCCAACAACCTACACCTTTGATGTCGATAAAATCAAATGTACCAACTGGACCTCCTAATAACATTATCATTCCAACTCCTTTGATCACGAATCTAAACGATTTGACTAAACCTCCGCCTGATTCTAATAAACAAGCAGATGTTCCTTATTACAATCTTCCAGCTGGTTTGTTAGTATCTCTGATTAAATTAGAAGATAGGCCTTACGAGCCGATAAACCCTAAGAATGTTAAATTACCTCCACCTGCACCAGTTAATGAAACTGTAATGAAAGCAGTTGATGAGTTTTATGAGTTGTTGAACAACCCGAAAAATCGAAATTCGTAAGATTTTATTCAAAAATTTTAAACAGTTTATTGAATTTTTAAATTTTAGGGAAGGGTGGGAAAAAGATGGTCTATACGATTTTTACAAATCAAAACTTAAAATTCTAACTGAAAAAGAAAATGTTAAACGAAGAAGTCGATCGAGATCATATTCATCTTATTCATCAAGGTCTAGATCGAGATCAAGACGAAGAAGACGTCGAAGATCTTATTCGTACTCATCAAGTAGTCGAAGCTCAAGTCGAAGTCGTAGACGTCGAAGTTCTTCAAGTTCATATTCAAGATCGCGTTCAAAGACTCCAAAACGACGATCAAAATCAAGATCACCAACACCACCAAATCTCATGTTCACATCAGCTCCCATCTCAGCAGCCGATAAACGATTAGACACTTCTAACAAAGGGTTTCAACTTCTTCAAAAAAGCGGTTGGTCAGGTGCCACTGGTCTTGGCAAACAAGAACAAGGTATCATAAACCCAATAGAAGGCGGAGAAGTAAGAGATAAAACTGATATGTATCGTGGTATAGGAGTTCGTAGTGACCCGTTCGAAGCTTTTCGAAAGAATAAAAGCGTTGGTTATATTCAACGAATGAAAGACCGTGATGCTGAACGAGCGAGTAAGTTTTTTAAAATTAGCAAATCAACAGACACACAAACAATTTTTTATTTTCAAGTTGTAAGAAAGTCAATTGGAGGCCAACCCGGTCCAGAGAATAAATAAAACTAAAAGAATTTTTTGTTTTTATATTTTTTAAAAATTTTTAAATGTAAATAAAATCATTGATTATTCAAAAATAAATGAGATTCTAGTCCTTTTGGTTGAGACCTAGACACGAAATGAATAAATTCGAGTTTTTTTTTGACGGATTAGTTTGTTTCAAAGCACCCGTATTCTTTAATAGTATTCTCAAATTTCCTGTCGAGTCCATCAGCTTTACATTCTCGTAATCTCCGATTAGGTATCCATCGATAAAGAATAATGGAGTCTTAAAATAATAATGAAAGAGTATGTTAAATTTTGAATCAAGAATACTTACATCAAGGGTGTACTTTTGAAGCAAATAATTTTTTAAATCGTAATTTTTTGGTTGATTTAGTTTAACAACATTTAGCTCGACAAGATTGTATTTGTTCAAAATAAGTTTAATTTTGTGAAATTTTTCATAATTAAGATCAGTAAAGAGAACAATTTTATTTGAATTTAAAATTGTTGTGAAACTCTCCATTTGATTTTTTAAAATTAACTTTCGAAGGAGTTTTTTTTTTTTTTAAATAGGCATAAAAGTTTCATGATAAATTATGATTTTGATCAAGTCAAGCATAAAATTTTAAGTTTAAAACATGAGAAATCAACTTTGTCATTTTTAATCATCGACTGTCCTTTTTTTTTTAATTAAAACTTAATGATTTTATGACAGATCAGGCGCAGGGAACAATGTTTAAGGCTCAAAGTTGATGTTTTTTTACCAATCGACCTCTTTGTACTCGCATTACGAAAAATTATCTTCATGATTATGATAACTGCAGCTTTAATTTTGAAACCCTAAGCGTTAAAACAATTGAAATTACGAGTAGAAAGCTTCACACTGAAATGTTTTGAACATGTCCTGTCAAAGGATTAGGGACACCAGAAAATTTTGAAACCAACGAACCAAAAGCATTTTCATGAAATAGATTAACCAACTTTCAAGAAGACATTGGAGCTATTTCAGTACTTTCGGGCGTCCCTGTTCAGGAAAAATCGATTTGAAGGTCCGCCCCATGTAAAACGTTCACGCTATCTGAATTTACCAAGACGAACTTCATAAGTGTATTCTCCATAAATGAAAAATTTTAATGTTTGAATAGGGGATGGGTGTAAGTTTGACGACCCTTGACTTGGTAAAACTGTAATTACTTTTTCAATAATCACATAAAAGATATTTATGATACAGATTCTGATAATTTTTTATACAAGTTTGATTAAAATTTAGACAAAGAACAGTCTCTAAAGTGGCTTTTCTAGATCTCAGCAACGAAAAAAAGGCCGTTCTTTTAGCTTTTTGACATCTACTACCGGAGAAGATAAATAACATCTATTTTTTACTGTTTAGCTTGTAGAGCAGAAATTTCTGAACAAAATTTCGGTTTTAGTTTTTTATTTTTTAACCTCTGGGATACCTACTAAATGCCTCAAAAGGTGCTAAAATCAAAAGTCTTTAAAATGAACATCTTGAATTAAAACCATTGAAAAAATTAATTTTTTTTTTTTAAATTTTATTGGATCAAAAATAATAAATCTTTCATAAAAAGTTAATTATACAAAAAAATTTAGATTCTTCTAATTTTTTTAGGAAAGAAGCGAAAAATGATTTATTTGATGAGAACAGAGATTGCTCAAGAAAAGCGCTGTTTAGGATTTTAAAAGTTGTCGACTTTTTTAATTTAATGCGAAAAGACATTGCGTCGATTTTAAAAACAATTACAGTTTCGGGTACTTAAAAGACTTTCTAATACATCCTAAAATACGGTTAGCTTTTGACGATGCATTCTTGACTTGGGTGTCCCATTTTAAATCGTTTTGAATGTGGCTTGATTTTTCGTCTTTTAAACACTTTTCCACACAACTTTGAAAGTTAATAAAAAAAAGGAAAAGCTAATAATTTAAAAATATTGCAATCGCAATGAAAACAATAAAATTTTATATTGAAAAATTAAAAATTAAAATTTTAAAATTAAAGTTAAACGAACGTACCAAATTTTGTATAAGTATACCAACATGTTTGAACATGTCCCCAGTATGTTTTGGGGATATGGTCAAATATGCTGGTATACGTAACAGGTTTAAAAAAATTCACAAAACCAATTTTTAAAATTTTAAAAGTTGGTTTTTTGAATTTTTAACGGTAAAATCAACGTACCAAATCTTTTATAAGTATACCAACATGTTTGAACATGTCCCCAGTAAGTTTTGGGGATATGGTCAAATATGCTGGTATACGTAACAGGTTTAAAAAAATTCACAAAACCAATTTTTAAAATTTTAAAAGTTGGTTTTTTGAATTTTTAACTGTAAAAACAACGTACCAATCTTGTATAAGTATACCAACATGTTTGAACATGTCCCCAGTAAGTTATGGGGATATGGTCAAATATGCTGGTATACGTAACAGGTTTAAAAAAAATCCAAAAAACCAATTTTTAAAATTTTAAAAGTTGGTTTTTTGAATTTTTAACGGTAAAATCAACGTACCAAATCTTGTATAAGTATACCAACATGTTTGAACATGTCCCCAGTAAGTTTTGGGGATATGGTCAAATATGCTGGTATACGTAACAGGTTTAAAAAAATTCACAAAACCAATTTTTAAAATTTTAAAAGTTGGTTTTTTGAATTTTTAACGGTAAAATCAACGTACCAAATCTTGTATAAGTATACCAACATGTTTGAACATGTCCCCAGTAAGTTATGGGGATATGGTCAAATATGCTGGTATACGTAACAGGTTTAAAAAAAATCCAAAAAACCAATTTTTAAAATTTAAAAAATTGTTTTTTTGAATTTTTAACGGTAAAATCAACGTACCAAATCTTTTATAAGTATACCAACATGTTTGAACATGTCCCCAGTAAGTTTTGGGGATATGGTCAAATATGCTGGTATACGTAACAGGTTTAAAAAAATTCACAAAACCAATTTTTAAAATTTTAAAAGTTGGTTTTTTGAATTTTTAACTGTAAAATCAACGTACCAAATCTTTTATAAGTATACCAACATGTTTGAACATGTCCCCAGTAAGTTATGGGGATATGGTCAAATATGCTGGTATACGTAACAGGTTTAAAAAAATTCACAAAACCAATTTTTAAAATTTTAAAAGTTGTTTTTTTGAATTTTTAACTGTAAAAACAACGTACCAAATCTTTTATAAGTATACCAACATGTTTGAACATGTCCCCAGTAAGTTTTGGGGATATGGTCAAATATGCTGGTATACGTAACAGGTTTAAAAAAATTCACAAAACCAATTTTTAAAATTTTAAAAGTTGGTTTTTTGAATTTTTAACGGTAAAATCAACGTACCAAATCTTGTATAAGTATACCAACATGTTTGAACATGTCCCCAGTAAGTTTTGGGGATATGGTCAAATATGCTGGTATACGTAACAGGTTTAAAAAAATTCACAAAACCAATTTTTAAAATTTTAAAAGTTGGTTTTTTGAATTTTTAACGGTAAAATCAACGTACCAAATCTTGTATAAGTATACCAACATGTTTGAACATGTCCCCAGTAAGTTATGGGGATATGGTCAAATATGCTGGTATACGTAACAGGTTTAAAAAAATTCACAAAACCAATTTTTAAAATTTTAAAAGTTGGTTTTTTGAATTTTTAACTGTAAAATCAACGTACCAAATCTTTTATAAGTATACCAACATGTTTGAACATGTCCCCAGTAAGTTTTGGGGATATGGTCAAATATGCTGGTATACGTAACAGGTTTAAAAAAATTCACAAAACCAATTTTTAAAATTTTAAAAGTTGGTTTTTTGAATTTTTAACTGTAAAATCAACGTACCAAATCTTTTATAAGTATACCAACATGTTTGAACATGTCCCCAGTATGTTTTGGGGATATGGTCAAATATGCTGGTATACGTAACAGGTTTAAAAAAATTCACAAAACCAATTTTTAAAATTTTAAAAGTTGGTTTTTTGAATTTTTAACTGTAAAAACAACGTACCAAATCTTTTATAAGTATACCAACATGTTTGAACATGTCCCCAGTAAGTTTTGGGGATATGGTCAAATATGCTGGTATACGTAACAGGTTTAAAAAAATTCACAAAACCAATTTTTAAAATTTTAAAAGTTGGTTTTTTGAATTTTTAACTGTAAAATCAACGTACCAAATCTTTTATAAGTATACCAACATGTTTGAACATGTCCCCAGTAAGTTATGGGGATATGGTCAAATATGCTGGTATACGTAACAGGTTTAAAAAAATTCACAAAACCAATTTTTAAAATTTTAAAAGTTGTTTTTTTGAATTTTTAACTGTAAAAACAACGTACCAAATCTTTTATAAGTATACCAACATGTTTGAACATGTCCCCAGTAAGTTTTGGGGATATGGTCAAATATGCTGGTATACGTAACAGGTTTAAAAAAATTCACAAAACCAATTTTTAAAATTTTAAAAGTTGGTTTTTTGAATTTTTAACTGTAAAAACAACGTACCAATCTTGTATAAGTATACCAACATGTTTGAACATGTCCCCAGTAAGTTATGGGAATATGGTCAAATATGCTGGTATACGTAACAGGTTTAAAAAAAATCCAAAAAACCAATTTTTAAAATTTAAAAAATTGTTTTTTTGAATTTTTAACGGTAAAATCAACGTACCAAATCTTTTATAAGTATACCAACATGTTTGAACATGTCCCCAGTAAGTTTTGGGGATATGGTCAAATATGCTGGTATACGTAACAGGTTTAAAAAAATTCACAAAACCAATTTTTAAAATTTTAAAAGTTGGTTTTTTGAATTTTTAACGGTAAAATCAACGTACCAAATCTTTTATAAGTATACCAACATGTTTGAACATGTCCCCAGTAAGTTTTGGGGATATGGTCAAATATGCTGGTATACGTAACAGGTTTAAAAAAATTCACAAAACCAATTTTTAAAATTTTAAAAGTTGGTTTTTTGAATTTTTAACTGTAAAATCAACGTACCAAATCTTTTATAAGTATACCAACATGTTTGAACATGTCCCCAGTATGTTTTGGGGATATGGTCAAATATGCTGGTATACGTAACAGGTTTAAAAAAATTCACAAAACCAATTTTTAAAATTTTAAAAGTTGTTTTTTTGAATTTTTAACTGTAAAAACAACGTACCAAATCTTTTATAAGTATACCAACATGTTTGAACATGTCCCCAGTATGTTTTGGGGATATGGTCAAATATGCTGGTATACGTAACAGGTTTAAAAAAATTCACAAAACCAATTTTTAAAATTTTAAAAGTTGGTTTTTTGAATTTTTAACTGTAAAAACAACGTACCAAATCTTTTATAAGTATACCAACATGTTTGAACATGTCCCCAGTAAGTTTTGGGGATATGGTCAAATATGCTGGTATACGTAACAGGTTTAAAAAAATTCACAAAACCAATTTTTAAAATTTTAAAAGTTGGTTTTTTGAATTTTTAACTGTAAAAACAACGTACCAATCTTGTATAAGTATACCAACATGTTTGAACATGTCCCCAGTAAGTTATGGGAATATGGTCAAATATGCTGGTATACGTAACAGGTTTAAAAAAAATCCAAAAAACCAATTTTTAAAATTTAAAAAATTGTTTTTTTGAATTTTTAACGGTAAAATCAACGTACCAAATCTTTTATAAGTATACCAACATGTTTGAACATGTCCCCAGTAAGTTTTGGGGATATGGTCAAATATGCTGGTATACGTAACAGGTTTAAAAAAATTCACAAAACCAATTTTTAAAATTTTAAAAGTTGGTTTTTTGAATTTTTAACGGTAAAATCAACGTACCAAATCTTTTATAAGTATACCAACATGTTTGAACATGTCCCCAGTAAGTTTTGGGGATATGGTCAAATATGCTGGTATACGTAACAGGTTTAAAAAAATTCACAAAACCAATTTTTAAAATTTTAAAAGTTGGTTTTTTGAATTTTTAACTGTAAAATCAACGTACCAAATCTTTTATAAGTATACCAACATGTTTGAACATGTCCCCAGTATGTTTTGGGGATATGGTCAAATATGCTGGTATACGTAACAGGTTTAAAAAAATTCACAAAACCAATTTTTAAAATTTTAAAAGTTGTTTTTTTGAATTTTTAACTGTAAAAACAACGTACCAAATCTTTTATAAGTATACCAACATGTTTGAACATGTCCCCAGTATGTTTTGGGGATATGGTCAAATATGCTGGTATACGTAACAGGTTTAAAAAAATTCACAAAACCAATTTTTAAAATTTTAAAAGTTGGTTTTTTGAATTTTTAACGGTAAAATCAACGTACCAAATCTTGTATAAGTATACCAACATGTTTGAACATGTCCCCAGTAAGTTATGGGGATATGGTCAAATATGCTGGTATACGTAACAGGTTTAAAAAAATTCACAAAACCAATTTTTAAAATTTTAAAAGTTGGTTTTTTGAATTTTTAACTGTAAAATCAACGTACCAAATCTTTTATAAGTATACCAACATGTTTGAACATGTCCCCAGTATGTTTTGGGGATATGGTCAAATATGCTGGTATACGTAACAGGTTTAAAAAAATTCACAAAACCAATTTTTAAAATTTTAAAAGTTGTTTTTTTGAATTTTTAACTGTAAAAACAACGTACCAAATCTTTTATAAGTATACCAACATGTTTGAACATGTCCCCAGTATGTTTTGGGGATATGGTCAAATATGCTGGTATACGTAACAGGTTTAAAAAAATTCACAAAACCAATTTTTAAAATTTTAAAAGTTGGTTTTTTGAATTTTTAACGGTAAAATCAACGTACCAAATCTTGTATAAGTATACCAACATGTTTGAACATGTCCCCAGTAAGTTATGGGGATATGGTCAAATATGCTGGTATACGTAACAGGTTTAAAAAAAATCCAAAAAACCAATTTTTAAAATTTAAAAAATTGTTTTTTTGAATTTTTAACGGTAAAATCAACGTACCAAATCTTTTATAAGTATACCAACATGTTTGAACATGTCCCCAGTAAGTTTTGGGGATATGGTCAAATATGCTGGTATACGTAACAGGTTTAAAAAAATTCACAAAACCAATTTTTAAAATTTTAAAAGTTGGTTTTTTGAATTTTTAACTGTAAAATCAACGTACCAAATCTTTTATAAGTATACCAACATGTTTGAACATGTCCCCAGTATGTTTTGGGGATATGGTCAAATATGCTGGTATACGTAACAGGTTTAAAAAAATTCACAAAACCAATTTTTAAAATTTTAAAAGTTGGTTTTTTGAATTTTTAACGGTAAAATCAACGTACCAAATCTTTTATAAGTATACCAACATGTTTGAACATGTCCCCAGTATGTTTTGGGGATATGGTCAAATATGCTGGTATACGTAACAGGTTTAAAAAAATTCACAAAACCAATTTTTAAAATTTTAAAAGTTGGTTTTTTGAATTTTTAACGGTAAAATCAACGTACCAAATCTTTTATAAGTATACCAACATGTTTGAACATGTCCCCAGTAAGTTTTGGGGATATGGTCAAATATGCTGGTATACGTAACATGTTTAAAAAAATTCACAAAACCAATTTTTAAAATTTTAAAAGTTGGTTTTTTGAATTTTTAACGGTAAAATCAACGTACCAAATCTTTTATAAGTATACCAACATGTTTGAACATGTCCCCAGTATGTTTTGGGGAAATGGTCAAATATGCTGGTATACGTAACAGGTTTAAAAAAATTCACAAAACCAATTTTTAAAATTTTAAAAGTTGGTTTTTTGAATTTTTAACTGTAAAAACAACGTACCAAATCTTGTATAAGTATACCAACATGTTTGAACATGTCCCCAGTATGTTTTGGGGATATGGTCAAATATGCTGGTATACGTAACAGGTTTAAAAAAATTCACAAAACCAATTTTTAACGGTAAAATCAACGTACCAAATCTTTTATAAGTATACCAACATGTTTGAACATGTCCCCAGTATGTTTTGGGGATATGGTCAAATATGCTGGTATACGTAACAGGTTTAAAAAAATTCACAAAACCAATTTTTAAAATTTTAAAAGTTGGTTTTTTGAATTTTTAACGGTAAAATCAACGTACCAAATCTTTTATAAGTATACCAACATGTTTGAACATGTCCCCAGTATGTTTTGGGGAAATGGTCAAATATGCTGGTATACGTAACAGGTTTAAAAAAATTCACAAAACCAATTTTTAAAATTTTAAAAGTTGGTTTTTTGAATTTTTAACGGTAAAATCAACGTACCAAATCTTTTATAAGTATACCAACATGTTTGAACATGTCCCCAGTAAGTTTTGGGGATATGGTCAAATATGCTGGTATACGTAACATGTTTAAAAAAATTAACAAAACCAATTTTTAAAATTTTAAAAGTTGGTTTTTTGAATTTTTAACGGTAAAATCAACGTACCAAATCTTTTATAAGTATACCAACATGTTTGAACATGTCCCCAGTATGTTTTGGGGATATGGTCAAATATGCTGGTATACGTAACAGGTTTAAAAAAATTAACAAAACCAATTTTTAAAATTTTAAAAATTGGTTTTTTGAATTTTTAACTGTAAAAACAACGTACCAAATCTTGTATAAGTATACCAACATGTTTGAACATGTCCCCAGTATGTTTTGGGGATATGGTCAAATATGCTGGTATACGTAACAGGTTTAAAAAAATTCACAAAACCAATTTTTAAAATTTTAAAAGTTGGTTTTTTGAATTTTTAACTGTAAAAACAACGTACCAAATCTTGTATAAGTATACCAACATGTTTGAACATGTCCCCAGTAAGTTTTGGGGATATGGTCAAATATGCTGGTATACGTAACAGGTTTAAAAAAATTAACAAAACCAATTTTTAAAATTTTAAAAATTGGTTTTTTGAATTTTTAACGGTAAAATCAACGTACCAAATCTTTTATAAGTATACCAACATGTTTGAACATGTCCCCAGTATGTTTTGGGGATATGGTCAAATATGCTGGTATACGTAACAGGTTTAAAAAAATTCACAAAACCAATTTTTAAAATTTTAAAAGTTGGTTTTTTGAATTTTTAACTGTAAAAACAACGTACCAATCTTGTATAAGTATACCAACATGTTTGAACATGTCCCCAGTAAGTTTTGGGGATATGGTCAAATATGCTGGTATACGTAACAGGTTTAAAAAAATTCAAAAAACCAATTTTTAAAATTTTAAAAGTTGGTTTTTTGAATTTTTAACTGTAAAAACAACGTACCAAATCTTGTATAAGTATACCAACATGTTTGAACATGTCCCCAGTATGTTTTGGGGATATGGTCAAATATGCTGGTATACGTAACAGGTTTAAAAAAATTAACAAAACCAATTTTTAAAATTTTAAAAATTGGTTTTTTGAATTTTTAACTGTAAAAACAACGTACCAAATCTTGTATAAGTATACCAACATGTTTGAACATGTCCCCAGTATGTTTTGGGGATATGGTCAAATATGCTGGTATACGTAACAGGTTTAAAAAAATTCACAAAACCAATTTTTAAAATTTTAAAAGTTGGTTTTTTGAATTTTTAACTGTAAAAACAACGTACCAATCTTGTATAAGTATACCAACATGTTTGAACATGTCCCCAGTAAGTTTTGGGGATATGGTCAAATATGCTGGTATACGTAACAGGTTTAAAAAAATTCACAAAACCAATTTTTAAAATTTTAAAAATTGGTTTTTTGAATTTTTAACTGTAAAAACAACGTACCAAATCTTGTATAAGTATACCAACATGTTTGAACATGTCCCCAGTATGTTTTGGGGATATGGTCAAATATGCTGGTATACGTAACAGGTTTAAAAAAATTCACAAAACCAATTTTTAAAATTTTAAAAGTTGGTTTTTTGAATTTTTAACGGTAAAATCAACGTACCAAATCTTTTATAAGTATACCAACATGTTTGAACATGTCCCCAGTATGTTTTGGGGATATGGTCAAATATGCTGGTATACGTAACAGGTTTAAAAAAATTAACAAAACCAATTTTTAAAATTTTAAAAATTGGTTTTTTGAATTTTTAACTGTAAAAACAACGTACCAAATCTCTTATAAGTATACCAAAATGTTTGAACATGTCCCCAGTATGTTTTGGGGATATGGTCAAATATGCTGGTATACGTAACATGTTTTAAAAAAATCCAAAAAACCAATTTTTAAAATTTAAAAAATTGGTTTTTTGAATTTTTAACTGTAAAAACAACGTACCAAATCTTGTATAAGTATACCAACATGTTTGAACATGTCCCCAGTATGTTTTGGGGATATGGTCAAATATGCTGGTATACGTAACAGGTTTAAAAAAATTCAAAAAACCAATTTTTAAAATTTTAAAAGTTGGTTTTTTGAATTTTTAACTGTAAAAACAACGTACCAAATCTTGTATAAGTATACCAACATGTTTGAACATGTCCCCAGTATGTTTTGGGGATATGGTCAAATATGCTGGTATACGTAACAGGTTTAAAAAAATTAACAAAACCAATTTTTAAAATTTTAAAAATTGGTTTTTTGAATTTTTAACTGTAAAAACAACGTACCAAATCTTGTATAAGTATACCAACATGTTTGAACATGTCCCCAGTATGTTTTGGGGATATGGTCAAATATGCTGGTATACGTAACAGGTTTAAAAAAATTCACAAAACCAATTTTTAAAATTTTAAAAATTGGTTTTTTGAATTTTTAACGGTAAAATCAACGTACCAAATCTTTTATAAGTATACCAACATGTTTGAACATGTCCCCAGTATGTTTTGGGGATATGGTCAAATATGCTGGTATACGTAACAGGTTTAAAAAAATTCACAAAACCAATTTTTAAAATTTTAAAAGTTGGTTTTTTGAATTTTTAACGGTAAAATCAACGTACCAAATCTTGTATAAGTATACCAACATGTTTGAACATGTCCCCAGTATGTTTTGGGGATATGGTCAAATATGCTGGTATACGTAACAGGTTTAAAAAAATTCACAAAACCAATTTTTAAAATTTTAAAAATTGGTTTTTTGAATTTTTAACGGTAAAATCAACGTACCAAATCTTTTATAAGTATACCAACATGTTTGAACATGTCCCCAGTATGTTTTGGGGATATGGTCAAATATGCTGGTATACGTAACAGGTTTAAAAAAATTCACAAAACCAATTTTTAAAATTTTAAAAGTTGGTTTTTTGAATTTTTAACGGTAAAATCAACGTACCAAATCTTGTATAAGTATACCAACATGTTTGAACATGTCCCCAGTATGTTTTGGGGATATGGTCAAATATGCTGGTATACGTAACAGGTTTAAAAAAATTCACAAAACCAATTTTTAAAATTTTAAAAGTTGGTTTTTTGAATTTTTAACTGTAAAAACAACGTACCAAATCTTTTATAAGTATACCAACATGTTTGAACATGTCCCCAGTATGTTTTGGGGATATGGTCAAATATGCTGGTATACGTAACAGGTTTAAAAAAATTCACAAAACCAATTTTTAAAATTTTAAAAGTTGGTTTTTTGAATTTTTAACGGTAAAAACAACGTACCAAATCTTGTATAAGTATACCAACATGTTTGAACATGTCCCCAGTATGTTTTGGGGATATGGTCAAATATGCTGGTATACGTAACAGGTTTAAAAAAATTCACAAAACCAATTTTTAAAATTTTAAAAATTGGTTTTTTGAATTTTTAACTGTAAAAACAACGTACCAAATCTTGTATAAGTATACCAACATGTTTGAACATGTCCCCAGTATGTTTTGGGGATATGGTCAAATATGCTGGTATACGTAACAGGTTTAAAAAAATTCACAAAACCAATTTTTAAAATTTTAAAAGTTGGTTTTTTGAATTTTTAACGGTAAAATCAACGTACCAAATCTTGTATAAGTATACCAACATGTTTGAACATGTCCCCAGTATGTTTTGGGGATATGGTCAAATATGCTGGTATACGTAACAGGTTTAAAAAAATTCACAAAACCAATTTTTAAAATTTTAAAAGTTGGTTTTTTGAATTTTTAACTGTAAAAACAACGTACCAAATCTTTTATAAGTATACCAACATGTTTGAACATGTCCCCAGTATGTTTTGGGGATATGGTCAAATATGCTGGTATACGTAACAGGTTTAAAAAAATTCACAAAACCAATTTTTAAAATTTTAAAAGTTGGTTTTTTGAATTTTTAACTGTAAAAACAACGTACCAATCTTGTATAAGTATACCAACATGTTTGAACATGTCCCCAGTAAGTTTTGGGGATATGGTCAAATATGCTGGTATACGTAACAGGTTTAAAAAAATTCACAAAACCAATTTTTAAAATTTTAAAAATTGGTTTTTTGAATTTTTAACTGTAAAAACAACGTACCAAATCTTGTATAAGTATACCAACATGTTTGAACATGTCCCCAGTATGTTTTGGGGATATGGTCAAATATGCTGGTATACGTAACAGGTTTAAAAAAATTCACAAAACCAATTTTTAAAATTTTAAAAGTTGGTTTTTTGAATTTTTAACGGTAAAATCAACGTACCAAATCTTTTATAAGTATACCAACATGTTTGAACATGTCCCCAGTAAGTTTTGGGGATATGGTCAAATATGCTGGTATACGTAACAGGTTTAAAAAAATTCACAAAACCAATTTTTAAAATTTTAAAAATTGGTTTTTTGAATTTTTAACTGTAAAAACAACGTACCAAATCTTGTATAAGTATACCAACATGTTTGAACATGTCCCCAGTATGTTTTGGGGATATGGTCAAATATGCTGGTATACGTAACAGGTTTAAAAAAATTCACAAAACCAATTTTTAAAATTTTAAAAATTGGTTTTTTGAATTTTTAACGGTAAAATCAACGTACCAAATCTTTTATAAGTATACCAACATGTTTGAACATGTCCCCAGTATGTTTTGGGGATATGGTCAAATATGCTGGTATACGTAACAGGTTTAAAAAAATTCACAAAACCAATTTTTAAAATTTTAAAAGTTGGTTTTTTGAATTTTTAACTGTAAAAACAACGTACCAAATCTTGTATAAGTATACCAACATGTTTGAACATGTCCCCAGTAAGTTTTGGGGATATGGTCAAATATGCTGGTATACGTAACAGGTTTAAAAAAATTCACAAAACCAATTTTTAAAATTTTAAAAATTGGTTTTTTGAATTTTTAACTGTAAAAACAACGTACCAAATCTTGTATAAGTATACCAACATGTTTGAACATGTCCCCAGTATGTTTTGGGGATATGGTCAAATATGCTGGTATACGTAACAGGTTTAAAAAAATTCACAAAACCAATTTTTAAAATTTTAAAAGTTGGTTTTTTGAATTTTTAACGGTAAAATCAACGTACCAAATCTTTTATAAGTATACCAACATGTTTGAACATGTCCCCAGTAAGTTTTGGGGATATGGTCAAATATGCTGGTATACGTAACAGGTTTAAAAAAATTAACAAAACCAATTTTTAAAATTTTAAAAATTGGTTTTTTGAATTTTTAACTGTAAAAACAACGTACCAAATCTTGTATAAGTATACCAACATGTTTGAACATGTCCCCAGTATGTTTTGGGGATATGGTCAAATATGCTGGTATACGTAACAGGTTTAAAAAAATTCACAAAACCAATTTTTAAAATTTTAAAAATTGGTTTTTTGAATTTTTAACGGTAAAATCAACGTACCAAATCTTTTATAAGTATACCAACATGTTTGAACATGTCCCCAGTATGTTTTGGGGATATGGTCAAATATGCTGGTATACGTAACAGGTTTAAAAAAATTCACAAAACCAATTTTTAAAATTTTAAAAGTTGGTTTTTTGAATTTTTAACGGTAAAATCAACGTACCAAATCTTGTATAAGTATACCAACATGTTTGAACATGTCCCCAGTATGTTTTGGGGATATGGTCAAATATGCTGGTATACGTAACAGGTTTAAAAAAATTCACAAAACCAATTTTTAAAATTTTAAAAATTGGTTTTTTGAATTTTTAACGGTAAAATCAACGTACCAAATCTTTTATAAGTATACCAACATGTTTGAACATGTCCCCAGTATGTTTTGGGGATATGGTCAAATATGCTGGTATACGTAACAGGTTTAAAAAAATTCACAAAACCAATTTTTAAAATTTTAAAAGTTGGTTTTTTGAATTTTTAACTGTAAAAACAACGTACCAAATCTTTTATAAGTATACCAACATGTTTGAACATGTCCCCAGTAAGTTTTGGGGATATGGTCAAATATGCTGGTATACGTAACAGGTTTAAAAAAATTCAAAAACCAAAAATTCAATTTTTAAATAAATTGGTTTTCCCCGTTATATTTAATTTTTTGAAAATTAATTGCAATTTTTTTTCGAGATGTCTCTTTTTTTTAATTTTGAAAATATTTTTTCATTTGCAAGATTCAAAATTGTGGTTAAAAATGTATAAAAGACGAAAAATCAAGCCATGTATATACCCAAATCCCTTTCACAATTCGATTTAACTAGTGGCTGAGAGTGTATCGTATAGGCAAACTTTGTGTTGTTATTACATATGTGAAGTACTTTACGTTTTTCAATGTTTAATTGCGTTGACCAATCATTTGACCACTGACAAACTTTATCAATATCACCTTATAATTTAATAATCGAATCAAAATTTTTAATAACTGATAAAATTTTTGTATCATCAGCATAAGCCTAACAGCCTTTTTAATAATCTCAAGCATATCGTTTATATATATAATAAATAGTAACGGTCCCAAGACTGAACCTTGTGGAACACCACTTTCAACATCCACACATTCTGAAATAGACTCACCAAGTACAACCCTTTGTTTTCTACCTGATAAAAATGAGCGTTTCCAATTTATTAGCCCATCACCAAAACCAAAAAACTTAAGTTTGTGTAATAGCTTCTTGTGTGAAACTTTGTCAAAACAAAAGCCTTAGCAAAATCGGTGTATATAATATCAACTGGAAAACCGTTTGATAATGCTTCTGTTATAAAATCGATTGTCTCCAGAAGATTTGTAGAACAAGATTTATTTGGTAGAAAACCATGTTGTGATTTCGAAATTATTCTGAAGTAAATGTTTAAGCATCGAATCTTTTACCATACTTTCAAAGATTTTACAAAGAATACATGTCAACGACACTGGACGATAATTCTTTTGTGAAACTTTTGTACCTCCTTTGTGGAGAGGGGTTACATTTGCTTGTTTCCATAACAACGGTAATTCACTCGATTGGAATGATTCAGCACGATTTTTTAAAACTATTCCGTGTATTTTATCTTGTCCAATAGCTTTATTTGGGTCCAATTTTATAAGTCTTTCGATAATTTTATCCGGGTTAAATAACGTCTGGATCAGCATCTGGATCGCATAAAGCATCTGTTTTAAAATCAAAAATTGGCATCGAATTCGAATCATCTACACTAAAAACCGACTTAAATTGATCGTTTTAAATTAATAGAAAAGAATGATTCAATTTGGTTTTATCAATTCATTAAGAAGAATTCTAAATTTTTTGAATCTTAAATTGTTCAAACCAATAAACTCCTAGATACCATCACGGCTGTAAAAGTTTCGCTTAAGATCCAATTTCAGCTGACTAATTCAAAAGAGCTTCGAGATTAACATTAAAGAAATTAAGCAAAACGAATTAAATCATTTCCAAAGGAAAGATGGGAACGTTGAACACATATCTTGGAATATACTTGAGGCTAAATGGTTGAACTTAATAGAGCTTATGAAAGACATTTTTGAAAAAGATATAGCTGCTCAATTTTAAAAAGTCTTTACTTTTAAAATTCAAGACATTTGACAATTAAATTTGAGATTCAGGCCAAAGATGTTGCAGATATCTATGGTCTAGTAAAATTTGAAGATTTCTATAGACTGGAATTATAAAAATAATGTCATCTGCATAGACAGTTATTGAAACATTTAGATAATTAAAGATGCCACCAGATTCTTTTCTAAGCTCTCCTGGATCAATAAAAATATTGAAGAGGAATGGATATAGGATTCCACCCTGCTTGTTGTATGTCATGAGTCTATCTTCGACTCTAAATTTAAATTTACATGTTTTCAAGGGTAACTTCCAAAATCTAATTTTCTTCATTTGTCTTGAAAGTTTGTCTTGTGGAAGATCTTTCATGATCGATATAGGTTGTGGTAAAAATTTGTATTTTTTTATGCTGAACATTATAGTGGATATAAATGAATAGAACCTTGAAAAATCGTTTTGACAAAAAATCCTTGAAAAAGGTCTTTTTTTTGGACATTTCGGATTTTGTTTCTCTGTAATCTAGAATTTTTCAAATCTAGACATGTGTAGCGCTATAAAAAGTTACATCACACTAGGACTTCAAGGTATCTAAGCAACTAAACCAAATAGAACATTTTTGTTTTCTAATATTGTTAAATTAAATTAATAGTTTTAACATTTATGCTTTATAAAACCTTATTGGGTTTCAACAAGAGTACAAAAATATTTTTTTTAAAAAAAAAAGAAAATTTATAACAAAATACATTCATCAAAAATATCGTTGTTTTTATTTTCGCATTTTTAAATGTACACCTATTTTTCCAAAATACTAAAAATATCTAATTCTTATCTTTTAAATATAGTTTTGTCAAAATTTAAATTTAAGAGCTATAGAGTGAGAGAAAGAGAAAGAGATTATGCAAATATTTTCTATTATTAATTTTAAAACACATAGCGAATTTTCTAGAACAACTTATTTAACTCAGTTTTTAATTTACATAATTTTGCATTCATCTTCATTGTTTTTTTTCTAATTTTTATTTTTTCGAAAAAAATTTTTGTTAAAGATGTCCTCGTACGTTGATGAACTTATTAAAAATCATAAAGTAGTAGTTATTTCCAAGACCTACTGTCCATATTGTGTTAAAGCTAAAAATGTTTTGAAAAAATACAATATTAATGATATTATAATTGTTGAATTGGATAATAGAGACGATGCTGATCAAATTCAAGATTATTGTGCTAAAATAACAGGAGCTCGAACTGTAAATCTTGTTTGGTGTTTCAACTCTTTTTCTTTTTTAATTTTTTTATTATTTAGGTACCTAGAGTCTTTGTCAGTGGTAAATGTATTGGTGGTGGTGATGATACTGCTAGATTAGATTCGAATGGTCAATTGAAAGAATTATTGCAAGCATGTGGCGCAATTTAAATGTTCGAAAAATAAATTTTTTAAGTCTTATAGAATGATTTTTGAAATTGATGTTTGTTATTTTTTAATGTTTTTGAAAGTGAAATTTTGATTGTTTCATTAAATATTTTTTCCGTTACGAAATTATTAGTTTTATGCCTCCGGCCCCCCTTTAAAATGACGATATACCTAAAATTTCTTCAGTTAATTATTTTAATTTCAGACTAGCCGGCCCGGACCATTAATCACCCTTTCTGGTCCTTAGGGTCTCATTAATGAGGATCATTTTACAGTAAAGTTAAGGAGATTCAAAACTTTAGTGCTATCTGAAATTGCCATTTTTGACATCGGAAACGTAATCTACAATCCCGAAAAAAATCATTTTTTTCATGGGGTCAAAACTCAAAAATTTAGAGCCTACCCCTCCGCTTTTTGACCTGAAAGCTAAAAAGCTTCCATTGATTCCGGTACCCAAATCGGCCGAAGAAAAAATTTCCAGGAAGTCACCCTCGGACCAAAACGCTAAAAAAGGCTATTTTTAAGTATGTAGTCAAATTCTATGTAGTACCAGGTGTTAGGTACTTTTCACCCCACTTTTTTTTTCTTTTTCATTTTTAGCCTTATTTTATTTAAAAAAGAAGACGAAAAGAGACATTGAGATGGGAGACAAAGACGATAAGGGATTTGTAGCTTTCAAAATTCTCGTGTATGAAAAACCCTTCGGCCGATTTGGGTACCGGAATCAATAGAAGCTTTTTAGCTTTCAGGTCGTACCTCCAGAACAAAAATATCTTTTTCCAATCATGAGTTCTTAAATGTTTTAATTAAGCATCTTATCATTAGGCTGCAAAAAGCGGAAGGGTAGCCTCTAAATTTTTGAGTTTTGACCCCCATGAAAAAAATGATTTTTTTCGGGATTGTAGATAACGTTTCCGATGTCAAAAATGGCAATTTCAGATAGCACTAAAGTTTTGAATTTCCTGAACTTTAATACAAATCCGGTTAACCGGTCTTTCACAATGCTAATTTCTGAAAGCTCATGAATTTTCATTTTCCAATGGAGACCAAAATTTTGTTAACTTTCGACTCAATTAAAGTAATTAACGGCCTGGAAAACACAAGATTATCATGATTTTGTTGGTAAAAAAAAATTAAAAAAGTTCACCCTCACCACTCCACTCCAAAATTAAGAACTTTCAGAAATGAGCATTGTGAAAGACCCGATTTGTATATGCATAATATCAATCCCAAATTATTATAAAATTTTAATGTTTTTTGCCTCTTCAAATTTTTGATCTTGTGAATCCCTAAATAAGGTAAAAAATTTTCCAAAAAATTTTTTTTTAAAAATTAATTTTTTTAATAAAATAAAGAAAATTTAAAATTTATCGCTCTGATCGTTACTTTTTTCAATATCCTCTAACATTTTAAAATTTTTTACAACATCTTCAACAGTGGTTGCTCGATTCAAATTTTGTAAATTGTTGTAAATACCAACAACAGTATTGGCAAGTTGAATGGCAACATCTAAACGAAAAATACCTTTGACAGTTCTTTGATGCACTGCAATTATATCATCCGCACAACAATCTTTACCGCCTCTAGGTGGATTTTGGGCATATTTATAAATCCATCTTTCATAATTACCACTGAAATGAGTCATCAAATCGAACACTAAAAATCTCTCACGACCTTTTTCGTCTATTGATTTTCCAATTTTTCCATCGTATTTTCTCACACAATCATTAATGTCCAAATCATCTATTCCAGTATCAGGACAGTTGGAGATATCTTCAATCATTGCTTTAGATACAGTAGAGAATGCAGCTTTGCTCAAAACATACCCAGGTCCGCCTGAATGGAAACCGTCTTTGACTTTAACCTTAAAATTATATCCATACGTAATCGATTCTTTAGAAGATTTGTCTTTGAGAAATCGTTTAAGATTGTTTAAATTAACGTACGCATCGTCATCAACGATATAATACCAATCATAAGTCGGAAAGTGTTCGTAAACATAAATCATCGAATGATATAATTTAAGTGTCAAGTTATCATGATCTTCGTACATTAATCCTTTCGGTTGGATCATGTAAAATTGATTGAATATTTCAAATGTTTTCGAATAAGTGAAATTTATGTCTCGTAAGTGTTGAGGAATGAGCGTTGTGAATCTATAATTGTCACATTTGTGACCCCATATACGATAAATATTTAACGCTTTGTTGATTTTAATATTTTTTGGATGGGTTTTTATTAGACAAAAAACAGTCGGAAATCGTTCCGTTTGTTCATTTGTTAAAATATGCTTTGTCAAATCAACATTTTTAATAATTTCAATAGGTTCTTCTTGATGGTGTCTTAAATGTGACTTGATGAAAAAGAAGAGTTCTCTTAATATTATAATTGATATTAAAAGAAATAAAAATCTTAAGATAAATATTTTTTTCGTGTAGGTTATCATTATTGTACTTTCTAATTGAAATTTTTTTGAGTCATTTTTGAAACTAACTCATGCTTGAATTTTAAAAGGAGACCCACAAAAATTAATTCAACATTTTTAATGTTCAAATTTATCAAAATACACGTCAATCGGACATTATGTACGTCTAACAAAAATTTGTTGATTTTAAGAAGCCTATTTTTACCAATTTTATAGACAGAATTAATTGACGATTGATAAGTTAATTTTTGCACCAATATCCAATTTGGCCCAGCCGATAATCATATCATTTACCATTTTTACCAGCTCAACCAACTTTGTTACGAGATTGAGATATTCTTTTTTTGTGATTTTTCTGAATCCAACTTTTTCGTACTAACGAATAATAGTGTATCTTTTTATTTTTGAATTATTAAACATTTGATCCTAGAAACCAATTTTTTCATTGGATGTAAAAAATCAAAAATTTTACCCCTTCTTCTCAGCTTTTTGCAGCCAAATGTCTACGTGATTTTTTTAAACATTTTAGTACACACTGAATTGAGTGTGTATTGAGGTATTGAGTGTATTGAATAGATGTATTGAGTGGTGTCCCCCAGGGTTCTGTCCTTAGGCCACTTCTCTTTATTATTTTCATCAATGACCTACCCGACACTTTGAAACATATTGTAAAAATGTTCGCAAACGATACCAAGCTCCATGGCATTAATCGAAACCCATCTGACCAAGACAAGTTACAAACTGACCTAAACAATTTATTGAAATGGAGTCAAACTTGGCGAATGGGATTTAATTTCGATAAATGCAAAGTAATGAAGATAGGCAACCCCAAATTTCACTCAGAAAGAAGCTATAACTTAAACGAAGACAATGGTTCTCAGAAGACAAGTCATTTACTGCAAACAAGCAACTCCGAACGTGGCCTAGGCATCATCATAAGAAACGACCTCAAATGGGAAGATCAAGTGAAGTCATCAACAGCTAGGGCACAATTTATGTTGTCAAAACTCAAAATAGCATTCACCAATTGGAACCCTAAAACATTTAGAATTCTTTACTCAACATACGTAAGACCGAGTTTTGCGTAACATGAGTTATGAAGATAGACTTAAAATACTTGGGCTCACAACTCTTGAGGAACGAAGAAAAAGGGGTGAATTAATTCAATTATTCATCAATTATTTGATGATCCAGAATTTTAAGTCAAAAAGTGGTAAATGGATACTGTTCTGTAATAACCTCATCAATCCGATCAAGGGTGTTAACTTGATACACGGAAAAATTTTTTTTATTTTTTCATTTAAGACCTAAAGAATCAGTAAATTTAATGAATGAATTGGTTAACTAAAAGGTTTCATAGAGACCCCATATCGAGGGTTTTAAGTATTGTTATTATTTTCCATCAGAAACATAATAGTGATGACGATAATTAACTTTTAGTGATAACTTGGGCACTCATCTTCCAATTTAACTTGATGATGCTTAAGATGGAATAACCCAGCACAAATTATTTCTCACAAAAACGGTTTAAGATTACAGTCAAAAATAATCTTTTGATCTCACAATTTTGACTTTTTAACTAACGCAGCATTTTTACCAACCCTGCATTTGATCCTATGTGGTTATACATAGCGTTCTAGTTGTCTTTTACCGAACTAAGGAGTCATTCGCAACTAAAATCGAACGACAAAAATACTAATTCATAAGATGTATTAAAGCCATCGCTCTGTGGTATAATCAATTTAAAAAATCTTTTTTTCACTTTTATTTTAACTTAGTAGCCCATTTTTTAATCTCATCACATTTATTATTTATTTATTTAGTACTGAATTAGGAAAGAATCATCGGTTAAAAATAATATTTAAATTTACAATAAGTTTTTGGGATTGAACTTTGATGAAATCTTAGACCCATCCCTCAAGACCCCCATGAAAAATATTAAATCGATTGTATGACTCATACCAAAAGGAACCCTTGATGCTGATACCGTATGAGCATCAAGGGTGTCTGTAACCATTTTAGTGTAATCTTGTGAGTTTGTGTTTAAGCCATCTCGATCACGGTCGTGTCCAAATATTCTTACATAGGAAGGGGTATAACCATGAAATTTTGTCTTACTCATACTCCCTGGTCTTTGTATGTTAAAATTTTTATATGTTGATAAGCATTTATGTATGTTAATAATGCTTGTATGTTGATACTAAATTTTTGTATGCTATGAAGATTTTTTAGTATGTCAAAAAGATTTTAATGTATGTTGAGAATGTGAACCCTAAGTTTTTACATTAAATTTCGGAAATGATATTAAAAATTCGTTTAAAAAGTTTTTACAATTTTTATGAATAAAAGTTTTGATTGTTTTGAGATTAGGTACAAGACTAGGATCACATATTGAAAGCTTATTAAACAATTTACAAAAAAAGTATTTAAAAGTTTTTTCTCCGTGTTTGTTTGATGCTTTTGGTATTGTAAATAGCTGTTCACGTCTTAGATTGTAGTTTTGATTTTTTTCTCTTCTTGAATCAATCAAAGAGCGTTTTAAGATTGACGGTGCTAATTAGAATTGAGTTTCCAAAAATCAAAAGCTTGTTCAATACTCTGGGATGGAAAGTAAACATATTGTACAGTTGAAGAAATGAGTTGAAATCGTGTATGTTTTCATGGTTTGTTATTGAAAATTCGAAGAGCTTGAACAAACAAATGGAGTACATATTGGTCAGTTTTTGTATTACGGTTTTTGACATATAGATCGTTAGAGACAAACAGTAGTCGAAGTAGGGGAGAAGGAACGTTTTGAAAAATTGTATTTTTACGGATGTAGCCAAGTAGAAAATGCGTTTGATTGAGTATAGCTTTCTGTTGACAAGTAAGCAGATGTTAGCAACATGTTGCTCAAAACTTAACTTCTCATCAATCATACAGCCTAGAAGCCTGAAAACATTTGTTCTTTGGATACTGATGTTACGGTCAACAATACAAAGATTCTCAAGACCACTCACGTCCTGGTTTGAAAAACCATAAAATATGTTTTTGACCAGTTAACATCCATTTGAAAATAAAAAAAAAGTAAAAATAAAATCGAATTTATTTAAACCTTTTATTTGATTTTTTCGATGATTATTAAAAATTAAGATTAACATAACTTTTTTATCACATTGAGTTGATCCGGTTGAAAAACATGAGGTTAAACTCTTGAATAATCATGTAGTTACATTTGTGAACTGTTTGTTATCACATTATTTGAAATTTGTTATCTCGATTTGAATGAATACTTGACAAAATATGTGGAAACAAACAAACAACGATAATCTTTTAACAAAAAAAATACCACTTGAAATTTTGTCTCCAATTGGTTTCAATACAATACCCTCTTGAACAGAAACTCGAACAACACAAAGATAAGATAAAAACTATAAAAAGAGAGAAAAAAAAACTTTGTCAACTTTCAAAGTATTCTCATAATTAAATACTCAATATTTAAAAGAAAATACTCTTTCTTTTGATTGATGAGTAGGCTTTACGAATAGATTAAACAAAACAAAAAAGATAAACAACTATGCGCGTGTAATTCTTAAATAAAATAAATTATTTATTTATTGTTTGAATGGAATTCTTAATCGGCTTAATTCTTAGAATTATTCCACTATTTTCAGTCTGTATTTATTTATTTTTTTATTACGACATAGTTTAGCCTATTTCGGATTCACTGATATTTCAATCATTAAAATAAAAATTTTTTTTTTAAATAGTTAAAGTGTGATAGCTAATAACTTGGTTTCGCTTTAATTATTTAATCATAGATAAAAGAATTTAAAAATAAACACGTATGAAATGAGATTTATTACTGTATAAAAGTTACAAGTTTTTGTTTTACAACCTATCAACTTTTTTAAATATGTTTGATTATCTTCTTTAGGCTTATTCAAATAATCGTTTAAAAGTATTCATTATGTTAAGAGTGATCAATAGCCGATCCTCTTTACTGAACGATTGTTAAAAATATGGTTATTCAAGTTCCGCTAGGAGGAGATGGAATTTGACTGAAAAATAATCAATTTTTTACCGTTTTCACTCGAGTATGGCTTCAGGGAGATTTTTTTCCCATCGATCATGATCCCAGTGTCAAAGGCATTCTTTTAGCTATCAGTTCATATCTTTAAATCAATTATAGCTTTTCCAATCATGAGTACCAAAATGTTTAAATATAGGGGGTTTTTGAAGTCGTAGAAGTCGTTTTTAGGGTTTAGAGTCGTGTTCCATTCTGAGAAATCACTGAATTTTAAGCTTTTGCATTGTTGTGATCGAACCCAAAAAACTTTCTTCGTGGGGGTCAAACATTTAGCCTTTGGCTTTTTCAAGCAAAAAAAGATTAGAATTACAAGGTCATGAATTCTTTTAGAATCGTATCTCGCTTATATCACTGGTTTTGTTACCGTAAACCCTCTCTATTTGTATCCAGTATTTTTTTTAGAATATTTGAATAGAAAAATCATTGTTTCATAATCTCACACCTTTAGTTTATAGACTAGGTTGAGGGGTTAGAATGAGGTACTTTCGAGCCATTGATATAAAAAATGAAAAAAATGTAAAAGACCAAAATTTCTGGGTACGAATAGAGAGGGTTTACGGTAATTAACTTTAAAAAGTTGAGTTAGTTTAAGCATAAAAGCATGCTCAAGACGTCTAACGGGAGTATCGAATAGACGGGCTCAAAGATACTAATATAAGACATTACAGTATCTTGTTTAACCAGCGGTTTAAGGCTTACGATTTTATTGAAAAATTCACGTTATTTCTCGTTTTCATCCAATAATTGGTTTACGAAAAACTTTTTTTCATTTCAGTATGAGTACAAAGATCAACTAGAGGCTTTTAGCTATCAGACCATATCTTCAAGTTAACATTAGCGTTTTTCAATCGTGAGTTCTTAAATATTTAAACAAGACAATCATTTTTTATGAAAAAAATGTTATAATAGGGTTTCGGCATCTTTGAATACAGATGTCAAGAATGTTGCAACAAATGAGCTTTGTCTGAGGTTCATATTCGACTTATTTGAATTTAGCATGGTCATTAAAAATTTGTCTTATGAAAAATCATTAATCATCCATAACTAAGATTCATAATGTTAAGATTATTCTTTAAATTTAAGACAAGCACAAGCACGATTAAATACATTGACCTGTTTTCATTCTAATTTACACAACTGTTAAACAACAACAAAAAATGAAACAAAAATGCAACGAGTGTCTTAAAATCAAATCAATTTTTGAACAACTATAAGCTGATATTTATACAATTTAAATTTTCCCGCTATTTAACTTTAATACTTTGAGCCTAGTTATTTAGAAATTCTCTTCGTTCAACTTTTTTTTTATTTAATTGTTTCTAGCGTGCAAATATTTTTTAGATTTAGTCATTTTTTTTTTTAAATAGCAAAAAATTTTTTTTTTTTTAAAACCCTTTAATTTAACTCATAATGGTGCTTAACGTCAACACAAAACCATCAACCTCAATACCGTATTATTTAAGAAAATACAAAGATCAACAAATACAATCGACACGTCAATTTTCCTATTCGTCATCATCCTCGACTACATCATCCGTTTCGAATACCCCATCGCCATCACCACTTACACTCGACTCGAACAATAACAATCCGCCAAAGTCAAAAAAAGAACCAATGATGGTTCATTTATGTTTTGATGAACCAAATGACATGAACGATTTAACACTCACACAATCTCAAAATACAACTCCGCTCATAAATCCACGCTTAAATCTAAAACAACTATCTAAAACAGTACAACCAAAAAATAATTCAGTTCTTACACGTTCAAAAACAAAACGACAAATGACATTGCAAAGTTTTAAACCAATTACATCACAAAAAATGAATTCATTAGCATCGTCTGAAATAAGTTGTGAAGAAGACGATGAACTTGAAATTCAAAAAGTTACATCGTCGATTAAAATTAAAAAAAAGAAACGCACTAGTCTTTCGAATAAGTTAAATTTTGATCAAGATGAGATTAAAGCAGCTGTACAAGCCAAAACAGGCCGGACACCACCGCATAAAAAATTTCGTAAGCTACGTCTCTTTGACACACCACATACTCCAAAGACTCTTTTGATCAAGTCATCGGACCACTCGGTGTCAAAACCAGTGTTCGAAGCCGAGAGTCCGAAGTCGATTAAAAAATCCCCTGGTTTGAGAACGAGGTTGTTTGAGACGAGAGAAGATGACAAATTTTTGAACATAACAGCTAATAAAGTTTTAAATTTTGATGATACTGACGATGATCAGGAAGAAATGAAGGGGTTATTTGACATAAAAAAATGTCCATCGACACCATGTTTTAAACTCGTACAAAAATCCCAACCAATACCGTTGAGTCATAATTCTGTTTTTAAACCAGTTAGTCGTCTCAAGTCACCACATTCTCCGTTTAATCAACAATTACAAGCCAATGTTAATCCGTTTACTCCGACTAATTCATATGATAACTCAAAATTGACTAGTGCATCTAATGCGGCTCAAATGGTACGCTTGGCTGCTGCTAATTTAGCTCTATCAAATGCTACACCCGGTTTTAACAAGTCTATTAAACGATGTCATTTACAACAGGATAAAAATGTACCGGAAAATAGTGAAGAAAATTTAAATTGTGTACCGAATAAACGACTTGCATTGCGTCAATGTCTGGTCTCACGGTATCATGAAGAGTTTCATGAAGTTTGTAAACTCGGTTCAGGCGAGTTTGGAGACGTGTTTAAGTGTATTAACCGTCTTGATGGTTGTACTTACGCTATTAAACGATCTAAAAAACCGATTGCCGGCTCGGCGTCTGAAGTAAACGCATGGAAAGAAGTGTGCGCTCATGCGGTTTTGGTAAAACATAATCATATTGTACAGTACTATTCAGCATGGGCTGAAGCTGATCGAATGTTAATACAAAACGAGTATTGTAACGGTGGGTCTTTGGCCGAGTTTATCGAGTCTTTAAAAATGAATAACTTAACCGAGGCTTGTTCAGACGATCCCGGTTCCTCGACAAAGTTGTTAATGAGCGAGTTCGATCTTAAAACTTTACTATTACACATCGGTAAAGGATTAGCCTACATGCACTCGTTGAATTTGGTACACTTAGACATAAAACCGGGCAATATTTTTATCTGTCGTACACCGAGGCGTAATCAATTGAAAGAAAAAATCGAGGGGGTTGTCATAAACGAAGAGTCGGGGATCGAGTCAGATGAAATAGACGAGGACGATGACTCTACAAAAGTCCCACCGAGTACAAAATCCCTCTTCTCCGAGGTGATTACGTACAAAATAGGGGATTTGGGTCATGTTACATCGACTTTGGATCCTCATGTAGAAGAAGGCGATTGCCGATATTTACCAAATGAAATTTTACAAGAACAGTATGATCATTTAGTCAAAGCCGATGTGTTTGCATTGGCATTGACTCTGTATGTATGCGGATCTTTGGAAGAGTTGCCAAAAAATGGAGACGAATGGCATTGGATTCGACGCGGAAACTTAAAAGATCTACCCCAATGTTCCGATAGGTTCAAAAAGTTACTAACCGTAAGCCCTTTTTTCGTTAATTTTAAACTGATCCAGTGATGAAAAACTTTAGAACTGAATAAACTAAGACCCTTAAACGGTCTTGACTCTTAACTCGACTTGACCTGAACGCTCATATTGTCTTGGCTGGGCTTCAACAAAACCTGTTATCAATAAGCTTCAAGTCGTAAGTATATGAGCACACAAATCGATGACCAAACGAGTTTTAATTTAAGACTTAGTAAATTAAATACTCAAAAAAAACGTTGTCACGACCACATAGTTAAATTTCAAAATTGATTTTTATCATGATGGTCGGACATACGTGGTCATCAGACATGGCATAAATAGATAGGGTCGTCGATTAAGAGGAAAAATGATGCTTGTTCTTTAGTAATCTGAGGGTCTTAGTTGAAATTTGAATTGAAAATTGAGGTTTTGATTTTTTTTAAGTTAATGGTTGACGAAGAACCTACAAATCGACCAACTGCATCGACTCTAATACACCATCCGTGCATATGCCCAGACGCTAATAAAACCAAAGCTCAATTGCGCAAAGAGCTTAATCAAGAAAAATTTAAAAACGAAATGTTACAACGTAAAGTTCAAAAATACGAACAAGAAATAAACAAACTTGCTTCACCATTAGTAAACACTCGAACAAATATTCAAGAGCCAAGTGAACCAAAAAATCCGAATGTTAATAATAATAAAAATCAATGTACAAGTTTAAATCATAATTCAAAATTTACTAGGAGTTTGTCAAGCTCAATTTTATAAATGTTTATAAATTAAAAAATTAAGTTTTTTATGTTCCGGTTATTTAATGTATTAAGTACCCCTCCTTATGTCTTCTCTCTCCCTAACTACTTGTTCGAGTAGTAAGTATTTGTATTTTATATTTTTTTTTGCGAAGTTATTTTTTTTTTTTTTGAAAAAATGTAAAGGTAAGAGTCATCGAATTTTCATCGATTTTAAAGATCGTTTCTCTAGTCTTTTTTTTTTACTTTTACACCCCCCCAACTAAAAAAAAAAATTAAAAAAAAATTGTTACTATTTTTTTTTCACTCTATTGGATATTTAGAATTGTTACAATTTCCTTCTTTATTTTTTTTTTATAAAAATTTTTTTATATTTTTTTGTTCTAAAAAAGATTGATTTTTTTTTCTCTTTGGTAAAAAAATGTTTTAAAATTTAAAAAATAAATCTTGTGTCTTCTTTTTTTTTTGTAAGAATAAAATAAAATTGATTTATGAAAAAAAAACATTTGTGTGAGTGAATGTTAGTCATTAATTGTACTTGGAACTACTTTTTTTTATTAGTTTATATTTTTTTTGAAAATTTTGAATGATTTAATAAAATGATTATATTTTAAAGTTTTTTTCTTATTGGAGTATGAAGCATTCTTAAGAGCCATTGTGTTCAATATCATGTCCATAACATGTTTATTCAATCTCATTTTATATAGCTTTGTCTGGTTTATAAGGTTCGCGTCATGCAAAATGACATCACTATCTAAATCGACCATTTCCGATATCATATTCGTAATCTACGTATATGAAAACCTAGGAAAACTGCTTTCATTAGGGGGGGGGGGGTCAAAAAAAATATTTTGGACTGGGGGGTCTTGAATATAAGGTTCCTTTAAAAACGTTGTTCCAGTTTTTAAGCTTTTTCACTAAATGGCGCAAAAAAGAAATTTTTTGGGTTTTTTACGTTTTTTTTTGATTCTGCTCGAAGGAATGACACAAAACCCCATTATTTTATTAATCTTCTGAAACTAGACAAAATTTGGAACAAAACTGTGGTTTTACTTTTTGACCAATAGAGGCCAAGAAAAATAAAAAAAATCAAAAATCACTAAGATGATGGATTTTCATATTTTTGACCATAAATTCGTAATCCTCATGTAGGAAAACCCTAGAAAACATACATGATTATTGGATAAAATTTTTTTTTTCAATTTTCCAAAAAATTACCTTTTTTGAACCATTTTAAGCACCCAAAATCGAATATTTAAAAAAACATGTTCTTTGGGAAGAATTTTATGATTTATAGGGTTTTCCTACATGAGGATTACGATTTTATGGTCAAAAATATGAAAATCCATCATCTTAGTGATTTTTTATTTTTTTTATTTTTAGATTACGAATATGATATCGGAAATGGTCGATTTAGATAGTGATGTCATTTTACATGACGCAAACCTTACAGACTTTTTAAAGTCTGAATTTTTCAAAACCCACTCGATAAAACCCATGATTTCATAATTTTTAAAGGATCGAAAAAATTTAATTTTTGTATAAAGGGGTCCCAACTTTAATAAACAAATGAATATTGATATGGGTAAGGTTCGCGTCATGCAAAATGACAGCACTATCTAAATCGACCATTTCCGATATCATATTCGTAATCTACGTATATGAAAACCTAGGAAAAATGCTTTCATTAGGGGGGGGTCAAAAAAAAAAGTTTTTAAGCTTTTTCACTAAAATTTTCAAACAAAAGTCCATATACTTATACAAATTCTGAAAGAGAACACATTTTTGTACAAGGTTTAGCATTTTTTATGATCAATAAGTACCTTTAAGCTACACTTTATGGTGCAAAAAAGAAATTTTTTGTGTTTTTTTACGGTTATTTTGATTCTGCTCGAAGGAATGACCCAAAACCCCCATTTTTTTTATAAATCATCTGAAACTAGACAAAATTTGAAACAAAACTGTGGTTTTACTTTTTTCAATTTATTTTTTACTTTTTAAATAATCGAGGCCAAGAAAAATAAAAAAAATCAAAAATCTCAAAGATGATGGATTTTCATATTTTTGACCATAAAATCGTAATCCTCATGTAGGAAAACCCTATAAATCATAAAATTCTTCCCAAAGAACATGTTTTTTTAAATATTCGATTTTGGGTGCTTAAAATGGTTCAAAAAAGGTAATTTTTTGGAAAATTGAAAAAAAAATTTTTATCCAATAATCATGTATGTTTTCTAGGGTTTTCCTACATGAGGATTACGATTTTATGGTCAAAAATATGAAAATCCATCATCTAAGTGATTTTTGATTTTTTTTATTTTTCTTGGCCTCGATTATTTAAAAAGTAAAAAATAAATTGAAAAAAGTAAAACCACAGTTTTGTTCCAAATTTTGTCTAGTTTTATATACGTAGATTACGAATATGATATCGGAAATGGTCGATTTAGATAGTGCTGTCATTTTGCATGACGCGAACCTTATTTTTCAAGATAAAAAATAGCGAATTTTGGTAGCTTTTTCAAATTTTGATTCATTAAATTCAAAACTTCCATGCTATGCGAATTTGTCACCTTAATCTAAAACCTCGAAATCCCCAGAAAATGGATTTTTTCATTGAGGTAAAAATCAAAATTTTACCCATACTCCTCAGCTTTTTGAAGCCTAATGCAAATGTGCTTTATTTTTAATTTTTTTGTTTTCTACCACTTCGAAAACCCCAAAAAAAACCAATTTTTTTCATGGTTCTTTGTTTAAACATTTTAGTACGCATGATCGGAAAAAGATATAATTGATGTAAAGATATGGACTGAAAGCTAAAAGGCTGTGAGTGACGTTAGGACTATTATCGATTGAGAAAAAAATTTCCCTAAAGGCATAGTCGAGTGAAAACGATCAAAAAATGGGATTTTTCAGTCAAATCACAACCCCTCCTGAGGAAGCTGCAATACCCTAATTTTCTTTTGCATCTGTTTAAACTAGAGGCGATTCTCTACAAAACTCAGCAATTACTTTTATTATTATATTTTTCATTAGTGTATACTAGTACTTGAAAAAAAAATTCCCAACACTAAGCCTATTCAGAAATATTTACACAGAGTTGTGATACTGTCAGTATTTTACTGATCAGTATCAGTAAATTTCAGTATTCAGTATTACTGATACTGATTGTAAAAATACTGATACTGAATAGAGTGTAAAATCAGTATTTCAGTAATACTGTTTAATACTGAAAATTTTATTTTTTATACTTTTTTAGATAATTTGAGTCGAATAAGTGAGATTTTATAGAAAAAAATTTAGAATATTTAAAAAATTTAATTTGGAGAAACTATTGCTTTATTCTATACAATCCCTTGTTGTTGTTTTTGTCAATTGAAATATTTTTTTAGTAAAACCGCTTATGTTTGAGAAAATTATTTTTTTTCGGGGTGAGTCTTTTATTATTTATCGGTCTTCTTTTTAATATTTTCCTTTAATAATCCCTAAATAGAATGAAATGATGTATTTTATTTAAATAAATTAACTTCGAATAGTATAAAAACAACGTTAAGCACGTTAAAATTAAATTCCTTTCTTTTATCAGGTCAAGTTTTGCTTATTCGTTTCCATTTCTTTAAGGGGTTCACTTGAGAGGGCTCTGTATACAGAGAAGGTAATATTATATCATGTGTAAAATGTTTTTTTACTGATGGAAATACTGATCGGCTAAATACTGATACTGATTTTCTCGATACTGATTCCGTAAAAGAATACTGAATACTGACTGATACTGATGGTCTTAGTACTGATACTGACTGTTACTGATTGCCCTTAATACTGATACTGACTGATACTGATATTTTCAATACTGATCACAAGTCTGTATTTACATGCTTAAACCCCCTCCCATTTAAAATACGACCAATTTTCCAACTCGAGTTCACCTCGTCTTTGTTAAAAACATAGAAAAAAGTAATTTGATCAGGAAAAAAATCCATCTTGTTCCTTATCCCACTCTGTTATCTCAACGAAAGCGGAGACAAACCTGTCCAATTTTCCTTTGAACCTTTACCAAACAGTGGAATTTAACTTTTAAATCTTAGACAACTAAGTTTTTATGATTTTTTTGAAAAAAACAGTTGAATTCTAAGAAATGAAGTTACATTTACTTGAATATTTGACATACCATTCGACCTCCATAACTTGCATATTCTCTCTCTAAATTTGTATTTTGAATGTCTTAAAAAGCCAGTCTTGTACAAGAAAAACAAATCATGGAAGTTTCATTTTTGTGAACTTTGTTTTTAAGTTTTTAAAGAAAATTTTCACAATCTTTCAAAACGAAAAAAAAAGAAAATATTTTTATTTCTCAACAGAAATTTGGTTTTGGGTGCTAAAAAGAGTGCAAAAAGTATGTTTTTAAATTAAAAGGGTTCACAATTATTTGATGATCCATAATTTTAAGTCAAAAATTGGCAAATCGATACTGTTCTCCAATAACCTCGTCAATCCGATCGGGGTGTTAACTTCATACATGGAAAAGAAAATATTTATTTTTTCATTTAAGGCCTAAAGAATCAATAGGTTTGATGAATGAATGGGTTAACTTAAAGGTTTCATAGATACCACATATCGAGGGTTTTAAGTATTGTTATTATTTTCCATCTGAAAATCAACAGTTTATTTAGAAGAAAAAATTAGTTTTCTGGGGTTTTCGAGGTCGTATAGCACGGTTACAAATTTAGATAACATGGTAGAATTTAATGAACCTTATTAATCAGGTCGAGTAGTAAGATAAATCATTAAAAAGTCGAATAAAACAGGTTCAATTCCATTGGTATTTAAAGATCATTATAATTAATTACAAACACCCGCTTGTCCAATTTTCATTCCATCAAAAAACGATTCTTCTCATCAAAACTGTCTAAGAGGTTCTTTATCCTAAATAGAACTTGTATTATCTGAAACAAAATTTTTCTAATCTAAATTTAGCGCCTGAAAAAACTCTGCAAGTTCTCTGAAAAATGCACATCATTAAAAAAAGTTAAAAATTAAGGAAAGTTAAATTTCCAATTAAATCTAAGCCGATCGTTTGAAAAAAAGGTAATATTGATTTATTTTAGTATAATAAAGCAACCAACTCTTGTATTACAGTTAATATTTATTCGCTTAACATTTAATTAAATCAAAAACTTTTTTCTTTTGTTTTTTAATTACACATCAAGTTTATCAGGAGAGCAAATATTTTATTTTGATATATTAATCATAAGATTTTTTTCATTTGATATGTTTAAAAATAAATTTTTAAAAATCTCTTTAATATTTTGTGACGACTTTAAGGATATCTCGATTAAACGTCCAAACTCATTTCAAATCTTATATCATCTCTATTATATACCCTTAATCGCTTAAGTAAAAAACAAATAACCTATTTTTTTTTTCTAATAAACGATTTCATAAGCTTTATCAAAGAAATTTTTTACATATGTGACTCAAGTTTATTGTTTACGTGATTCACTTGTCGATAAATTTATTGATTTATGTAAATTTTTAAAAAAAAAATCTTCAATTATTTTTACCTCTTGTTTCTTTTCGAAACTAGGTCATTTTAAAGTTAAGGAGCTTTTGTGTGGCATGTTTTTGTGATAAAAAATAAAAACTAGCACTCTTCCACAATTACGAAATTAATTAGGGCTTTCAAAACAAATAGAAGAGTTTCAAGGAGATAAGGATTAATCAAAAATATAAAAACCTTTTGTTTTTCATTTCAAAGATAACAATTTTTTTTCTCGAAAAAAAAAAAATGAATAGACAAGAAGAGTATAACATTGACAAAATGGACCAGACAGTAAAATTCAAAAATAAAATCGATCCCGTATGATCAAAGTTTGTTAACGCTTTTGCTTTAACTAATCTTGCTTTTATTTTTAAATCTTATCAGACGGGACCTCTTGGAGTCTAAGTCTATTCAGAGTCTTATATTTTTTGTTTTGTTTCAGGCATTGGGAACAATGGACAAAAAAGAAGTGAAATTTTTTAACAATTATGCGACTAAGAAGACTTTTTCGAATGGTCTAATGGATGGTGCTTTGTTAGCTACAAATGCAGCACAATTAAGACTTTTATTGACAAATGGTTTTATGCATCCAAGCGATCCTAAATGGGTTATATCAATTAGTCTTGTAGTCGCTAGTATTATTTCTCAACTAGCTATTCTAATCATTTGTGGTTACTTGGCAAATAATACATTGGCAAACAGAGCGAAAAAAAGTTATTTAGAAGTAATGAATAATGTAGTTTTAGTTTTAACTGGTATTATTTTTTGTTTAAACATAATCACAAATGTGTTTATTCAAATTGATTTTACTGACACTTTGGAAAAAATAAAAACAACAACTTCGTTTGACTGGCCAACAACAAATCCAAAATAACTTTATAATATTCTGTGTCTAATTATAACTTTATCTTATCTTTTTAATTTTATTGTGTGTAATAAAGTTTATATTAAGAACATATATTTTAATTATTTACAAGTTAAATTTAATGAATGGGTTGGGGTCATAACCGGTCTCTAGCAAGATTTCGTATTATTCATATGAAGAGTGTTGGATTAACTTTAATAATATAGAATAAGTTGACCCCAAGTTTCATATTTTATTTCGTTTTTAGGCACAACAATATTTTGCAATTTGAGAAGTAAAAATAAGTTTTTGGAAAAAGTAAATAACACCAATAACTTAATTGATTTAGCATTATGGTCGTTAAAAAAAGACATCAGTAAAAGTTTCATCAAATCAGACATATGTTCCCATTAAAGTGAAAGTATTGGGTGGGTATGGGTTTCAAGTGAACTCATAGAGCTATAGCAGTCGTAACACCTTTCTTCACCAGGCAGTGGCCAAGCTTCGACTTAAAACTATTCAGGTTTCTTGCTTCTATCCCCTCTTCCGGTAACTTGTTCCAATCATTCCCTAATCTGTTCACAAAAAATTTGTATCTTGGAAGACAGTTTTAACATTTTCCTTGTGAATTGTAATACCTTCTTAAGTTGTAAGTGCAACTTGAACCAGCACCAAATCTAAAATTAGGGTCATTTACATAATTTACTTTCTCCATTTCATTTACCAACTTTTTGGATCAGGTCACATCTCAATCTTCTAGACTTTAAGTCACATAGACCTAACTTCATAAGACGTTGTGGGTATTCAAGATTTCTGAGCTCGGGGAAAAGCTTGGTGGTTCTTCTCTGTACTTTAAATAAAATTTTTTCTTTTATTTTAAAGGACCTTACACTTAAGCGACGTCATAAGGAAATTAAAAAAGCTGTAAATATTTTTGGAAGCGATCAAGACAGAGATTTTCAAGATAGGCCAGCATCATCATGGATAGCATGGAAAAGACTGTTTACTACCGTAAACTCTTGACCACTACTCTTAGAGTTAAGTCGGAAGATCCACTTTTACTCTAGCTCGAAAATTAGGTTTAACGCTAATGAAAAAGGGTCTAAATTTTAATTTTAATTTTTCAAGATAACCCTTTTCCATTAGAGTAAAACCTAATTTTTGATTTAGAGTTAAAGTGGATCTTCCGACTTAATTCTAAGAGTAGTGGTCAAGAGTTTACGGTAAGTAAATTGACATTCGGAATAATCAGATCGTCTAAATGGAAAAAATTGAAATCATCATGATCATTGAAAAAACAACAGCCCCCTTTTGGACTAAATAAATAATTGTAATTTCTCTATTTTGAAAGCTAGATAAAAACTAACGATTCTACTAAATTCAACATCGAATATTTTTCAAAATGACACACTCAGCACTCTTCGGACGGGTTCATGTTAAAGTTAACTATGTCATATTCCTTAACCTTTTCAAACATTTGATTAGAGTGTAGTTAAATTCAGCTTCAACATCTATTTTCCTACCCAGCCGTCAAAATTTTTCATATTGTCTATTCAACCAGACTTTGTTGACCAAAGACTTAATAATACAAGAAGTCAAATTACATTTTCGTGTTGTTCTGTTAATCCTTGATCAGTGACGCACACTATCATACGCAACACTTAAGTTCGACTTTTTTTTTGAGCTAAAATTTTTGGTTTTGTGCCACAAAACTGCTGATTCAGACTCGAAAAAAAATTTGACATTTTTGAAAAATCAAAGGTCTAAGACCTCCGTGATAAAAAGGATAAAACCGGACTTTTCGTTCGGTAGAATTGAATGGAAAATAGCATTAATAAGTTAAAAAAGGAATTCTATTATTGCCTGCGGACAAATTAATGTCGCCATATTCAAGATTTCTATACACTTGAAATTAAAATTTTTTTAAAAAATATTCCAAAATAAATTTCAATGGAAAAAAAATTAGATTTAATTTAGAAAAAATTTAAATGTTTAAGCAAAAAAAATAAACAATAATCTTTCAAAATGATGAAATTATTGGCACCTGTTGAAAATATTCGATTTGACATTGAGGATGCACTTGAAAAACAAAATTTTGCAGTCCTTTTACCATTCAGTGGAATGGATAGTAATTTACTTTTTTATTAAGAAAAAAATTTATTATTAAGAATCTAAATTTTGTTTCAATAGAATCTGCCTTTCCTGTGTGTGAACTCTTTGCCAAATCTACTTGTGATCGTGGATCTCTATGTCCTTTTAGACATGTTAAAGGCGATAAATCAGTCGTATGCAAACATTGGTTGAGAGGTTTATGTAAAAAAGGAGACGAATGCGAATTTTTACACGAGTACGACATGAGCAAAATGCCTGAGTGTTTTTTCTATTCAAGATACAGTCAATGCGGAAACAAAGAGTGTGAATTTTTACATTTAGACAAACAATCGAAAATAAAAGATTGTCCTTGGTACGATCGTGGTTTTTGTCGACACGGTCCAAATTGTAAAAATCGACACGTTAAAAAGGTCATTTGCCAAAACTTTTTGTTCGGATTTTGTCCAGAAGGACCTAATTGTAAATTTAAACAGTAAGTTCTGCAACAAAAATTAAAATTTTAGTCCTTCAACGATATTCTTTTTTAGTCCAAAATTTGAGCTTCCAGTGGTCGATCCTGCCACAATGCAAAAGAAACAACTTTACATTTGTGATTTCTGTGGTGAAAAAGGTCACAAAGCATCGTCCTGTTTTAAATCAAAAGCATTACAAATGAATCATGAATTACCAACTGAAAGATTTCAACCTCAGGCGCCACATGAAGTAACATGTTTTAAGTGTGGTGAAAAGGGTCATTATGCAAACAGATGCAATAAGAGTGCATTTGCTTTTTTGAGATCAACTGAAAATAAGTCATAATTTTGTTCAAAATAAACAACAAAAATTTTAAACTTGTTTCATTTCTTTATTTAAAATTGTAAATATTTTTGATTATTGTTAGATTATTTTTGATTTAGAGAACAAAAAAATAAATTTTTTTCTAAAATCAATCTATTTAGACTTATTATTCTAAGTGCACTTTATAAATATTGTTGACTTTTGAAAGTATCGATCCATAAAAAAAGAGTGCTTGAATTGAGAGTCGAAAATAAATTTTTGAGGGAAAGTTTCTACGTATTCTTTTTCAAATTTTTAATTCAAAATTATAGACCTTTACACTTCTCGTCAAAGTCTGAAAGAAAATTTCGCTCGATCGAGCCAATAGTTTGGGTCTCTATTGTGAAATATCATTTTTACCTGATAGATGTATCGCAGGTTAATAATGTTTTTATTTCTGAAACCACGAAAATTTATCTAGTAGTAGTAGTAGAAGTAAAATAAACAGCAACTTGAACAATGTTCAAGTGAACTCATAGAGCTATAGCAGTCGTAACACCTTTCTTCGCCAGCCAGTGGCCAAGCTTCGACTAAAAACTATTCAGGCTTCTTGCTTCCATCACCTCTTCCGGTAACTTGTTCCAATCATTCCCTATTCTGTTCATAAAAAAGTTGTATCTTGGAAGACAGTTTTTAACATTTTCCTTGTGAATTGTTTTGTAAACTTATAAATTTGGATCAGGTCACCTCTTAATCTTCTTCTAACTTAATAAGACGTTGTGGGTATTCAAGATTCCTGAGCTCGGGGATAAGCTTGGTGGCTCTTCTCTGTACTTTCTCCAGTTCCACAATGTCTTTTTCAAGAAAAGGGCACCACGAACTTACAGCATATTCCAAATGAGGTTTTACTAAGGATCTAGCAGTGTAATATCCCTTAATTATTTTTAAAAAAATCATTCTCCGACAGAGAAGGCAAAAAACTTAAAAAAAGTATCAAGAACGCAGCGGAGCCGTGTGTTAGCGAATTTACTTGATATGTAAGATGAAAGCTAAAGTTCAGCATTAAAATATTTTGAGATCGATCAAAGATTTTTTATCGTTTTTGGAGGGAGTCTTTTAAAAAATATCAAAAAGATTTTAGGATCCTGATTGACGATATGTGCTAATTACTAGCAGAAACGTAAAACCATTTATTTTCGGGTATAGAGTCAGTTTGAGTAACCCGAAAAAAATGGGTTTAGGGTTCGGTTAAGTTTTGGGTTTTTGAATATAGTTTGTGCTGGGTAACCCATGAAAATAGGGTATTTTGGTTAAAAAAGGGTTTTAAATTAGATTTTTGGGGTATACCTACCCTATTTATATGGGTTACCTATACCAACCTATACCCAAAATTTACGGGTAATCTTCCGAACCCTGAAACCCAATTTTTTCGGGTTTCTCGAACCGAACTAATACCCGAAAATAAATTGGTACACATGCCTCCTTAATAGTTCATTCATCTTGAGCGTTTAAAAGTCTGGTTTGTAAAAGTCTCGTCTGTATTAAGAAGCTTTTCTCATAACTACCACATTTTCACCCTTTTACCTCAAAATCACTTCAGCAAGTTATATGTCCCACGGAATTGACTTATTTTTGACGCAAGGTATGTTTTGTTTTGAATTTTTTCCATCCGACTTGGATCTGAACCTTCGAAATCTTGAACGGCTTGTCTATAAACTAAGGAGTCAAAGTCTATTGACAAACGTAATCTAGTACATTCATCCCGAAAATTCATTCACTTAATTAAACCAAAAGGCTAGTGAAAAAAAAGCTCACTGTCCACTTAAATTTAGGCTGATAGGTGTGAATTGAGAGTCGAAAATAAATCTAGTAGTAGCGAAAATAAATCTAGAAATAAATCTAGTAGGGGCTGGTCAAATCAACGACCACGTGATCCTAAAATTTACCTGAATTTTTTACCTCGTCAAAAATAAGATCCCGTGATCACTAAATTTACTAACTAAAATATGAGAGTAAATCTTAAGACCACCTTTTTCTAAAAAATTGCCAAGTTTATGATATTTAAGTGAGATTTAGATTAAAAAATTTAGTTTTGACAAATTTTCCGATTATTTTAAAATTTCAAATTATTATTAAGTCTGTATTTTTATTTTTTAACTATTTTTATCTTTTTGTATGTTAGACTTGATAAAGTTACCCAAGTTTTATTTAACTAAAGACAAAAGGATCCCAATAGGATTTTTAATTTAAAGAAAAATTTTATCAGTACTTTACAAAAAAAATGTTTAAAAAAGTGATTAAAAATTCATTTAAAAATGTTAGCATTCAAATATTTCATTTATTTTGGTTTAACAAAAGATCCATAGGTATTCAACATAAACATGGCAATTTTTTAGAAAAAGGTGGTCTTAAGCTTTACTTTCATTTTTTAGTTAGTAAATTTAGTGATCACGGGATCTTATTTTTGACGAAGTAAAAAATTCAGGTAAATTTTAGGATCACGTGGTCGTTGATTTGACTAGCCCATATTCATTATAAGGAGTGTATCACCGATAAAAATAGAACCCTTTAAGACGAATATTTGAATACAAAAGAATAATTATGTAAATTTCTTTATACACTTTACTAGTCTGCCAAAGTTTTGATGTGGTACGGGAATTCTTTTTTCACTAGCTGTGCTGTAACTTCCATCTATTGTTATTCTTTCAGATTCTTTTTAGGTTTCCATACGGCATGATAGACAAAGATACCGTCTTCAACACAGAAAACCGTCTTTTCACCTGGAGAAATCAGCTACATGCTAAGACTCCAAGATTATAAAGTTTAAGCCGAGTGATTTTACAATAAAAATAAAGGAATCCCCGGTTTATTAATCATTATATTTAAACAAAATCAAAGTAAATGAAGCGCCTCTACTCAAATTCAAAGTAATCTAAACGAATTAGAATAAGATGGTTTGTAATCTTTCAAGTTAATTTGATAAATTAAAATAATTTTATATGCTCAAGTCTAATCATCTGATTTTAATACAATTTTTGTTATCATTCTTCTATGTAAAGATCAATAAAATTCTAATTTAATTTTTTTTATATCATCGCTTAAAATTATTTTTAAAAAAATTACTTAATCGATCAAATATGTAAAAAAATCTACATAATCATCAAAAATAATACAAATTATTAAAGGGTTTTTTCAAGTTGCTAAATGAGAATTCAAATTTTGTTTCATCTTCTTCTTCTAGTTCAATATGTTTGATTAAGATTAACATTTATATATATATATATATATAAATTTTTTTTATATGCATTTTTTATATTACCATATTAATAAGAGTTTAGTCTAGAGCCTACTTTTTAGTTTTTTTTCTTTTCATTTTTTTTCGTTATCTGTTAAGTTTTAATGCTTTTTGAAATCTTTCAGCTGTTTTCAAAGAATTACGGCTTTAGATATAAATTAACCTCGTTTTGGTCGTTTTAAACTCAGGAAGGAACGAGATTAATTTTTTTCGGAATTCATGCAAACTAAATTTTTATCGAATTTGATATGAGGTATAAACACGTTTTGTTGTTGTTGTTGTTATTTTTTAGTTTATATGAATTGATTAAATTTTTGTTTTATCTATCTTGGAAATTTCCTATTTGGGGAATTAGATGATTAACTACAACAAAAGAGTTTTTTTTTTAACGTGCAAACGTTTTTTTGAACGATATTAAAAAAATTAGTTTTTTATTTTTGCCGAATCCCAAACGTGCAATTGATCAGTCAGTTATTTTCCATTTTTTTATCATGAAATTTTTTTTGTTTCAGATATTTTTGCTTATAAGCTTAGTTTCATTTGGTTGAGGGTTGATAGAGAGTTACTTTTTTTATCATAAAAAAGTGAATTAGGAATATTAAAACTTTAGATACTATCTGAATTTGTTATTTCTGATATTGTTACCGTACCCCTACTCCTCAGCTTTTCCAGCCAAATGCCAATGTGTTTAATTTAAACATTTTAGTACACATGATTGGAAAAAGATATAATTGATATTAAGATATGTTCTGAAAGCTAAAAGGCTGTCATTGACGCTAGGACTATTATCGATTGAGAAAAAAATTTCCCTAAAGGCATACTCGAGTGAAAACGATAAAAAAATGGAATTTTTCAGTCAAATCACAACCCCTCCTGAGGAAGCCACAATACCCTAATTTTCTTTTGCATCTGTTTAAACTAGAGGCGATTTTCTACAAAACTCAGCAATTACTTTTAGTATTTTATTTTTCATTATTGTATACTAGAGGACAAAAAAAGTCATAGAAATCAAAAACGAAAAAGAAGTCGGATTTACCACTTTTTGACTAAAAATTCTTAATCCTCGTATTGAAAAAACTTAGAAAACATACCGTGCCTCATTAGCCTCATTATAGACACCAGGGGTCTTACAATGTGACTGAAAAAAATTGGGGTCTCAAATAAAGTAATTTTTAATTTAAATAAATTTCAGAGCCTTTGTTTTTTCAGTCACAATTTAAGACCCCTGGTGTATATAATGAAGCACTACGGTACAGTCAAACCTCGTTAATACGTTTCCACTTTTATCCGTATATCTCTTTAGTTCGTACAGGCTAACTGTAATTCCTTTCAATAGAAAATACCTCCTTAAATCGTATTTTTTAATCCGTATGACGATTTGATGGGCCTATTTTCGTACGGATTAACGAGGTTTGACTGTATATATTTCGGTAGTGAACATTTTATTTTTGAAAATCGGTTTTGGGCGCTAAAAAGGGTGCAAAAGTCCGTTTTAAAATTAAAAGGCTTTTTTGTTTATGTTCTCCAATAACCTCGTCAATCCGATCAGAGGTGTCAACTTCATACATGGAAAAGAAAATATTTATTTTTTCATCTAAGGCTTAAAGAATCAGTAGGTTTGATGAATGAATGGGTTAACTTAAAGGTTTCATAGAGACCACATATCCAGGGTTTTAAGTATTGTTATTATTTTCCATCTGAAAAACAACAGTTTATTTAGAAGAATCTACATTTGAGTATGAAACAAAAAAAAACTTATTTCAAAACATTTTTACCTTTTCAAATTCAAGTTGAAATTTTTTTAATTTCAAAAAAATGTTGTTTTTTAAAGATGAAACTATTTTTATTTTGATATAGGATAACACACACATACCTTTGAGTAGTAGTGAAAATAAAAACTAAACATTGTAAATCAAATGAAACTTATTTAGACTTAGACAGCGTTTATTCTTAGTTTACCTTAAAGATCATATTTCATTCAAGTAAGTTTGTTGTTTTTAATTTTAGCAAAAATAAAATTTTGTTTTCACTTTTTTTGAACATGTCAGAACTTATCTATTGAGAATATTAAAAATAATTGAGCAGGTATCAAAATAAATTAAAATAATAATTTCACTAAACTTTGTGTTTTCCGTTTCCCAGGAATCTGGATACAACAAATAAAAACTCATTTTAAATTGATTTAAAATAGGGTCATCGTTTAAAATGAGTTAGCCCATTTTTAAGCCAGATGAATATATTTCAACACAATTTAGAGCAGATTAATATCAAGATCATTAAAGAGAAATTTTTATTTTCGTTTATTCCATTTAGAATATCATATTAATCATTTTGTTGTTGTTGAAAATTTTTTTCTCGTCTAAAGATAAATTTATTCGATTTTCGAAGAGTTTTCATTTTTTTTGTTAATCATGTCAAACGTTTATTTAAAATAAAGTTCAACTGATTTTCAAAATTAAGATTAAGGTAATGATAAATATTTAATTTTAGATAATTATTTGCTTAGCATTATTTTTTGTGTGTAGGTTTAGATAAATTAATTTAAGTTTTGTAAAGTGCCTATGAGACGACTCAGAAAATTCCAAAAACTGCACTTGCACCGAATTTTCACCATTTGCATAGCCGTAGCAAAGCGTAACCAAAAGATTGAAGCTAACGTACCAGAGTGTACCTAAAAAGCAGCTTACCCACCGTACCAACCTACTGTACGGTGGTACGGTCCGCAAAAGGTAAAAGTTCAGTACAAGTGCAGTAATAATTTCTTTCATGGGTGTAAAAAATCAAAAATTTTACCCAATTTTGATGCAAAGATATGTGCTGAAAGCTAAAAATCTCCTATTGAGGTATTGGTATCAAAATTGATTAAGGAAATTCCATCATTTTTCAAAAAAATAGCAGTATTTTTAGCGCTTAAAATCTTTTTTACAAAATTTTTACGTACCTGCTGCTGTTGACGCCCCTTCGCGACATATCACGTACTCATTCAGATTGACTAGCCCTATATACGCCTAAGGAATATAGTCGACAATTTAAATACTATAAAATGTTTGGCTCATTTCAGCTTTTTCTAGCTGGCCACTATATTTCTTTTAAGGGATGCTGTGGTGATAAGCTGCGAAGGGGCGTCGGCAGGGTTAGCAAGGCCATAATTGTCGCAAAAAAGTCTATTAAAAAAAAAAATGTCTTGTTTGATATTTGGGGTCTTCGAGGTCTTAATCCATAAGTTCTCATGTCGTTATTTTTTTGAACAATGTCATTTCCTCTTCAATCCTTTCGAACCTGGTAAAAATTATGAATTTTCCAATTTTTAAGTTTGAGTTGAGGCGATCTCAATGTAGACTCTCGCATTTTGTAATTTTGACTTTGAAAAATGACTGCCTAAATTTACCAAAAACCCTACTGAGTTGTTCGAAATTTTTCTGAATATGTTTTAAGATTACCCAAAACCGAGAGGTAGTTGATTTAAATTTTATATGTAAACAGAATTTGTGTAAAAAAAGATGACCTTATTTCATTAATGAAACACTTCAGTAGACTTTGGATATGTGACTGTAGGATACGGTATGAAGAGTACTTAAATTGAAATTTGCAGGTATTTTTAGTTTTCATATAGTTCATTTTTAGCAATTGAATTAATCAAGTTATAACTTATGTAAACAAAAAAGCAAAATTTTTCTGTAAATTTTATTAGAAAAAAAGCAAAGCAAGAAAAACATACTCATGAAAATAGTGTTGATTTTAGTTATTTTCAAAACAATTTTATATAAACTTGTTCGCATAACAGCTCACTTCCTACAACATTATTCTGTGCAATGAAAATTTCCAAAAAATTATTCTTATCTATTTGCAACATTTGGAAGTGTTCAATTTCAATTAAAGATAAAATACTCTAGTTAATATTTTAATATACAACAACACAAGTGTAAATACAAATTTATGAGTTTAAAAATTCTAGAAAAAAAAGCAGCAATATCTTGAATAAGTTTCCGATTCCTGAGAAAAAACGCGTAAGTTAAACTCAATTGAAATTTAATCCATTTTCTCCTAGTTATTTACTGTTTATTTCGTCACCAGAAAAAAATTTTAAGTTTTTTTTAATAAAATTTTATTTCACTCGTCTGAGAAAATTCGCTGTAAAACAATACTCTTAGAGTAAAGACAAATAGTCGGTCTTAACTCTGAAAATTGAGTAGAACTCTAAAAAGTATGTCATCTTTGATTTTATATCCGACGCTTTTTTATTAGAGTAAAGACCGATTTTTACTCCAAGAGTATTGGACAAAGGTTTACGGTGATAGTATTAAAAGTAAATGAAATGCATGGTTCTAAATAGATCATAAGAAATGGTTGAGCCTAGTGTTGGCAGTCTACTGATGAACCAACAGGACTAAAACAAGAACGATAAATTTTCACACCAGGTGCATACATTGGGTATTCATGTAACCCACAAACGTATGTTTTGAAAAAAATAGGTTTTTATTAAGAGGGAGGGTATGATTGTAAAAGTTCAAGCCTTTTTTGGTCTTGAAAAGTGCAGGATCTGGAATCGTGTAGTCGACCATTCTTAAGCACAAAAGATGAACGTTTAAATAGCACCATCGACTTGACCCTATTTATTTGAAGCAAATATGTGAACACCTGTTTTTTTAAAAACCTCGTAATTACGTCAAGACCCTAAAATTTACCTTATATCAAAAGTTTTAAATTTCAATTGAAAAGAAACAAACTTTTGATCTCATAATTCTGTATTAAATTAAAATGACTTTAAAAAGTATTATGTAACTTTGAAAACCCTCTAAGATACGATTCAGGCCAACTAAGAAACAAAAATACAATAATAACCTCGTAAAATATTCACCTAGGAAAAAAAATAACTTAAACTATTTCAAACAAAATAGGTCATTTCCTCAATAACTTGTCAATTTATTCCCTCCTACTCTCCAAATCAAGATAAAGAAAATGATCTTTTTAATTTGATGTTTTTTTTAAAATAAAAATAATTTAAAAGTATTTGTAAGTACGAGTAGATTATTTCCAAGGTTTTTTTTAAATAGTTGTTAATTAAAAAAGGATCAACTTGTAGGACAACAAAAAAAATAATTATTTTTATTATTCATTTGATTTATGATTATGCAACTTGGATCGGATTAAGAGCGCATACTTTTTTTAAGATTAATAAAAAAGAAAAGGTATTTTGTTTTTTAAAAATACCTCACAAAAAAATCTCGGTCATTAATTGGATAACTCGTAAGAACCACTTTGAAAACAAAAATTTATAAAATTTTGTATATTTCAACAAAATATCAACAAACGATCGTCAAAAAAAAAGATACAATCGATTTTAGAATGTTTGTAAAGTGTCATTTTTTGTTTGGAATTTAAATTTATAAACAAAACTTGAAACTATCTTTATGGTTTAATGAAATCAATCAAGAAGCAAATATAGAATTTTTTTCTTGTTTTTTTTTTTAATTGACTTGTTAAATTCAATACGGAATTGTTGTTATTGGGATTATGTAAGCGATTAATTAAAAAAAAAAAAGTTCCTTTTTACCCCCTGTAGAAGTTTTTTTTTATCTTTTCGTTTAAAATTTCAAGTATCTTGAGTAATTGTTGTTGTTTAAAATCTTTATTTTTCAAGATTTTTTGTTATTCAAAGAATCTCTTTGTCAAAAGTAAGGTATCTCAAAAAAATTGAGGTTAAATTTTCTTCAACATTTAAGAACTCGTGGGAGTCTTATGCGAGGATTTAGAATATTTTAAGTCATTGTCAGGTGCATAAAAAATACAAGTATGGAGTTATCTCGAGAAGGAAACGTGATTTGACTGAAAAACTCCATTTTTTTTGGTCGTTTTCAGGTCATATTTTCTAATTAAGGTTCACCAAGTCATAAACCTTAGTATTTATAGCCGCTTTTTCAAAAAGATTCAATTGATCAAAATCTTATCGAAATTTATCCTAAAATTTTCATGCAAACAATTTGTGATATTCACTACAGAACTTGCTATAAATCGTTTTAAAATATATAAAAATATGCGAAATTAGAGGTATGTAAAGTTCGGTTTTAACGTGATTTTTCTAAAAATTTTCGGTGAAAACCCGCTTCTAAAACTTTTCATACCCTTCATTCTTAGAAATTAAAACATTTTTTAAAAAATTTATAGTAAGATTTGTAGTTAATATGGAAAAATATATACCCATAAATTTTCAAGTCCCTTTGAACATAGTTGAAAGGTGCTGAAACTTTTCTTGGAAACTAAGGTTTATGACTTGGGGAACCTTACAACCACGTGATCTTAAATTTTTATAGCACCTCGCAAACCAGGCTGGAAAATATCGATGGATAAGTTTTTATTTTTTTTAATATTCTGGAGTATTCGTGGTCGGAGATCGCGGCAGATTACAAAATCTTTTCTTTAGAGATCTGTTTTCTTCAAAGCTATTTTTGAAATCGCGTCTTCAGACAGACCATTCCAAATTGAAGCCACACGATTTGAGAGGAAATTGTAACGTTATGACCCTTATCTCACTTACCAATCGCTTTTTGTGCTTTCTTCTCAGATTGATAGATCATCTTAATCGTCTGTCTTCTAATCAATTTGATTTAGACTTGATCGACCTGACTTACTTGGTTGCTCTTCTCTATACTTTTCTAAAATGTTTACATCTGTCTTATAATATAGACACCAATTACTAACCGCTCGTTCCAAATGTGCCCTCACCAGTGATGTGTATGGAGGTTTTAGTGTCTCTTGATCCAAATATCTAAATGAATGTTTAATCTGTCATAATACCCTATTAGCCTTTGCAGCAGTCAATATTAAGCCAATTTTTTTTTTCGAATGAATTTCAGGTCAAAAATCCATGTTGCACTTCTACCGAACTTTTTGTGGCAAGTGTAAACGTACCGAAGCGTACTATACATAGCAAGGAACCTCCGTACCGTACCCCCTTCCGAAACATACCGTACCGTACTTAACAAAAATTATTTTTAAAATTATTCAACGCCTAAATTTCCAGAAAAAAAATTTTGAATACGGTACGCTTCACTTTAGTACGCTACGGTTCGCTGTCCACCAAAATTTCGATAGAAGTGCAGTATTTTTTTTTCTGAGCAATATACTAACTCAGAATAACAAAGGAATTAACCCAGAATTTTCTTTTTTGACAAAATTAAATAAACAAACTAGATAAAAATTAAAGACATGTTCTTATATATGTGATACTCTATGTATCGGTTCTAAGCTTTTAATGTTGATAACTTCGTTTTTTGGCTGTTTTCGAGCTTTGAAATTTTCTTTGAATTCGACAAGCTTTTCGAAAAAGCGCATAAAGTTGTCGGTAAGATCTAAAGTATTTGCATTCATTTTAACTTGAAAAGTATTTTCATACATTCACTCAAGGTCTTAGATCGATATAGAGAAAGTAAACTCCGCGGTAAAGTTTTAAGTTTTAAATTTTTTGGTTATACCTAAAATGCGGAATGCGGAACGCGGATTGCGGAATTTTTTTGCGGAATTCCATGTAAGTCGACATTTAAGTAAACTTTATTATGATTTTATTAAAAATATTAAAATAATAAAGTAGATTTTGAGAAAAAAATTGTTCATTCCGCATATTCCGCAACAAAATTCCGCAAAAAAAAATAGTGATACTAAAAAAGGGAATTCCGCATTTTAGTAGGTCATTTTTCGGAATAAAATGCTAAAATTCTTTGCGGAATTCCGCAATCCGCATTCCGCGTTTTAGGTATAACCAATTTTCTTATGGTAAGATTGTAATCGGGTATAGAATAGAATCAGAAACCTTTTTTATCAATATTCTGATTAAGTGACAAATATAGAGTAAGTCGATTCTAAAAATTGTTATTGTTCTGATTAAAAAGACACCTAATTTGAAAAAAGGATTGTTCCTATCAAAAAGTTCTTTTTCAATCCTGTCACCTATTCAGTTCAGATATCATCTGGTGTCATAAAAAAAGTTTTTCAGTCAATCAGAGTATGTATCACAGGAGTACCCCCAATATAGAGTATCACAAATATTAGAACATGTCTTTAATTTTTATCTAGTTTGTTTATTTAATTTTGTCAAAAAAGAAAATTCTGAGTTCTCGACCCAGTAACTCAGTAGCTCAGAAACTCAGTTATGACTTCACACCAGTTATTTTGTGTTAGTTTTTACACGTTATTGGCTTCTTGGAAAATTATTTTCCTTTCGATTTGGATCAGATCATCAACAAGAGCTTTCTAACCGTATCTTAAAATAGATAATAACTTTTTCCAACCATTAATCTCCTTGAAAACCAATACTTTTTAATATAAACAAGGTTTTTCGGGGATGAAAATGTTAAATTCATAGTGAGTTCCATATGAATTATACAGAAATTTTTTAAGGACAAGAAAATCAAGTGTTCTAATAAAATTTCGTTAAACCCTCACGTCTTTTTTGCAAGAGTCCAAGAGTCTTTTTTACGACGACAACGACGAAATATTTTATTTAAGTTCAGTTGTTGATTAAGACGACTATACAATGATTACAAGACTTTGTTAATCTTATTTTTGATTAAACCAATACTTAAATGTCCAATTAATTACAATATAATTTAGATAAGTTTTGTTAGTTACAAAAATTAGTTGTTTCTTTTTTCTAATCAAGTTTTATATCAAGCTGGTTTGAATTTCTTTTTGTTTTCTAAACAGTTTGAAACCATTTTTAAAAATTTTAATTCCAAAGTTTAAGATAAGCTCTGTAAATTTTTAAATTTATTCCTTAATTTTAACTTTATTTTGACTAATACTTGACCTAATTCAAAGTCAAGTGACTGCAATGTCCTGAAATAGTCTCCTTTCCTCTTGCTTATAATCTTCTTTTTTTTGTGTCCAAGAGGTTGAAATTGAGTTTTCTTAAAAAAATAAAATTATACAAGGGTGCAATCTAAGAACACCTAAGGAGAAGAAGAATTTATTTATTTAATGAACCTTGAAATTCTAAACATTTTTACATAATTTTAGAGATTCGTTTAAAAAAATCATTTTTCATTTTATAGAAATTTAGTCAATTTGAAAAAATGAGCGAAACAAAAATCGAAACCTTAGCATCTGACATACTTCAACTTGCCATTGATCCATCTTTAACAAAACTTGAACAAATATACGATCTTATACGTCGCAGTGAAGAACAAGATCGTGTTATTGAATATTTACTTAAAGACGAAAATTTCACTGGTTTAAACGTAAATGAACTTTTAAAAAATGGCGATACTATTTTATGCTTATGTTGTAATAAAGGTTTAGATAAATTAGTTCGAACATTAGTCGAAGAATGTTCTGCAGATGTAAATGTATCTCGGAGTGTAAACATAAATCCGAATGGTATGTCACCAATTACACCAACTATAACTATAACAGCGCGTCGTCAATCGAGACTATTGGCTTCAAATGCGTCTATAATGAAAGGAGACTCGCCTTTATCAGTTTGTATAAAATACGGGTTTGATTCAATCGCTGAGTTTTTAATTGAAAAAGGCGCTGATATATGTGGTGGTACAAGTAGCCAACCGGATTTTGAGAGATCTCCTTTACAAGAAGGAATTCGTCTTGGTCGTGTCAAAATCGTTGAAAAAATGTTACAAACAATTTTTGAAAGAGACGATCTAAGACTTATTGAATGGTTATTCGCGAAACGTTACGATATTTTACGTCAAGTTTTAATGACCGAAAATTTAGAAACATTAAAAATAGTTTTACCAAATATTATTGAAAATCGTCGCATTGACGGTGAAATGCTAATTCATATTCTCAACTTTTTACTCATGAAATCAAAAATACTCGAAAGAAAAGAAAGAGTGAGTCAAATATTACAGTTGGTCATGGAGATTGGTTCAATGGACGACGAATCAGGAGAACCTTTTGAGATTATTAATTTGGACGTGTTTGTACGCGGGTTCTTGGCTACTTTGAAAGCGTTGTTTAATAACATAAGCAGTGAGGACTCGAGAACAGAGACCCTCACTTACAGAACTTCATTGTTCTTTTTTATAATAAAGTATCAAAGAAGTTTGGAAAATTTTGAAGAGTTTTATGCCGATATAGACTCGGCATTCGATCATTTTTACTCAAAAATGAAAGAAACAGGAGAAAATATTGTAAAGTTAGTCGAGTATTTTATACAATTTTATGACACATTGATCACTATGAATCACATACATTTGACCGCTGGTAACGTAGCTAATCTACTTCGTTTAGAACATGTTAAAAAATTGGACATCCTAGGAGATTTTTTGATACAACGTAGTTTAACACCATTGGATTTAAAAGAAGTAGCTCGAATTAAAATAAAAGAATCAATGCGTACGTACAACTCGTTTACTGTTTATAATTTAGAATTGAGTCAAGAATGCAAGGATTTTTTATTTTTTGTATCCGAATAGATAAATTTCGATTTAGATTTTTATACACAGGGTTTTTTTTAAACGATAAAATTTTAAAATTGTAAAAAAAAAATTTTTTCCTTTTTTTTCTTTCAATTAAATTTATAAAAATAAAATTCTTTATTTAAAATTATTTTTTAATCTAATTTTATTTACACGGTCTATTGAGATCCTAAGAAGCTTGAGACCATTTTTTGTAAAAACAATTTTATGGAACCATCGTTGAGCTATTTAGCATCTTGATAGTCTCTAGGTCGACTTCCCGATCTACAGCATCACCAACTTTAAATTCGGAAAGCTGTCAACAGTCATAACGACAAGATGAAACCAACTAATCCAGCTATTCTACAGTGCTTGTTATACAAGAAATAAATAAGCGAACGTTCGCAGACAGGGTTTTGATGGCGAATGTTCATTCTCCGACCTCCATGAACGTTCCCCGAATTGAAAAGAATCTTCAAATTCGTTCGCAGCGCTTCGTGAGTATTCGTAAACATTCGCGAAATTTAAAAAAAAATTTTTTTTCAAACGTTCATGAATGGTTGAGTGTTCTTCACCCATTCAATTTGTGAAGCACTTTTTGTAAAGATTTTTTAAATCAAAAGCCTTCTTAAATATTTCTTAGAAAAATCAAAAATTCTTGGTTTTTGCTGGAATTAGTGTCAATTTACTCAAGTCTGATCTAGATCAAAAATTGATTAATAACTACACGATGCATCAACAATCGGTTTTTACAATTGCTGTCAAGGTTTTTAGAGACCTAGTCGATATTTCTCTACCTATTGGCAATGAAATAGTCTAAATCCTCTATAAAGATGTTAAAGGACTTATATAAAAAAATCACAAGAGTTTAGCAAGAGATGTCTTAAGGAAAAAAAAGATGAAGAAAAACAACTTTATTCTTTTGCTTTTCTGGACCCCTAATAGGGTAATGGCAGCTATATCTTAAGGGTAAATTAATCCGCAACTATTTTTTCAAAAGTTTCAAAAAAAAAATAAAACATTGAAAAAAATTTAAGATATCTATTCAAGCAAAATCTTAACTATCAAGGTTTTCCTTGGAATATTTAGAAGAATTTCGAATTTTTAGCTAATTTTGAGACCTCTGGTTGAGCCCTACCATCTGAAATTGTCTAGCTACGCCACTGACCCTTTTATCCTCTACATCCTTTTACATTTTTTAAAACCTTTTCTGGACCCCAATTTGATTACAATACTTTTTTAGGTAAACCTTATCCTTACCCCAACCCTACCTGGGTCTTCCCCAGACCTCGATCAAGGCATGGTTATTTTAATATCTTTTTATTGAAGCCTAACCCGAACCCTACTTGGGTCTAAAAATATGTAAAAGGACAAAAAGGATGCAGATGTTATAAAGACAAATGATTAGTCTCTAAATTGCTTAAGAAATTAATGAATTTTTTCAAATAATTCTCTCTTTATTTTTTATCCTAAAGGACTATTCTTTGTTTTTGCATATCCTGTTGTCTATTAATGCACTTCTCTTTAACTCAAGTCAATTGAAACTTAAAAATTTAATAATGCTTTGGTTTTTTTAGACAAGATTAATGACATGATAGCCATTTATTCAACCATTCTCAAACCTGGAATCAATTTTTAAGATTAATGTATTCAATAGTTAATTTAATTATCGATCATCAAGAAAATCTATATTTATAAGACAATTTAAGCATCAATAATTATTTGAAAAATATCATGCTAAAAATTTTAAAATCGACGCTTCAGAAAGGGTGTGATTACATTATGAATAGAACTTTTTAAACATTTTTCAAAAAAACAAAAAAATAAAACTAACATTCCCTTAAAAAAGAAAATTCTAAAAAACAAAAATGGTTAACTTGACTCAATCCAGACAAGCTCTTATTGGTTTCATTGGACTTGGTAACATGGGTGCTCACATGGCTAGAAATTTGATCAAAAAAGGACACGAATTAATCGTCTATGATGTCAATTCTCAAAGTGTAAAGGAGCTAGCCAAACTTGGTAATCATCAAATTTCAATAAATAAATCGACTTGGTTTTAATTTATCTAAAAGGTGCAAAGTCATCTGAATCTCCGGCCGATTTGGCTTCTAGAACTCAAAATATAATTACCATGTTACCAAGTCATCCTCATGTAAACGAAGTCTTTTTAGCCAAAAATGGAATTTTAGCGTAAATTAATAACCTAATAAACTAATGTAAGGGTTTGTAAACTACGCTTTAAATTTTCTAGGGCTGCTCAAAAATCGACTCGATGCATCGATTGTAGTACAATAGACATTGAAGCTTCGAAAAAAATAGCCAAATCATGTGCTGAGAAACAAGTCTATTTTAATGATGCTCCAGTATCCGGTGGAGTTAAAGGTGCTGAAATGGCTACTTTAACATTCATGGTCGGTGCAAGTAAAAATGATTTTGAAGTTATAAAACCATTTTTGGAATGTATGGGAAAGAATATTGTCCATGCTGGTGATATGGGTCATGGCCTAGCTGCTAAAATATGTAATAACATGATGTTAGGAATTTCAATGATCGGTGTAGCTGAAACTATGAATTTAGGATTAAGTCTTGGTTTAGATAAAAAAGTGTTGGCTGGAATTTTGAACACGTCATCTGGTCGATGTTGGAGCAGTGAGGTTTATAATCCAGTGCCAGGTGTTATTGAAGGTATTCCACCAAGTAACAATTATGAAGGTGGATTTCAGTCTGGCTTGATGACTAAAGTAAGATTAAAATGTTTAAAAAAATTTCGTTTTCTAATTTTTGTAACAGGATTTAAGTTTGGCTCAAAATGCTTCTGTTGAAACTCAAACAGCAACACCATTGGGATCTTTGGCATACAATTTTTATAAACAAATGAGTAATCAAGGATTTTATAAAAAAGATTTTGCGTATGTCTATGAGTATTTGAGAACAAAAAAACAATAAATTTTTTTTAGTTGCATTTAAGATTTTATTTAATAAAAAAATTTGTTTAACTTGTTAATTTATCTAGAGATTATTTTTAATTTAAAACGCGAAATTGCTTACAGATTTTTTTGATTGGCTATTGAAACGTGATTTGAACTTTTATGGCTTTCCGATACAAACATTTAGCTAAAATCAAAATCAATACGCCATTTTGAATTAAAAAATTTAAGATTTGAAAATCTAAATACATTTTTTTCATTGGAAAGCTATCTAGAGACCATCAAATGTTAAAAATGAATTTTGTGTTACACTACTAATCTTGTGACAATTCACGTGTTCCTCTTGTGAACTAGTTTTGAAATTTTTTTTTTCAATTATGGTGTACTAAGGAGAGCAAAAAGGCATATTTTTGAAATTTGGTAAAGATATGGAAATCGATAAGAAATCCTCGTGCAAAACACCTCCGGAAAACATGTATCTGATGATCCTAAAATCATAATTTCAGAATCTTGGTTTTGGGTGCTATTAAATGCGTGAAATCAGGTCATTTTTTCAAAAATCGAATAAAAAGTCTTAGAGACTTTAAAAACATGTTTTCCGGGGGAGTTTTAGAAGAGGATTTCAAATTTCTAGTCAAAACATATCTATTTCCATATGTTTACCAAATTTCAGGAATATACCTTTTTGCACCCCTTAGTACACCATAATTAAAAAAAATTTCAAAAGGAGCCCAAAAGATTTATGCAGAATCGTCTCTTGCTGCTAGATTGTAGAAAAATACCGGTATTGGGGGTTTCCTTGGACTAGATATGATTTAACTGAAAAATGCTGTTTTTTTACCGTTTTTACCATAGTTTAAATTTACTGAATGTGGCTAGGAAATATGTCGACATTTTTTCGGTCTTAACTTAGGTATAATGCCAGTTTTTGCGAAAATACAAGATCATTCTTTAATAAAATTGAAAAACGAATTAAATTTTTTTATTAAGATTACTACCTCATTATAGACACCAGGGGTAATAGCCAATACTCGAATATAAGACCATAAGCTTGTCTGAGGTACAAGACCAGTTTTGGCAAAAACACAAAAGCAAAATTTATTGTTCAAATTAAGACCAGATGCAAAATTAACTTTTCGTTTTAGATCATGATCTTGTATTTTTGCTAAAACTGGTCTTGTATACCTCATGGTCTTATATTCGAGTATTGGCTACTACCGTAATATGAGGCAATACGGTAATTTTCTGATTTTATTAATCTATTATTTTTATTGCTTTTGTGTATTTTCCGCGGAAAGTTACACAGAAAGTGAACTTTTTTGCACAAGAGCCGGTTGGAAGCGAATAAAATTTAAATTTAAAGAGTTGAAATTAAAATAATTTTATTTTAAATCGTTACGAATTCTACTGGAACACAACAAAAATAAAATGTCATTCTCGATAAAACTAAAAAAAGAATATTAAACTGATTAACTTGACCATTTTTTGACCATAGTTTCCAATTTTTCTTTGCTAGCACCAACCAATTGATCAATTACTTTACCATCTCTGTAAACAAAAAACGATGGCATGGCACTAACTCCAGCGTCAGCTGTTACTTCTTCCAATTCATCTACATCGACTTTAATAAATTTAACTTGAGGATAAGTTTTTGATAATTCCTCAAAAAATGGTGCAATCATTTTGCATGGTCCACACCATGAAGCAGTAAAATCAACAACAACAGTACCACTTGCGACGTATTCTTTAAATTCAGCAGTTGAAGCAGCTTGACGAACCATTTTTATTTTGTTGTTCTCAAATTAAACTTTTTTAAAATTCTATAAAAAAAATAAGATTATTTTTCTTTCTTTTGTTCACAAATTTAATTTAAAATTTTGCAATTCCCTTAATTAAATTTTTCTTTTAAAATCGCATGCCAGTCTCTTTGTCCTCTCCTTACTATGAAAATATTTCTAAATAACAAGTTAGAGAAACAACGTACTTATGTTTTACTTAAAAAAATTGCATTATCAAATTTTTGCAATATCATGATAAGACTTTCAACATGAAATCATTTGATTGTTCAACTTTAAATGTCTTGATTAGATTAATCATTAAAAAATAAATGCAGTTATTTTTGATTTGAATCCTCTCTATAACGTCTTTCAGTGTTGAAAAAAGAATTAGACAGTAACCTAAATATCACCAAAAAAACATAATTAAATATCAAGCGAACCCTCTCTCTCTATAAATCTGATCTTTTGTTTTATAAAATATGAATATTGAAGTTTATTTAAGCCATAGATTTTAGTCTCAAAGTCTGCAATGTGTTGAATTTGAAAAATAAAGCTGTCTTCGATATGTTACCTTGTTCCGTTTGCTCGCTGATACTTTATGAATGAAAAAATTATGTAAATTTTTGAGACGCCTTTACAAAATTGTTTGAATAAAAAAATTTTAATTTGGGGTTTTATAGGAGTAAAATTTTGAAATTTTCAAAATGACTAAGATTAAAATAGGTTTTAAAAAATATGTTGTAAATTTTGTTTAGAAAATTCTAGTTTGTATGATGAAAAAATATGCTGACTAATGATTATGAAAATTTTTTTTTATTCTGGGACAATCGTTACTAGGCGATCGTTTAGTGTAAATGTCACGTGTGATGCCAATTAATTATGGCATTACCTTAAGTTTATAATTATAATCAAGCTAATTAATTCTGATTTTTTGTGTTTAGCAATTTACAAAACAGGCTTCAACAAGTCCTTGATTAAATTAGAGTCCTTTAAGGAAGGTACGGAGTTCTTGTTTCAAGTCACCTCTTTCATAGCATCAATTCTAAGATGAATTCTTAACTTAAGGACAAAAATTTTTAATTTTTTTCAAAAAGCACGTAAAATCTAAATGAAAAATTAGAGGGAAATTTTTCTATTTCTATTTTATTGATTTTTTGTTTTATCCTGTAATGCTTGTAATTTACAGAAAAAAATAATGAGACTAAATTAATTTTTAAAAAAATCTAATGAAATTGAAATAAAATCAATATTTATCAAAAATTGTAGTGAAATTCAACAAAAGTTACAGTTAACGCTAAAGATTTTAACAAAAATATATCTTCATCTAAATCAAAATTTATTGATCATGATTATTCAATTGTAATAAATAAATGAAAGTTTCAACTTTGATAATAAAGAGAGTACTCAAATTACTTTTGTTTCTACAAGAATTTTCACAACTTCTTGATGAATAAAGCAAGTTTGGCTTCAAATTCAAGACTTTTCAAAACTTTCATCTTGTTTTGAAAAAGTTTTTACTTTGAAGATTGAATGGCAGATAGCTGAACAGTGCTGAAGACTTTAAATATCTTTGCTCCTCTAAAAAAAAACATCGAATCCCACATGAAGTGTGTTTGACAAACTAATATAGATCTTAAACTCAAAAAAGCTAACAATAAAATTGAGGGTGAATATCTTTGAAGTCTCATGGGTTTCAATATTCTCAAATGGATGACAGAGGAACTGTCTACGAATGCATGAAGTCAAAGCGGTATGAGTATTTTCTCTTTAAAATTTTAGAGTCAGTGCTGTGTGGATGAAAATAGACCGTGTTGCCACTGTGTACTACAACTAGGATCCCATAGAATTGTGATTTTTTGTCAAAAAGATGATACTGCACGGCTCCTGGAAAAAAGAGTACCCCTTACCATACCATCCAACCGTACCGTACCACCGTACCGTTTTTTGAAATTTTCAAATTTTAACTAAACATGAAGGATTTTTAAATTTTTTTTTCCGATACGGTACGGGGTACGCCTTTTTTTCAGGAGATACTGCACTTCCATCGAACGTTTGGTGGACACCGAACCGAAACGTACACGTACCGAAGCGAAGTCACCGTGCCGTACTAAATGTACCGAACAGTACCGTAAAATTTTTTTAAAATTATTCGAAGCCTAAATTTTCAGAAAAAAAATTGAGTACGGTTCGGTACATTTTTTACGCTTTGGTATTCTTCGGAGTGGGTACTGTACACTTCGATACGACTACGCTTGTCACCAAAAGTTCGGTAGAAGTGCAGTACTATTCTTTTAATTCATAATAACTTCAAGCATAGAAAATCATATAAGAGAGCAAATTTTTAGACTCATAATTCCGAGCATGAATAAAAATGGATTTTTAAAAGGCGCTTGAAAATTCGGTTAATGATCTCCGAGAAGACATATTTTCGAATATAAGATATGCCTCTTAAAATTTAGGAATTAGAACTTAATAACTTATTATCGAGACATTTTGTTTTCATAGATGATGAATACGTTAACAACAAATGCAGTGAACGTTTTTCTTTGGTTGTCAAAAAAATATTTTAATCGAATTACGAAATTTATCGAAATTTTCAAGTAGAAGTTCAAAGACTAGAAGGCTAGAAAATAGTCCGAGAAAATTTTTTCTCCAATTTTGATAAATTACACATGGATCAACATAAACTTTCAAAGGCTTACATTTCAAACACCATGCATGCACAAATTAAAAAAAAGGCCACACCTATTTTAAAAAATTTATATTAAAGCAAAATTTTATTCTAAAACCGAATTCAAAAATAAAAGATAAATTGCTAACTCGTTTTTTTTTGATATTTATGCCTTAGAGCATTGTTTGTTATCTATTTGATCTAAGATAACAAACAAAAAAAACTGTGAAACAAAAATATCTCTTGATAAGATAATCTTTAATTTTTGGGACTATTAACATACTTTATTTTAGTCATTTTTTGTTTTATTTTTTTTAAAATTCACTTTTTTTACAAAAGAAAATTTTATTCGCTGTTTATAATGAATCATATGATCAAATTTACAACACTCTATAACAAAAAAATATTTTTACAAAATTTTAAAAAAATGTCGACATTTCTTATTAACGAACCACGCTACGCTTTTCTCAAAGATCTTGGTCTAGGACAAGAAAACTTAGGTGTTTACAATGGTAAATGGTTCGCTAATGGAGAAACTATTCAATCTATTTCACCGGCTAATAATAAACCAATCGCCAATGTCACTCAAGTACTTTAGAAAAAAGATTATTCAATCCAAACATTTTTTTACAAATTTATTTTAGGGTACGGTCCAAGACTATGACATGTGTGTTGAAGAATCTCTTAAGGCCTGGGAGTTATGGGCTGATGTAAGTTTTTAACAAGTCTATTCTTCGCAAAAATCAACCTCCTAACAAACTAAATTAAAAGATTCCAGCTCCGAAACGAGGTGAAATAGTCCGTCAAATTGGAGATTCCCTAAGACAATACAAAGAACCATTAGGAAAATTAGTTAGTCTCTCTACCGTGTCTGTTAGTTCTATATTAATCAAAATTGTTTTTAGATCTCCCTTGAAATGGGTAAAATCTTACCAGAGGGTCTTGGGGAAGTTCAAGAGTTTATTGATGTATGTGACTATGCAACTGGTTTGTCAAGAATGTTTGAAGGAAAAATATTCCCATCTGAAAGTAAGATTCATTTAAATTCGAAAATTGTGTTTTAAGTTTTTTGAGTTTAGGACCGGGTCACTTTTTAATGGAACAATGGAACCCGTTAGGTTTAGTCGGAATAATTTCAGCTTTTAATTTTCCTAACGCTGTCTTTGGTTGGAACAACGCTCTTTCATTAGCCTGTGGTAATGTCACATTATGGAAAGGTGCTCCTACAACTCCTCTAGTCTCCATAGCAACAACCAAGTAAACATTTAGAATAAAAAAATCAAGTTAAGAAATTCTATTATTTTGTGGTAGAATCATAGCTTCTGTTTTGGAAAAAAACAATTTACCAGGTGCTATTTGCAGTTTAGCATGTGGTGGTGCTGATATTGGACATCAGATGGCGATTGATAAAAGAGTCAAATTAGTCTCGTTTACTGGAAGTTGTGCAATTGGAAAGAAAGTAAACGCACTTGTTCAAGATAGATTTGGTAAAGTGTTGCTAGAATTAGGAGGAAATAATGCAATTATAGTAATGGACGATGCTGATTTGAATCTAGCTATACCGGCAATATTTTTTGCCGCGGTCGGTACTGCAGGTCAAAGATGCACAACAGCAAGAAGACTTGTAAATTTTTTACCCTCGAAATCTCAAAAAAGTTAAAATTTAGAAAATTTTTTTTTTAGATTGTTCATGAGAAAGTCTATGACGAAGTAGTTGAAAGACTTACTAAAGCATATACTCAATTAAAAATCGGTGATCCATTGGAACCATCGACAATTTACGGTCCATTACACAATCAACAAGCTGTTAATTTATATCTTAAAGCTATCGAAGATGCTAAAAAACAAGGTGGAACTATTCTAAATGGAGGTAAACGTATCGAAAGAGAAGGAAATTATGTCGAACCGACTTTAGTTACAGGACTTGCTCATGATGCTGAAGTTGTACATCGTGAAACATTTGCACCGATATTGTATATTTTGAAATGTAAAAATCTCGATGAGGCAATCAAATATAATAATGAAGTTAATGAAGGATTATCGAGCAGTTTGTTTAGTCAAAATTTGGGAGATTTGTTCAAATGGGTAGGACCTAAAGGATCTGATTGTGGTATTGTTAATTTGAATATACCCACAAGTGGTGCTGAAATTGGTGGTGCTTTTGGAGGTGAAAAACATACTGGCGGTGGTCGTGAATCAGGTAGTGATTCATGGAAAGCTTACATGAGACGTTCAACTTGGTAATTTCTAAATTTTAACAAAGTTTTTTTTTGTACTAATTGAATTTTTTTTCTTTTTTTAAGCACTATAAATTACAGCAAATCATTACCATTAGCTCAAGGAATCAAATTCGAATAATTTTAGTGATCTTTTTTAATCTCAGATTTCTCATTTATTATAATTTTTTGTTTCAAGTTAATAAAATATTTTAGTTTCTTTAAAGTGTTTAAATTGGACCTGAGAGCCTGAGATTATTACCAATATTGAAAATTTCTATAAAGCCATACTCTAGTGAATCGATCAAAAGGATAAATTACTTGGGATTATCCTAGAGTTTTGAGGTTTGGGAAAAATGGACCTAAAAAATAACATTTATTGCCAAGTATTTTTGCGAAAGTTCTAGACGGCCTTTTTAATTTTAAAGGGTGTTTTGAACCACTTCTCTAGATGAGTTTCTCTATAATTTGAATTTTAATGAAAAAATTTGATTTTTATAACTTGATCTCTTCATTTTTCAAATATTCTAAAGAGGAGCTTAAAAGTTTTCAAGATTTTAAACGTTATCTATTCAAAATATTCTACTGATTGCTGCTTTGCAGAGCTCATGGTGCTTTAATTAAGACATTAATCATGGAGTAGGGAAAATGAATGATTTCGACACGAAGATTGGGAAAGTCAAGGACCACCCATTCCAGACCAGGAGACCCCATAAACTCATAATCTTGACATGCAAAAAAATTTAGAAACATAACTTTTTCGACTTTTTTTTATTCATCAAATATAATCTGAATAGTCTATTTTAAAGGGGTTCTCAGAAAGGGCTGGGTGGTGACTCCTCGAATCTGGTGTATTAAAACAGTGTTTACAACAGCTGTCTACAAAAGGGTGCAATTAAAGGTTGTGCTTTTTTCTTACCAAGATTATCAATTTAATTTAAGCAGATTCATTAAAACATTTGGGTACAGAGTATCATCCCTAATACCAGACATATGTGCCAATTTATTCTAAGGTATTGGGTCGGTTTAGTTAACCCGAAGATTTCAGGTTTTGGGTACGGGTTACCCATAAATTTTGGATTTCAGGTATGGGTCTGGGTGGGGTAACCCATAAAATTTGGGTATATATACCCAAAACCCAATTATTGTCGAAATAAAAAACTTAAAAAGCTATAAGATTCCCAAAGTTAATGGCTTACCCAACCTTCCCTCAATTTTCACCCAGGTATATCTTTAAAGATTTATTTTTCCAGTCGATTAAGGTGCGAGCGTCAATCGCAATTTTTTCAGTTCAAATCACCAAACCAATAATAGCTTTTACCCGTCATAAGTTCTTGAATGTCTTGATAAAGCTCCACGGCATTTAGATTTTCTCTGAGATAAAGTTAATAATGATTCGTCTTTGGAAAATCTTTTTATGAAATAATATTTTTTTTTTGATAACTTGTAAAAAATTTTTAAACGTTTCACAAAAAATTTCGAACAAAAAAGGATGAATCAAAAAAATCTTGAAATCAACTTTCAACGATTGTTATCCAGAACAACTGAATTAGCCGAAAAAGAACAGGATACACCTGATTGGAGACTTGAAAAATATGTTGAAAATCTTGAAGAATATCATCGTCAACTAAGCAAGTTGACCGTAAAGTAATTCAAATTTATACCTGCCGGGTTAAATATTTGCTAAACCTTTAAATTTGAAAGTAAACCTTCGGCGGATGCTCTTAAAGATTATGCCAAACGAATACAGTTCTTGAAACAGTTAAGCAATGTTAAAGTAACCCTTTACAACATTCCCTTTAGTGAATTTATCTTAACATTTATGTTAAAAGAACAATAAAGATGTAAAAGTTTCGGATCAAAAAAAAGTTGAACCTAGTTTAAAACTTCCGAATCCAGGTCCAATTATGACCAAAAAAGACGTCAAACAAAAACAAATTTATCACAAAACATTTTTAAACAAAGAAAACGATTTACGCGACCAACTTTTAGGAAAATCGAAATCAAAAGTTTTAGACTCTGAAAATATCGAATTACAAGACTTGTTACGTCAAGAACAAGAGAATCAAGAAAAAATTGCAAACGAAATGTTAAAGTCAGTTAGTTCAATAAAAGAGAATTCGTTGTTAGCGAGTCGGATTATTAAAAGTGATACTAAAGTAAGGATCTAAACTTGAACAGAGAAAAAATCGTTGATTATAAAAATAATTTTGTTCTAGTTATTGACTGATTTAAATTCAACAGCAACATCTAATACAGACAATTTAAAAACAGTTAATGATAGTTTACATGAACGTGTTAGTCGATCGTGTAATTGTTGGATATGGCTTATGATTTTTTTGATTATGATTATTTTCATAATGATGGTTTTGTTTATGAAACTTTTTCCAAAACGAAAGTATTCAAGTTATGATTATATTTCAAGTGGTGTACAATATAATCAAAGTTATAGTCATTTTACTGATAGCACTATAATGGTCAATAATTCTGTTTTAGATAAAAAAGAACTTTGAGAATTTTTTTTATTCAATTTTATTCCAACAAGTTTATCTTTTTTTTTGTATAATAATTTATTTTGGAAAATTAATAAAATTTTATTCTAAAACTTTTTTTTTAAAGAAGTGGTTTTAAGTTACTTGAAATCTTATGGAGCGGGTTATTGTAAAAAATAAATTTTGTGTATCGACTAGTGTTGTCATTTTCAAGGTTCGAACCGAGTTCGAACTTTTTTTGACAAGCGTTAATAAAACATTGAAAATATTTTAAACAAAACCAGGACACGATGCTTGAACCTTTGATTATAAGCTCTCTAATTTGTACTCGCTCTATTCCTCAATTCAAATTACAAGAGACAAAAAATGTTCAACGTTATATTATTGAGTGAACATATTGAAAAAGTATAAAATTTTAAATTTTAAATTGTAGTTGAATTGAGCGAATCGAAAAAAACTTCTGTTTGCCGGCACTTGCCAGCGGCTTTTGCCAATTAGTGCCATCACCACTAATCAACGGCAGGATATTGAACTAAGAACCGTTATATCTTGATAATAGCGCCCGTAAACACCTCTTTATTGAAGGAATAGAGGATATTTAATTATAAGGGTGATTCATAAAATTTCGCGTTTCGTTGAAGTTTTTTATTTTATGTAAATAAAAAAACGGTAAATATCTAATCTTCAAAAAAAAAGACTACGGTCTTCGGTCATCCGGAATTTACGTAAATTTTAGTAAAAAGTAAAAATGCCAAAAAAACTTTGTGAAAAATTGTGAATTTACAGTATTTTACAAAATTACTGGATTTTACGGAAATCAACGTGAAACTACGTAAATTAACTCGAATATTAGTAAAAACACAAAATTTTGGCAATACTATAGTTGAAAAGCGTTTAATTGTGTCCTATTATTATTATTATTATTATTATTATTTATAATCTGCAACGAGCATAGCTCGCGGAGCTGGGGTTCATAAGCCCAGCTATGGCAGATCAGTAAATGAGAACAATATGTAAAAAAAAAAAAAAAAAGTTTGAATAACACGAATGAAATAAATAAAAAGAAGTAAAAAAAAATAATATAAAAAAAAAATAAATATTTAAATTTTTTATCACGAATAAAAATATTTGTCAAATTTGTTCTTGAACGCATTAATTGAAACAGCATTCACCAGATCAACGGGAAGTTCATTCCATTGATTAGCTGTTCTGTTTGTAAAAAAGTTTTGCCGAGCTGGACATGCTTTGACCAGTTGTCGATATTTACGCTTACTACTTCTTGTTGAACTTGAAGGACCAGTTAATGTCAAATTAGGAACTTGAACTAGAGGGTGGTACCAATCTACGATATTGAGATTATTTTCGATTTTGAATAGTTGGATTAGGTCACCTCTTTTTCGTCGTTCTTCAAGGGTAGTTAAACCTAAAATTCTAAGTCGATCTTCATAGCTTTTGTTACGTATGCTCGGAACAGATCTCGTTGCAAATCTTTGCACTCTTTCTATGACTTTTATGTCTTGCTTTTTGAAAGGACTCCATACAACATGAAAGAGGTGCTCAGAACTTGAATTTTTTTATGATTCAAAATTTGCAAAATTTCTAAAAATCACGAAATTCTCAAAAAATCTGAGTTTTTAAGGCATTTTTACTTTTTTACTAAAATTTACATAAATTCCGGTAAATTCACAATTTTTCACTTTCGTAATTTTACGTAAAATTATCGTAAATTGCCGTGAAATTACGTAATTTCACGTGAATTTTATTAAAAACACAAAATCCTGCCAGTACTATAACTTACCATCTAAAAAACGCGAAATTTTATGAATCACACTAATATGAAAAGACATCTAGTTTTACGTTCGATTTCGCAGACCTTCTTATTTAATGCAAAAATGAAACTATATGACCAAAATTTAACTTTTCGTCCCCCTGTCAGAATTATCATAATTAAATTATTTTTAAGATTCATTATTTCTTGAATTTTTTAAAACAGAATCTCGGCATTTGGCTGCGGTAAAATTTTGATTTTCTACAGTTTTCATGGTTCTAGATCATGGTTACAAAAACAAAAATTATAAATTCAGATAGCATGAACGTTTTGAATTTAATGAACCTCAATGAAAGAAATGATTTTCTGATGTTATCGCGGTCGTTTTAATGTCGGTATTGTAATATTCAGATATTTTGGAAGTTTTTAAGCTCCATCCTTTTTTCATCAAAAAGAGCAGCGAACTTTGTCGAAACCCGCAAATTGAAGTCTTTTCGGCAACAAACTCCTAATGATAAAATTTGTACCTGTGGCTTTTAGGAGTAAGAAATTGAGTATTCAAAGTTTCAATTTTAATTTAAAAACAACTTTATTTTAAAAAACTTAAAATTAAAAGGCTTCTCTTTTGATTAAAATCTCGTTCTGAACAAATAAAAAAATACATCACTGGTTTAGATTCCACTCGCAATTTGTCTCCATTTTATTTTACTGTTTGAAGGGAACATTTACGAAAAAAACCCTAACCATCACTGTATAACAATAAATACCTCGAAACTAAAAAAAAAAATTATCACTGTCATCAAACAACATTTGCAAAAATATTTTTCAACAGGAATGGTCTACACATACACAAAAGATCTTTGGCTTAAAATTTTAAAAATATTAATCTGACAATCAACGATGCCTTTGTGTCAACATTTTCATTTTCAACTTGCTTTTTATTCATATACACTTCATACTTATTCTCCAATAAACGAAATAATAATACTAAAAATGTACCAAATAGGATCAAAATCCCACCAATTATACTCAACGAATCAACGGCTATATTGAGTAAAAAAAATTGTAAAACAAACGAAAAAAAAACATCAATTGTTTTTGTGATCGCAACTTTTGTAGCGTCTTCATATTTGAACGATAAATTTAAAAATATTTGTCCCATAAGACTCAAACAAGATGCAACAACTGAATAAAATATATCCATTGGCAAGTCCTTTTTTTCGGACGATAAACTCTTGTGATACAAACCAAGTTGAACTAAAATAACACTGAGTATAATCGATAATGGAAGACCAAACCAGCTCACTGAAATTGTAGTATAAGCCCAATGGACTTTTGAATTCGATAGCTTTTTAAGAACTAAATAAACCACACTTGTGAATAGAGCTCCCAAAAATGTTAAACTTATACCAATTGGAAGTTTGTAATCAAACGATTTGTTTTCAATAATCTGGGTTACATTTAAACCTTCGTTTAGACTTTCATTTTGAAATAAAAAACTTGGTTTTGAAATGAACATGACACCTGTTGCTGTTAAGGCTAACGATACCAAGTGAGCTAGTGTTAACTTTTCGTGTAAAAAAATTCTTGACATTATCGCTGTAATGACAATACTTGAATGAGCTAGTGATGTTACATCAGATGGGTTTATAAACATAATCGCAAAATAAATTGAAATTAAAGCAAATGATCCGATAAGACCTCGAACTAGGATTAAATTGAATTGTTTCTTTGGACCAGTCAAATCCATTTCGTGGTATTTCATATAAATTGCCATGACTATAAAAGTTGTAGTATAACGTATTGTTGAATGGTCCGAGCCGGAAAGCCATTTGGATTTTTTGAGTAAAACTTGAGATAGACAAAATAAAAATGCAGATATTAGACCGTAATAGTAACCGAGATAGGGTAGAAATACATTTTCTTTGACAGATGAAATGAAAGACTTTTTTTCGATAATTAAAGTCTCATCGCCGAGGAGTAGCTTTCCGGCTGTTGAGTCGAGATCTTTTTTACGAAAAGTTTGACTTTGAGCTAGATCGTTTACACTCCGATATCTTAATGAGGCTTTTGAAGCGCTTATAATTGCAAACTCGCCAAGTTCAAGTAACGAATCTTCATCGTTCTCTTGTGAGACAAAAGTTTCACTATTTTTATGAGACATAATTGTGACTAGGTTAATTATCTAAAACATTTAAACAAAAATCTTAAATAAAAAAAAAAATTAATTGTTGAGCACGCTGAAATAAAAAAAATATGATGAGACCTTTTAAAAATTTATTTGTTTTAGGATTTTATTAATTCAGGATTACAAAAAAATGTTATCTTATCTCTAGTGCACGCTACCCATTTTTAAAAAAAAATAATAAAATTTTTTTTCTCTTTTGTTGGTTAAGCTCTGTTTACGGAAGAACTTTTTTATAGCATTTAAATTATGAATAAGAGAAATTTATTTAATAGTCGAGAGACTTTTATCGCTTAAAACACGCAAAGTCTGTCAAATTTAGACGATGAATTTCTTTGTTTCGATCAACTATGGGATTAAATGATTCAAATCTTAATTTGTTTATTTGTAAACATTGATTAATAAGTTGGAAACAGGATACTTTTTTGTTTTTGTTATTGACAACTTGAGTGTATGACTCAGGACATCCTGGATTTTATTCAAATTAAGAACGAAAAAAGTTAGGTATAACATTAGTGACTCATTGTTTATGATTCAGAAGCTTAAAAGGTTCAAAAAAGTTTCTTTGACTTCGTCGTCCTTTAGAAACGCATTGAAAACTCATACGATTTTAGAACATTAAACTAAGGTACTATGACACGCTAAGTTGTGAACAAAATGGCCGTTCGAATCTCATCAAATTTGTTTCAAAGAAGCAAAGAAACTAGCGAAGCTTTCCAATAAAATCGAGTAAAACCCTGAAGCCCTAGCTCTTAAATAATTCAATTCAAAGGTACAATACTACCTAAGTGCCACTAACTGTACTAACATTATTTAATTAAAGATATTATAAAACTCAATAGAATAATTTATTTTCAAGGATTTTCAGTTTCCAGACGAAATTAGGAACAATTTGTGAGTTTTATCTTTTTAACCTATTGACCTAAAAAAGGGATATTGCTAAAACACGGACCACGTTTATTTTGATAAAAAACGACCTTTATATATTTTTTTATATGAAATCACTACCTGGATTTTTTATATACAATTTATTTTAACTTTTTGTATAATCGAGGCCGAAAAAAATAAAAACAATCAAAAATAACTAAGATGATGGATTTTCATATTTTTGACCATAAATTCGTAATCCTCATGTAGGAAAACCCTAGAAAACATAAATGATTGTTGAATAAAAAAATTCTTTTCAGCATCAAAACTCTTCAAATTTTGTTCGGAATTTTGTATTTTTTCCGTTTCCGCGGCATTATCTTGGCAGAAGACAAATACATAGTTTTGTAGCTGGGATTATGAAGTTTAAGAATATGTGTAAATTTATGCAATTATGTAAAATGAATATCAAAAATTTAGGTTATCCTTGAGGGTGGGGTACCCCAAAAAATATTTTTACCTTCAATATTACCAGATTAAAATCCAAATGTTAAAACCGAAATTTACTATCACAGCAAAGTTCCCAATCAAATTGGTCGGATTAACGAGGCTGCACAGTGATTTAAAAAGGCCAAAAATGAAAATATTTTTTTATTACTTATTGCCTTGCAGACATATGTACCCATTAATTTCAAGGTATTGCCCAATACCTTAAAATTATTATAAATTTTGTATTTCAGGTATGGGTCTGGGTTGGATAACTAACTAATTTGGGTATACCCAAAGCTCAATTTTAGTCGAAAAAACAAACTTAAAGCTTTAAAATACCCAAAGTTACCCAACCCAGACTCATATTTGAAATCCAAAATTTATAGGTAACCGATGACCTACTCGAAACCACAACCTGAAATCTTCGGGTAACTCAATCCTTAAAAATTATCATTTTTTGAATAAAGAAAGCATGCATTAATATAAAAGACTTTTCTAGTTTCAAGTTTTTTAACATAATTTAATAAATATGTTACAAATTCAAAAACATTACTTTTGAAACTTTTCATTTTTTCCGTATTATTGCGTCATTTATAATCATTAATTTCTAAAAATAAAAAATTCACAAGACTGGAAAAAAAAGAGTGGGAGTGGAAGCGACCGCTTCCCTGTATTTTTTAAAACGGGTCCTAGACTAACTATTTGAAGCATAAATAAGATTTTTTTAGCCAAATTTAACTTTTCGCTCCCCGCTTGTCAAAATTTCTGGCTTCACCACAGTATGTGGCTTAAATTTCTAATTAAATGTTAGAAATTCTCTCTGTTTATTAATAGTTCATAATTGAACAAGTACTTATTGTTGAAAATTGTCTCAAAAATTACCTTTCTTGGAATAGAGCAATTATTTTTAAATATTGTTAATTCAATTCCTACCTTATTCCTCAAGCAATTTGACATATTTTGTTTTTCTTAAAGCAAAACACATGTGTAACTGAACACTAACTTTATAAACAACTTGAGTTTTGTTATTTGAACTCAAATATTTCTAAATGAAAATATTTCATCACAAACAAATGAACTAAAAGTCACAATAAGATCCGGAAAAAAGGATTAATTAGATATCTTTGTAAAAATAAAAAGATGTATGTTGTCAATTATTTATTTTTGATGAGCTAAAAATTTAGAAAAATAAAGAAATATTTTCATAAGCAATATTACAATTGATGTAATTTCTCATTATTTCGACAATATTGAATTACATTACATTCTCTACCTTTAACGAAATTTATTTCTTTATTTCACATTGAAATAATAAATGTGAAAGTTATTGCGTGGATTTTTTTGTTTTAGTCTAATAAGATTAGACAAAATCATAATTCGAACCTAAACAAGAAAATTTTTCCATAATTTTATAATCTAATTTTATTTGTTCCCTATTTTTAGATTGCTGTAAAAAATTCATTAATTTTAAAACAAAATAAACTTTTATTTTAGCAAAATTTAACTCTTACTGATTAAATTAATGCAGAGTTACTGCTTGATTAATCACAATGGAATGAGGGTTACGTTGTGCTGAGAAAAATTTTAAAAATTACGGTTTTCAATAATTTTACCTGATTTTACGCAAAATATGGTAAATTAATCTTTTCATATTTTTTTAACTTTATTTTTAATCTTCTTCTTTTATCGACTTATCACAATAAAATCTGTCATAAAAATTTACATCTAAACTTGATATATTTGTATAATTTTAGATTTAATTAAATAAACGGGTTCGATCACATCTTATGAACTTTTGACACAAGTCTTTGATCGAACTTGAATAATTCGGGTAGGGTATGGGTTACCCTAAATTTTAGATTTCAGATATGGGTCTGAGTTGGATAACCTCTTAAATTTGGATAAATATACCCAAAAACGTTAATATTTCATTTAAAAACAAAAAAAACTTAGAAAGCCAAATTTTATGAGTTACCCAACCTAGACCCATATCTGAAATCGAAAATTTTTGGGTAACCCATACCCACCCAATACTGTAAAACTAATCGATTCATTTGTCTGCTTTTATTTCAACATTTAACCTGTGAAACTGAAATTCAACATCTTCGGAGTAGGGAATAAAGCCTTTGGACCCGGTTGGATTTTTTTAACCACGAAATTAATAATGTTTTTTAGAAAAAAAATGAAAAGGAAAGTCACATGTTAGAAAATTAATTTTGAAATGAGTAGGTGCATCTAACATTTCAAAGTTGGTTCGTTTGCTTGTTGCTCCGGGTTCTAAAGACTTTGTAGTCTGTTTCGATAGTCACTGATCAATTAGCTTGATGTGATGCCAGAAAATTCCTAGAAAATTTTAAATAAGGAAGTTTAGCCATTTAAATGAGAGCTTTTTTGTTAACAAAAGATTTCAACAATATTTAAACCTTAACTTCCTTTAGTAGAATGGACATTCTAATAGTCTACAAAGGGGATTTAAGTTAAATAAAAAACACATACAACTAGAATAAAAATAAATTAAAATCATATTTTTATCATCCAAAGTATTCGAGTTTGTAAATACAAGTTATTTTAAACCCAAAAAAAAGTACTTTGAAACTAAACTTTACATTCAAAACATAAACTTTTCCACTTTTTTTTTTAAAAAGAAGCTTGTATTAAAAAATATTTCATAATGTTTGACATATTGAGATCGAAAAACAAAATTATGAATTAAAAAAAAATAAAGGATGTTTGTTAGAACTGTCATTATAAGATGAATCTTTAATTAGATCTCATGAAACTGGTCACTTGAGCTCAAAGCACATAACAAAAAAAAATAATTTTTCTTTTGTTTATTTGAAACATAATCATATTTTTTTTGCAATTTTTTGAAAATATAAATCTTTAAAATTATGCTCAGACTTGAACAAAAAATTATAATTTCTTTATTTTTTTTTCCATTAAAAAAAAAATAAACTACGAATAAAAAAAAAAAAAGCGATCCCTAAACTCAGGATAAGAGTATTTTAAATGGCTACACTCAAAATATGTTTTCAATTTTTGAATGGTCTTATCGAACAATTTTTAAACGGTGTCAAAGACTCCTTGTGCGGATGCATTAAATTTGTACAAAAACAAAAAAAATTGGTCACAACTTTAAGTCAACAAGAAAATGTTAAATTAACCGGTCTTAAAATTTCAAACAAAACAGACTTTTTAAAAACAAATGAAAAATTATATAAACGTTTATTTCAATCATGTATCCTAAACGGTATATTTTTGTTCTTTTGTATATGCACCTTTAACTACATATTAATGCCAGTATTGAACACAATCGCCTTCAAAGTTATAAGTGTATCTAATCATGACCTTATACACAACTATTTAAACCCTTGTATTCAAATATTGTTCTCGTCTGTTTGGATTCTACCAGTTTTTTTACTTAGCAAAATTTTCAATGTACTCTGTCATCAAGAAATAGCCGACATTGCTTATGAACAAAAATATGGCAAACCAAATTTGTACAAAAATTTTTCAATATCCCAAGTAATTGCTGATACGATTTTTAGTTGTACAATGGAGTTTATATTTTTAGTCCAATCCTCTTGTATGACTTTAATCCCGGCCTCTTGGATTAACTTGATACTTACACATCTGCACACATCTTTTTTGTACTCTCTATACGCGTTTGAGTACAAGTTATGCAACATGAGTTGGGATATTAAAAAAAGAATACATCACATTGAATCAAGATGGCCCTATTATTTGGGATTTGGATTTTCAATGTCACTGATTCTATCGTTCGCTGGTTCTTATATTTACAGTGCAACATTATTCGGTTTTATTTTTCCGGCGTTTATTCTATCAGCCATAGAATCTGATTCGGAAAATTTACCGCCAGTTGTTTATTTAAAGCAAGATTTTAGTACACAAAGTGGTCTTAAACCAGAGCAATTAAAAATACCGTTGTTTAATTTATCAATTTATGTGACCGATTTTTTGTTTAAAGTGTTCACTAGCAAACAAAATAAGAAATTAAATCAACCAGTTAAACCGGTGCAGCAAGCTTTTACAATTAGAAAAGTTAACTAGTCGAATTAAGTGTTATAAAAACGGTGCTTTTTATATTCTAATAATTTGGGACCAAAACCAATTTATTTATTATTTGTAAAATTTTGTTGAATCTTTTCTTTTATAAGAATTTTTTTGTGTGGATTTTTTTTGACATGTGAAAATAAAATAAACGGGGTGAAGGTTTTTTTTTGAAATAAAAAACATTTTTTTAATTTTTTCTTTTAATTCTGTATAATCTCACAATTATGTTTTGGAAATCTCCACATAGCTTTCACCAACAGGGTCGTAATCTACATGTATGAAAACCTAGGAAAGCAAATTTTTTAGGGGGTGTCCAAAATAATTTTTTCGGACCCCAGGGGTCCGAAGTGTCAAGACCCCTCAAAAACCATACTTTACTTTTTAACCTGTAACTTTTTTTTTTAACTCCTCAACCTTATATTATTTAAACATACTCTGAAAAGGCGTAAAATTTTCTACAACTTAGAGTATTTTCAATGATCCTTGAGTAATTTGAAGGGTGCAAATTAAGGAAAAAAGGGCAACTTTTACCCTTTTTTTTAGTTTCTTTGATATAACTTATGTAGCCCTAAGACAAATACAAATTCTGAAACTAGAAAAAATTCTGAACAATTTGTTGGTTTTACTTTTTTGATTTTTGTTTGCCTTTTGGTATACTATGAGGCGAAAAAAGTCAAAAAAATCAAAAATCGCTTAGATGAAGGATATTGACAATTTTGACTAAAAATTCGTAATCCTTATGTATGAAAACCCCTAAAAACATATTTCTCTAAACTAATAGCTTGTTCCTGCAAAAAAGTAGGCTTGAAAATTAAAAAATTTTCCTTTTTTTTCATTTTGAAAATTGTGAAAATTTATTTTAAAAAATTGCTCAGTCAACAGAATTTTAAAGGTTTTCTAAAGATCTTTAAAGATTTTTTAAAGAACAGTCTTTATTTTCAGAAAATCGCCTCAGAATTGAACCAAAACCATAGATGAAATCAGTACCAACATACCATGAGCAAATAAATGGCTTTAGTTTCAGTTCGGACTGAATATCATTCTGTATTAACCTGCGTTCTAAAGGTTTGTATGAAATACAAACCTTTATAACTTAATACGGAATAAAATTTAGTTCCAACTGAAACTAAAGTCATTCATTTGGGAAATCAGGAGGAGCAGGTTTGTCCACCCGACTTTGTAAATAAATTTTTCTAAAAGTTGTCACTCTCCCATAAACTAACAGAAAATACATTTTTTGACTCTTTCGTTTTGTATTATGTATGCCACTCAAGACCGTTAATTTTGTCGATCATGCTCATGCTGACTTAGTGGTTAGAGCATTAAATGGCAAATCTAGGGAACCTAGTTCAATTCCCCTCGATTGCTAAAAAGTTCAGGCAAACAAAAATGCTGTCTAGGGTTCAAGCTTGCTTAGAAGGAATAAATTATGTCTCACGTGGTAACCTTGCCTGATAAAGGCTTCATAAAGATTTTTTGAAGATTGCTCTTTAAAATTTGAGTTGTTATGATTGTCTTTATAAAATCTCTATTTTTTCTTTAAAAAAGGGGGTAAATTTAAAGATATTATAAAGAGTCTTTAAAGAGTCTTTTAAAAACCTCTAAAATTCTGTTGACTGGGTGAAAAACAAGGTTGACAAAAATGAAACATATTTTGTTTTTGTTATACAACTTCAGACTGGTTTATTGACATTGAATATACTAATTTAGAGAGGGAAACTGTAAGTTTTGGTGGTCGAAAGGTAATGTCAAATATTTAAATAAATGGGCAGTTAAGTCTCTTCTTTCTTTGGGATGATGGAGGGAAATCAGGGAAAAAGTCGATAGATTTTTTTTCTTATCAAATTAACTTTTTTCTATGTTTTTTACAAAGACGAAGTGAACGTGGTATTTTTAAATGGAAGAAAGACTTTTTAAAAGGGGTGCGGGGGTTTAAGCATTTAAATATTTCTAAATATGCCTTGTGTTGAGATTTTTTTTTCATGTACCTCATGTTTAAAGCACATACAATTCAAAACTATCTACAGTCGAACCTCGTTATCCTCGAATTTCTTATGGTTTCAGACGTAACATTAATCATTGCATCTTTTATTATCAAAATGTATTTGAATTTGACATTTGTAACCTTCGACACCGAAAACCCCAGAAATTAATTTTTTTTCGTGGAGGTAAAAAATCTTAAATTTATAAAATACATATTTCAGTCATATCTTAGCTACTTTTTTATTTGTTTCCACTGGAGGTAATACAACGTAAATCCGGGTGAACCAGGGATTCGATATCATATTTTGTTAGAATGCCAAGAGATATCGAGTGTCAACGACTTTTAGTATCTCTGTTCAATGGTTTCGTCTACTGAAACAGACTTTAGAAAACACAAAGCATTGGCTTGGACGGCGTATTGGAAAATTTAAAAGATTTGGAAAGCAATCATGTCTCTACAGTATTGAAAGGTAAAATTTTTAATGCTTCTGTTTTTTCAAGTAACTTTGCAACTACTTGCTACCAAATGTGACTTAGTATAGGATCAAATGACCGGATGTGACTCGAAATTACATACAAAATGGTTAATCAAAAACCTCTGGTCGTGTCAATGAGAAAAAGAAAACTTAGTTGGGTCGATTATGCACTGCGTAGAAGTGATAACGAACCATCTAAAAATATGCGCGCTCTACAAGCCTGAGTCCGCGCTTGGTGAGTCTAAATTAGTACGTAAATCGACAAGCTCTTCCAATTACAAATGCAGTCTGTCATTTCCGGCAAAGAGCGAAATGGTGTTATTGGAAATGGTGAACCTTGCTTAAACACGTGAACTTTGGAAAAGAAGAGTCGCCGAATGCTGTAAATCAACATTCGAATAAAGTTGAAAAAGTCATTTTCTATAAGATGAAATAACATTATAATTGCAATTTATGTCACTGTAGCTCCATCTTTTTTAATGATGGTAAATTCTTATTGAGAAATAATGTGATGTAAACCAGCAAAATTTTTCAGTCAAATCTAGCCCCAGAGCATTCAATATGACTTTATACCAAGCAGGTATGAAAACGATTTTTTCATAATTTCCCAAAAGAGCTTTTTTGTTCCAAAAAAAAAACAGCGTTTCCAGATCTACTTAAAGTCCTGAACACTAATTATCAATTTGAGTCAAAGAGAATATATTTTTTGAACAAAAATCCTGTTAAATAGTTTATTATCATAAAATAATGTTTAAAATTGGTCTATGGAGGAAAATAAAAAAAAAACAAAATCGAGTTTTACAAAAAAGATATTGTCACAATTAAAATGATTCACGTTCACATTTTTTTATGGAACTTGGTCAGACTTGAAAAAAAAATTTCGAAAATTAAATTTAATTTATAAAATCAAAAACGACTAGACACATTTATTTTCCAAGACTTCCCAAAAAGCGTAGTCTATCGAGATTTTTTGACTTTTTTGCCATTAAATAATTGATTCGATTCTTTTTAAAATCGCTTAAATCTGATCCAATTGATCGCTTACCAAGACCACCAAAATATTTCATTCTATCCAAACGCTTTGATGATTTATATTTTTCAAATTGATTGTCATAACTTCGTTTACCAAGTGCTCCAAAATATTTCATTTTATCCAAACGTTTGTTCAATTCAAGTGACTCTTCACTCTCCAACTCATTTTCAAATCTTAAAAAAAAAACATTTCTCAGTCCTTTACTTTTATTTCAGTAAAACAGCGTCAGCCTTAACCTTACAGTGTCAGCAAAAACTTTCCTTGAAGAGAAGTCACCCTGTATAAAATAAAGAGTGACGTAAAAGCCAACTAAGCCCTCGGTTCCAAGCTCAAAAAGTTCAGTCTGTCACAGTGTGAAATTTTTTTTTACCATTGTACCCATTAATTATAAGGTATTGGGTGTGTATGGGTTGACCATAAATTTTGGGTTTCAGATGAGGGTCTGGGTGACCCATAAAATTTGGGAATTTGGTCGGTTTTTAAGTTTTCTATTTCGACAATAATTGGGAATAAATACCCAAATTTTATTGGTTACCCATACCCACCTTATAATTAATGTTTATATATGCCTGATTTTTGAGGTTTCAAAGAAAAAATAATTTAAGCTTACACATCATCATATATACGTTTTCCAAGTCCACCATAAAATCTCATTTTATCAATAGCTCGTTTATCAATGTCTTCATTTGAGTTTTGTGAACTATCAATATCAGATTTATTTTCTTCAACTTGAAATAATTTAAAAAAAATTACAGTCCATAGCCTAAAAAAAAAGGGGGGAGGGGGTTATAGCTTACCAGTTTCACAATTGATTAATGTACTAAACGCAATTATCCCAATCATTGAATAGATTAAAAATTTTGTCGAACTCATTTTTTTTTAAAATTTAAATCTAAGTAAAATTTTTTTTAAAAAAAATGAGCTTATATCCCACTATCGCGAATACTTTGTTAATCAATAATTCAAAATTGTAACATTATATTGTTTAAATATTTTACTTAAATAAATAATTTAAAATGTAAACTCAAATATTTTTTTTTTTCTAAGTTGTCAAAAAAAAAATCTTTGGAACTTAACGAAACAGCAAAAAAATAAAAACAACAACAACAGAAATGAAGATTTTTAAGACTTGTTGTTGTTTTTTTTATAAATAAGAAACGAGTTTTATGTAAATTATACTTACATTATCCTTTTTCTGTATTCGGGCTTGGTTAACCAAACGATAATGGAAAATCTTGAGAGTAATTATAAGAGAAAAAAAAGAAGTTTTTTAAAAGCTTATTTTAAAAGCGTTTTGTTTTTATCTCAATTATCATTAAGACTGTCAATTTTATTTTTTCTCTTTTAAATAAGATAGTAGTTTTTTTTTTTATTTGTCGAATGATGTAAGTAAGTGTTACTTAAGCTCAATTTTTGCTAATTAGTTTAATTTAAATTGATTTAGAGTTATTTTTGGTCAAAATAAGATTTTTTTTAAATTTCCTTTTAAATTAGACCCTCTTGAGATAAAAATCATCTTGAAAAAAATATAATCCGGCTTTTAAATTTTAGTCACTCTAAGGTAAGAAATTTAGTTTATTGAAAATTTGTGATTTCGAAAAGAAATAATGAGTTGATTAAAAAATATGTTTCATTTTCAATGACATTCGATTCAATGGAAGACCAAAACCTTTAACCTTACCGAATCGTTCCAGAGGCCAAGGCAAAACAAAAATAATTTTACCTTAGTCCGGATGTGGAAATGGGAAGACAGTGATGTTTCTGCCTAAAATGTTGTACTAATGTGGTATTCGATATCCGCGATAGATGCAAGAGCTTGCTGAGTGACTGGGATGATAGTCTACACAGCCTTCCTTTTCACCAATATGGAGTCGCGAATCAACAAATGAATTACATAATTCCTGATTACGTGACTAGTTGTTTTTATATTTTAGTTTTCACTTTTTACTTTTAGTTTTTAGTTTCAATAAACTATTAATACACAAAAACATCTTTCAATCCATGCCAATCTTAACAAGCTTGTTTTAAAACAGACCCATAATAAATGTAGCCTTAATTTGCACAGTTAAGTATTCTATCGGTTTTATAATTTGCATGGTTTCTGGTTCCAAGCTTTATAAAAATGAGAGGGTGTCTCGCCGAACACAATTTTTAAGGAAAGATGAACTTTGAATAAAAAATTCGAGGCTAATGTCCTAGTCCTTGTTAAAATGAATATCTCTAATGAACCAATTGGACTAAAACATGAACGGTAAAGTTTCATCTTTTAGTCAACTTCAAAATGATACCCTGGGTGTGTTATTAAAAATTGTCTAAAACTTGAATCAACTTGTCTAAAACATGTTAATGCTTCTATGATTTGAGAAAATATTTTGCTGCTTGGAATAAAATCCTTTGACTTAAATATATTGGAATCTAGAATAAAATTTGATTGAAATATTGGCTTCTTTCAAAAACGCCTATAATGCATCGAACTCTCTTCTTTTCATCCAAGAGATGTCTTAGAGACCGAGACTAGGGTTTAAAAACGATTTACAGTTGCAACTATATATATTTTTCTCCTTAATGAATGACCTCTATCAAGAAACCCAGGGTATCACTTTGAACTTGACTAAAAGATGAAAATAGCCCCTTTTGAAAACAATATATATCATCTATTCCATGATAATTATAAAACAAGTTTAAATAAATCTTACTCTAAATGGCAACTACAAAAAACTGATTGAGTACGAGATAAAATAAAAAAATGAGAGTAGGAGGAAATAAACTAAACATGTTTTTTTTTTTTTATTAATTTTAAATAACAAAAAAACGGAAGTTGAGTACTGTAAACTTTGTATAAAAAGATCATCTAAATAAGATTTTAATTTCCATCATTGTGCCGATTGTTTTTTTTTTGCTTTAAAGTTTATGTTTTTTTTTATTTTTTAAGAGACATATTTCAAAAGAAAGAAATTAATCGAAGGTAAACAACAACTAAAACAAAAATCTCTACTAGGAATTGTTAAACAAAAAGTACTCCAAAGAAATGGTTAATTTGAAATGATATTTAAAAAAAACAGAAGAAAATTTTATTTTTGTTGTTAATGGAACATTTAAAACAATAAAAGGAAACCATTTTTATACTATTCTACACCAACACTTTAAAACTAAAAATAATCAATTGTCTTAGACTCCCTTTATCCAATTTATAACGTTATTGTGTGTGTGTTACAACAACAACAACAAAATATTTAATAATTAAAATTAGGCCCAGAGGTTTTGTTTAAAAGTTCCACTTATTTTTAAATATTACAATAGATAAATGAAGTTAAGTGTATGGGTTCCAATCTAAGATTTAACAAAATGAAATCAACCACCTCACAAACATTTAAACAAAAAAATAAAAATTTTATTCTTAATGGTAAACATTGATGAAATCGTTGTTGATTAAGTTAATTTGAATAAAATTATACAATTAACTTATTTTTGAGTACATTTGGGAATATTAAAAATCAATGTCAAGATTATAATCAAATCCTTGAGCAATCTCATTTAAATGGAGAGAACAATCACCCTGAACGAATTTCTCAAAAATTTATTTAATTTTGCTTCAATTTAATCATAAACTTGAATTTTCATCGAAATTATGAAACAAAACAGTCGTACCCGCGTGAATAAAGCCACAATTTAACCGTGAAGCAAAAAGCGGGGTTTTACGGTACTTAATAATCTTTCGGTCCATTAAATCATAATGGAAAATTGATTTTGGTTTAGTTCATTTTTCCGAGTTGAATTTTTTTTGGGAAAAAAAATTTTAAAAAAATTAAAATTTGATTTAAAGGTTTTAAAAAAACATAGTTTTATTAGTTAGTTTGGGATATTAATTTAATCAAATTGTAAAAATCATGATAATTTAAGGAATAACTTGGTTTTGAATAACAGGAAATTTGATCAACTCGATCAAATTTTACATATTTATGAGCATATTATACAAAGAAAATTTAAATTCAACGTCGACACTGTCTACACCATTTTGAATTTTACTTCTATGACTTTTGATCTTGCTTTTCTAGTGATTCAAAAGATGATTTAAAAAATTATTTTTATATTTTATACCAGACCCATTAATTAAAAGGTATTTGGGGGTATGGGTTACCCGAAAATTTTGGATTTCAGATATAAGTCTGAGTTGGGTAACCCATTAAATTTTGGTATACATACCGTAAATCCTCATTTTTAGTACCATGGAGAGAAAATTTTCAGGGTGCTTGTAACAAATGAAAATTTTGTTTTAAAAAGTCAAAAATGTTGTTAATAACAACATGATGAAGTCGTCTTTAAACTTAGAGAAAAAAATAACCATCCATCTAAATTTTTTATAATCTACAAAGATGCCAAAAAAATTTTCCCAGTGGTACAAAAAATGAGGATTTACGGTACCAAAAACCCAATTACCGATCAGATTCCCAAATTTTATGGGTTACCCAACTCAGACCCATATCTGAAATCTTGTGTTGGCAGTCGACTAATGAACCAACTGGACTAAAACAAGAATGGTAAAATTTCACATCAGGTGTATGCATGCAAATTGTATATCTCTTAGTCTGCTTCTTAATGGTGCTTTGGTTGTCTTGATAGAGTCATTCCTTTATGAGAACAAGTTGCAACTGAAAATCTTTTTTAAATTCAACTAAGTCCATTTTTCTCATTAAAGTATGACTCTATCAAGACGATCAAAGCATCATTTAGAAGCAGACTAAGAGATATACTGCACTTCCACCGAATTAATGACGTACCCATACCGTATTGTCCCGTACTTAAATTATACCCGTACCACCGTACCGTGTTTTGAAATTTTGAAATTTTAACTAAAAATGAAAGATCTGATTTTTTTTTTAAATTTTATTTTCCGGTACGTTACGGTAAGGTTGGCTGGTACGGTAAGATGGTACGGGTACCGTATGAGAACGGGTACGGTTCGGGTACCGTGCGGATACGCTTTTAGTACTATCCGGTAAGGTAATGTCTCAATTCTAGTGTTTTTCTACTATACAAGGATTTATGAAATAACCTTAATAATCAAAGTAGGTGATTGAAAAATGTGGTAAAAATCTGTTTATTATTTATTACGTAAATTCAAGTTACACTAAAAATAATAAAAGTAAGAAATTTGATATGATGTTAAAATAATACTGCTTCGACTAGTTACACAAATCGATTGTTGTTTTCTTTAAAAATCAACTTCAAAGTGGGTGGTTGTCAGGATAATTTTCTTAAAAACCAAATAACTCCTTCTAAAAAAAAATTGTTAAAGTTGAAAAAATCCGATGAGTCTTCATAAAGAACTAGTTTTAAAATAATTCGAATCTCATCCAGTTTTGATTTGTTCTGTTTTTAAGACATAACAATTTTTAATTTTTTCGAATGCACCGAGGACTTTTTTTTAATTGAAAAGGTCACACACACAAAAAGTTTGTCAGTACTTGAAAAAAATATAAAAGACAATTAGAAATTAATAAAAAACAAATTGTATCTTGTAAAATGTCAACTAAAATTAAGTTAATGCAAATTATTTTAAAACAACAATTTTCGAGTTAATCACAAGTTTAAATATTCCGTTAAATGGAGTGAGGGATGCTTTTAGAGACGCTTTGATTAATTTTTACAGATTAAGAACAAACAAACAAAAATTGTTTTTAGGGCTTTTTAATGTTTTGATAAAATTAAAAACTGAAAAACAGAAAGTGAAAAGATCTTTAAAACATATTCCGATAGAATTTGAAGTGCAATCTGGACCGACAAAAGGTTGAAATTCAGAGCAAAACATGCTCTGAATAGAGGTAGAGCCTTAGTTAACCTCTTTGGTTGTTAACAATTTGTAAAAAAGAAATGTAAATTGGCGTTGTAAATTTTTTTTATTTGCATCAAATTTTTAAACATTAATTCAAAACTTTTATGCAACTAAAACACAAACACCACCGGCTTTTTTAATTTTTTCTTCAGCTGATCTTGAAAAGTATTTGGCTTTGACAATTACTGGTTGATCTGGTAAAGCGCCTTTGCCCAAAACTTTGTGGTAACCCTAAACACAAACAAAAAAAAATTAACAAAATTTTTTTGAAAAAAATTTATGTAAAATTGAACATACGGCTCTAACAACATCGATGACTGGTGCAACTTCGGTTTTCTTTTGGTATTGTTCGCGGTGTTGTTCAGTGACTAAACTCCAGAGTCTATCAACGTTAAGTGATGGTTTCCATTGTCTATTTTTCAAGACACGGTATTGTCTCATACCGACTTTACCGAAGTAACCTGGATGGCTTCAATTGAAAAATTAGTAATTCGATCGAATTTTGAATTTTAAAAAATGTAATCATTTTTTGAACTATGGGACAAAAAAGTCCAAGAGCTTGATTTAAAATGATAACTTGATATTGCTATATTTGTTATGATGTAAAAACGATTTATATAAGACACCATCTTACTCTATAGCAGGTTAATTTTATAAGAATATAAAACCCACTTACTATTTGTCCATGTTGATTCTGTGATGATGGGCACCACCAGCATTACCTCTACCACCGGGATGTTTACGATGTTTACCGATTCTACCGTAACCATGACTTACATGACCACGTAATTTTCTGGTCTTTCTAACTTTACGTTGTGTATTTCTTGCAGAGCCTCTGGCTGCCTATGAAAAAATAAAAAATCATATCACAACGGTCTTATTTGATTGACTTATCGATTCGATTGGTCAATTTTAAAATTAAAATCAATAAAAAACGATGATTAAATAAGATCTTACCATTGTTCCTTAAGTTTTTCTAAATTAAGTTTTTAAAGTAACAAAAAAAACCAAGCAAACGAAATTTCAATAAGTATAGATGAAAATGCAACCCCTTAAAAAATTATCCAAAATTTGTTTTCAAAGTAACGTGTATGGTGTATGCTTTCAAGTCTCGTTGTAAAAAAAATTTGATTTTTTGAGACTGATTTTAACTCAGTCTTTAAATTTTTTGAAAATAAAAAAAATTTAATTGCAAATCTTAGTTTACATTTTTATTCAAAAGAACGTGGTTTAAGTTCAAACTTTGAATTAATTGTAACTGCCTAAAAAAGCACAACGAATTACTTGTAATTGTTAAAAAACAGTTTTTCCAAGCCAACTAAGTTTTCTTCTTCGTTATTTTTCTATTATTTACCCTTTTGCAAATGTTTACAATTGTTACCGTGTCCCAATATCACTTAGCCACATTCCGTCATCTTTGGTCGATTCTCTAAATCATCTAAAGTACGGACAAGGTAATTTAATTCTAAATTAAAGTGCCAAAAAATTGTGTTCCCTTTTTATCTTCTTCAGTCTAACACTGTTTAACAGCATTCGACGACACGTTTTTCCAGAGCTTTCGGTCACTTATATATCAACTTCTACTCTTTGTTCCTCTACACGTTTCGGAAATAGTAGTTCTCCGATGTATTTGAAGTAGCTTTTTGGTTTAAGACCTTGTTTTCTTCTTAAAGAGTTCACTTTGGGGTTCTTAAAACACAAAATTCTTGACTAGTTCGCTTTCTGGTCTTCTTAGCGCGTGTCTTGTCTTTAACTTCTCATTTACCCGTTTTTGCTTCACCATCTTGTAGACTTAAAAAAATCTCCCTCGCTAAATCTTAATATCAAACTAATGAAAGGGTATTTTTGCCCATAATTTAGTCTTGATAAAAAAATCCGTGTCCGTATTGTAGGACCCCATAATTCCGAGTCCGGATATTAAGATGTTTAAGATTCACTGGAATTGTCAGAATATTTTTTTATTCCAATAACACCAAAGATTTTTGTAAAGGTTCGTGCGTTTTCTTGTTTTTAATCTTTTAGCTGATATTTGAAAATCACTTACGTTACAGGTTTAAAAGAAGGGTTAGTACTACAGATCTTATTGATTTTAATTCAATTTACTAAGTAATTGAATTAATTTTTTAAAACTCAATGTATTAGTGTATACAGTCCTCCCAGAAACTATGGATTTGACCATATTTTGGGTTGAGTTATTTATGTTAAGACGTAAGTAATCATCTTTTCCGAAGATTTACCGACTGTTATTACGTAAAACTGAGGCTAAATTTTAGTTTAACCAAGAAGTAGAGACTTAAAGAAAAATCTTTGAATCAAAAACGAATTATTAAAAATCCAGTAACCCCAACTTTCAAGTATTTTAATTCCCATAAAAATCTATTAAAGGCTCATCATTTCCACAAATTAAAACAAAAATCAATTAAGCTGTCTTGAGACCTTTAAAAAAAAACAAGATTGACATAGACAGCTAGATAAAATTATATTAACCCTAGAAATTATTTTACTGACTACCACTTTGTTTATGTGTTATTGATGTTTGATTTAAATTCAAAAGAGGAATTAACATTTAAAAAAAAATGATTTTTAATAAAAATTTATTAATGAAGATCAATGAGTTTTTTTTTGTTTGTTCTATTTTTACAATCTCAATTCAAATCCCTGATCGAGCGGTTCGTTTTGTTTCAAGTTCGTGAAAATTGAGTTGGTATGCGAGATTTACTTTTGAATTCCATTGACGGTGGCATGCTTAAACGATCACATTTTTGACTTTTTGAACATTTTAATTTTAATGATGTTAAACCTAATAACAAGACAAAAAATTTTATTGAACAAAAAAAAAAATTAATTCTTGAATTAAAAAATTACCATAAACAAGAGGATTAGCTAAACAATTTGAAACTGCAAATATGAATAGAAAATTGTAAATTCTTGCATCTATTTTATAAGCCATACTTGGATCTAACCAAAATAAAACTGATATGGAATAGTACGGTGTCCAACAAATTAAAAATACAATCACTTAAATTAAAAATTTAAAGTTTAACTTTCATAAATGATGGATACAAAAATTCCTAAATTCCAGTGCTTGTTTAGAGGGTCTTTCCAATAGATGATATATGGTAGATTACTCTTAACTTGGAGATTTACTGGTAATCTTAAGGAGCTATAAAAACTATTTTTACTCTGGTAAAGAAACGTTAAATGATTGTTAACTTTAGGGCAAAACCCGGAATTTTTTTATTGAATGTTCGAATTTACTTTAAGCAATCTCTTGATTACCTTAAATACAAAATAATGTCTTAATTATTCCTTTTTACAACTTGGAGATCCAGAAGTTCTCTATCAGAATTTGTATCATAAGTAACAACAACTGAATGATTTGTACTTGAGACTGTCGATTTCCGTTTACTGAAGGTTTTGCAGACTCTTTCCATCCCCCTCTCTTGGAAAATATTTTCATTTGTTTCTCGAATTTTAGGTAATTCAGTATGCAAAACATGCCTAAGTTGTCAGATTTTTCAAATTTAGATAACCTGAACTTTTGGCATTTGGTAACCCTTAGGAGCCGTATTCTTCAAGCTAAAATATATCAATAAATAACCATGCAGAAAAACTGGTAACCACTTTTTTAGATAACTGAAGGTCTCTTCTTTCAGGAAATCAGTGGTCGCCTGGGAGATCAGAACACTCAAAAAACGAAAAATTGTAATTAAGATGCAATCGTAAAGAGCGGAATTGAGACTTTTCTTTATTGGAATATATGTATTTCTCAGTCCTTTACTCAATTTGCAATATTTATTGGTGTAAAGTCTACAAGGAAATTATCTCCATTTTAAAAATTTAAGACCAGTGATAACAAAATCTAATAAGATTAAAGTTGACTGATTCATCAAACAGACAATAATGGAAAGAGACGTTTGAAAGGCATCTTGAAGTTGAGGATCAATCGGATCAAGATCAAAAAGAATTTTCTTTATAACTTTTGAATGGTATTTGATAAACTGGTTCTGCAAAATGCTAAATATTAGATGAGGCTCTGCAAAAACTCTGCATACTGCAAAAAAATGCACGTCATTAAAAAGTATTTAATTCAACTGCGCAATTTAATTGCAGAGTTTTTGCAGAGCCACATCTAATATTTAGCATAGTTGTTGAATTATTTAGCATTTTGCAGAACCAGTTTATCAAATACCATTCAAAAGTTATAAAGAAAATTCTTTTTGATCTTGATCCGATTGATCCTCAACTTCAAGATGCCCATTTGAAAACCAGTTGTTAATTTTAACTTACCAATTGTAATTGCTAATTTTAAAGTCTTGCGCTTTGCCTTAATAATGGTGTCTTTTCTATTAGATGATATCAGCAGCATGCTATTTATATTATCTTTTTCTAGAAAAAAAGAATTTTAATAAAATTTTAATAAGCTTTGAATGTGTTTAAATTACTTTTATTTTGATTTAACTTTCCAATGATGACAATCAAAATGCGTCCATAAGTAATTACAATTACAAATAATGGTAAAAAAAATGTTATTGTCGAAACAAATACTTGATACAAAACAAAAGCAATTTTATAAAACGAATGTGAGTCGTGTGTCAATTCAAATTTAAAATCTAAACATTGTGTATACCAACGATGTTTTGGATGTGTTTTAAGGCTGAATACAAACACTTGTGGTATGGCACATGCAATACTACTTATCCATGCCGAATAGATTAAAAAACGTGTACGAAATTTTGAATGTTCTATGCGTAATGGATGTACTATGGCATAATAACGATCAATACATAACGATATAATTAAAAACGAAGCTAGATAAATTCCAACAGGACGTAAAAATTGAAATAATCGACAAGCTAAATCACCTGCTTGCCAATATACACTCAATTTCCAACCTATTTCAAGTGGTATTGTTATAAATGTAATTATCAAATCGGCTATTAAGAGATTAAACATGTACCGATGTATACGAAATTGCTCGCGGAATTTTGTGTTTTTGCGTAACATTATAAGTATTGATATGTTAAAAAACGATGATAAAACAAACAAAATAGAGTAGACGCTAATTGTAATTAGATTTGTTTGGGTCAATTTCATGTCATCATCAATACATCTATCGGGCGGTTTTTGATAAAATATACTCTGATTACATAATTCTTCCATCATTTATTTAAAAAGTTTTTTATTTTGTTTAAAAATCTAAATTTTGTGTGTTTGTATAAATGAAAAAAACGTAACATAAGATTGTTTAAAAAAAAATGTAATGTCTATCCAAAAATCGAATTTTCTATTTTATCTATTTTTGATGATTATTTGATTCTCAAATTATAGATTCGATGAGTTTTCGTGTCTAAATATTGCTAAATAAGCTTTTAGGTGAATGATTTATTTCAAGAAAGTACTTGAGAATAATTCACATGATTGATTATACAAAAAGGTTGAAGAAAATGTATATTGAACTGAAACAACTCGATATGATGACTTGTTCCTTAACCGGTAGACTCGCTTACTTGTCAAACAGAAATGGAATAACTTCCGCTTAATAATTAATAATTAAAAAAATAACTTTTTTAAATATGCAAATTGTAGATCTTTCAGTCTACTTTAAACAAAAAAAAAGATTATGGAATACTCTGATAAGATCGGTCCTAGATGAGATTTAACCCTTATCCGTCGGAAACCGGGTCAAAAATGACCCGAAAAATTGAAAAATAAAAAAATATTAAAAATTTGAGAAATTTTAGGAGAGTATTATAAGCGGTTAAATTAAAAATATCAATCCCAAAATTACATCAAACGACAGCTAAGAATATGAAGAATATTATTATGTTCACAGAATTTCGAAACTAAACCGGGTCATTTTTGACCCATTTCAGACGTTAACGTGATTTTTTATATTTCCGACGGATAAGGGTTAAAGGTTTAGATAAATAATAAGATCACTACTTACTATAAAGGCTGATACAAATACTTCAAACGAATCTTGATCTCAACCAAAAACTTTAAATTTAAATTTTTAAACACTCTTAAAAATGAGACAACTGTAAATCATGCACCCAGGTGCAATTTTTAAACGAAGCGATAAAAATTAGGTAGAGTAAATCACCAACTTCAAAATGATGCCCCCATTTAGACTCCTAGCGCTGTTATTTGGGGTGAAAAATGAGTTTTACAATTTAGTCATAAAGAACCCTCAGACACCCTCTATAAAAGTCCGACGCACCCACAACTTTCTTTATACCAAAAGAAAGCTCTTTTTACATAGTTCCAAAAAATGACCGCCATCTACTACTGTAAAAGTTAAAAAACTCGAATTCTCGGGAAAAAACATATAATTCTTGGAATATAATTTATTACAGGCTAGTGCCCAAAATTCTAATGAGATTAGTACTGAATTAGGAAAGAGTAATCGGTTAAAAATAATATTTACATTTACAATAAGTTTTTACATTAAATTTTGGAAAAGAGATTATAAATTCGTTTAAAAAGTTTTTACAATTTTTATGAATAAAAGTTTTGATTGTTTTTAAATTAGGTACAAGACTAGGATCACATATTGAAAGCTTATTAAACAATTTACAAAAAAAGTATTTAAAAGTTTTTTCTCCGTTTTTGTTTGATTATTTTGGTAATGTAAATTGCTGTTCACGTCTTAGATTGTAGTTTTGATTTTTTTCTCTTCTTGAATCAATCAAAGAGCGTTTTAAGATTGACGGTGCATTAGATCTAATTAGAATTGAGTTTCCAAAAATCAAAAGCTTGTTCAATACTCTGTGATGGAAAGTGTAAATATTGTACAGCTGAAGAAATGAATTGCAAAGTTCATTCATCAATCGATATTACGAAGTCTGATTAAGTTTCTGATAAAGTAAGTTATTTTTTCCAAAATTAATTAAAACGATCAAAAACTAATTAAGCTTAAATTTCGTGATAATTTCTTTATATACTGAAAACCCACCGATTAATAAGGAAAATTTCTTACGAGCTAGTAAACTGTGGTTTGAGATTCAAAATTTTAAAAACATTTCTCAAGTCGATAAAATTAAATATCTAAATTGTTTATAGTGTTATAACATAGCGTCATTTTAAGAGCCTTATTTTTGGCTTTGTAACGTAAACGCTAAATTCAAATTCTTAAATTAACAAAATTAAGATTATTCTGTTCAAAACAAAAAAAAATTAATGAGGATTTCTTAATGCTCCCAGAGTTTTTCTCTTCATTCAAACTGTTTTCAAAATATCTTTAACAAACTAATGAGTTCCATTTCACAACAGTAAAAACTAGAACTACACACTAACAAAATTGGATTTTAATCAGTTTTTATTGTAAGTCGACGATTTTGTTGTGTACATAAACAAAATGGTGGAACATCAATAATTTGATTTGATTCACGAAAATTTTAATTAAAATTTTCTTTTTTGAAATTTGAAGATTTTCAAAGAAACAAAATTTAGAAAATCTCTTTAATCGATTGATATAAATGTTAAGGGATTTAAAAAAAATATTTTTAATTTTTTTTTAAAATTTTTGAAAATGAAATTCGGTTGATCGTAGTAATGTGTCTGTGTTTCTTTAGAGATTAATCATAAGTGATTTCCGTCATTGTTTGTTTAGTAAAATACACTTAAATTTTGATGCCTCTTTTTTGATCCTATAGGGTAATGATTCTGGATGGAAGCCCAAATAAAAATATTAAATTCTAATCATTTTTAATTGTAATCAAATAAAAAAGATAATTTTTCAACAATTTTATTTTTTTTTTTCCAAGAAAATAAAACACCTTCTTGTTTTTAACAGATGTAATCATTCATTACCGAATAAAAAATAGACTATGCTCATGATTAAGATTCTTTTGAAATTTGATAAATTGATCGCTTTAAATTTAAAACTTGCTAATAATTGAAGACCTATATTTAGAACATTCTCAAACAGTTAAATGACTAGATGAGATTTTATTTGATCATCTAAAGATCCGAACCTCTTAGATTTTCAGTTTTTTTGTTCACGAGAAGATGTTTAAGTCTCTAGAATGATTTCTATTCGCTTCGTAATCAGAAAAAATGTTCTCGAAAAAAAAAATTATATCGAAATACGTGTGCTGTTGATGAAAACCTTGAGATGATTTGCATGAGCTTATTGCCAAATAATTTATTTCAAAAATTTTCAAATCATTTGTAGATTTTGAAAAGGAAACTTGTTTGTAACCCTTAATTTGACATTGATAACTTAGATTTTTAAAGTGCATATTCGATTGAAAAAAAAAACAAATTAATTTTTAAGAGCTCTTAAACGAAATCAATCTCTTTTTTTTTTGTTAAGATTTAATTCAAATCCTGTTTGAAACAATTTTTTTTTACTTGTCACGCTTTGCATCATAGGAGTTTAAATTTAAAAAGCTTGTGTGAACAATCACATAAATTAAGAGCCAAATAATTTTTGAGATGAATAATAAAACTTAATAAAGAGTTTCGATAGCTCTAAAACTAAAGTAGAAAAATCTTATTTAGCTTGAAATGAAATATTTTTTAATTATAAGTAATTGGTTAATAATTAATGGATCCTTGAAAAAAATAACACCCCCCTTTTGGTCCAAAAGCATACACCCGGGTATATCTCTTTTTGAAATAAACACTCCCCCCCCCCCCATTTTTACACCCCGTGTTTTTTTGGCTCTTTCAGGATCTGGTGTCATTTTTGTGTTACAATCAGTCTTTTAATCGTTCAAATTTGAATTAAAACTACCCTAAGTGCTTATTAATATTTTATCTTTTATTCCCTAAATAAAAGATTGGTTTTAATGTTTTTTAGTACGTAGATCATGAATTTCAGGTCAAAAATCTACAGCTCCGATTGTTTATATGTTTTAAAATAAGTGTACCTTGAAATTTTTTAAAATCATTTATTTTAATACAAAGTTTTATTTCTAAAAATCTACTCCGATCAGTTTGTTCAAAATTTTTTTTGTATATTTTTCTTTTTACGATCGAAGTTTGGCTGAATATCGCGTCAAAGACATTAGAGGCTGAGTATTTGTAAATATTAATTTTCATCGACCTTGAAAATTCGAAAATGGTCGGATTTTGATTTTTTTCTTTTTTAATCCTTAAAGTTGCACCCCTACTGTTGCAGCCTCGTGCACCTAGGTTAATTAATCACATACTTCGATTATAGGTTAAAATGAAAGTTATTGTCTCAAAAAATAAGTATTCAGCAAAAAAATAATTATTTCGATGAGTTTTGAAGCTGTTTATTTCCCGAAAATTTATGATTTGATTGAAAATAAACTGGTTCGAAAGGAGTTGAGGATATCATATTTGAAGAATTTTAAATTCTGATTATCCTAGAATATTTAGTTTATATCGAATTTCTAGCTTTTAAAATACAGATATTACACCTGAGAGTTGTTGTTTTCTGTCCTCTTTTAAATGGCAGGGGGTAATAATTTTGGAAATATCTATCTTCAGTTTTTTTTTTAAAGATAGCTAGCCTTTCTTTATTAAAATATTCAATAAGGCTTTACAATGTAAATCAACAACAACGGTAAGCATGTCAAAAGTTTGGATGCGTAAAAAAAGGCACGAAGGCATCTTAGATTGGTATAAATGAATTGATTATATATACATATGTATTGCTCGATGGATGGCTGGCTGAGACAGGTGAAGATTTTTCGTTTATTTTCAGTTCAATTCAAGAATATTGTTATGGTTTTCAGTCAAAATTTATGAAGTTATTACTAAAGTCTTAATGCACTTAGTTGTTTACATTTGTTTTTGAATTGGAGAAAAAAATGGCTTGAAACTGGTGAAGAGCTGACACAAGCAGATAATCATTAATGTTACAATCAAATTTTTTCATACGTTGTGAGATGATCTGGCTGTAATATGAAATGTCTTCGTCTTAATAACTTGAACTATGATAAGATATTCAACTATATATATTCATTTATCAATAAAATTAAATTTTTACTTGCTTAAACCATGTCTCCGCTGTCAAAAAAATTTTTTGCTTCTTAAGAATAACAAATTCCTGGCAAGTTTAAGTTTTTTAAGATTTTCTTTTTCTCAAACCGGTAAAAAATCTGTGCAAAGGGGGGTTTTGACCAAAATAAAAATTGATGCACTTGGATAACGAAGCTGTTAAATGTTAAAACTCGAGTTTCTCTCTCTAAATTCACCCATTAAAGCCAGCCTGAAGTTGCATAAGAAAAAAAATCATGTAAGTTTCATTTTTGCCAACTTCTTTTCAGTTTTTAAAAATACTTTTCACAATTTAGCAACATCAGCCCCCTTATTTTTGAACTTTTTTTTCATGTAAAAAAAGTTATGAGATAAGTTTTTTTGACAGCGAACATATACCAACCCCCTGGCCTGGTGTGTCAGAATTTCTAAAATGTTATCCCATGATTAAACATTTTTAAAATATTGTTGATTAAATATTTTTGATATATTTTGGAACAGTAAAGTAAAAAATTGGGAAATACAGTACAACGCTGAAATAAAGCAACAAAAAAACAAACAAAGTCTGAACAATGTTTATACATAAACAGAAAAATGTTTAAACATAAACAGAAAAATGTTTTTTATCAGACATGAACAAAAAAACATCTAATAAACAAAAAATGTTTTTTTATTTAAAGGGATAATTGATTATCAATTAAACCGCTTGTGAGAAAAAAATAAAAATAAAACTCCAATCCAAAAAAATCTCGAAAAAACAAAGAACATGTTTTTTTTTCTTTTTTAAAAACTGTCTTTTTGCTGTTTAAAAAATGTTCAATGTTTGAAATGTTTGAAATGTTTGTTTGTTTATTTTCAAACACGTGTTTAAAAAAAAACAAACATGCTGTTGCTTTATTTCAGCGTGGTACTGTACAGGTACTTTCATTTCTTTTGTTTAATCTAAAATAATTAAAACAAAAAAATCTTAAATTAATATTAAAAATTTAGATTTATTTGATTATATAAATTAACAATAGACTTTTTGATTGAAAAATTTCCAGAATTTTTGTTTGCGTTACGGATTAAAATTAAACTCGAAAACCTTTTAAGATCTAAACATTTTGAAAAAATGTTCTGTTGAAAAGCAAAACAAAACACTTAAGCAAGATTATTTACATCTTTAAGTAATTGAAAAACATGCTTATTATTTTTTTTTTGAAAAATATTTGATATGGTATTTTTCTAGGATCGGAATAAATTCCCTAATTACTGAATTTTAGATGCTCTTAGATTTCATGAATATAAAATTAGAATTAATTTGATTTAATAATATTTTTTTTAAGCTCAAATACCCTCTATTTCTAATTAGTAGATCAGTTTAGAAAATTATGAGAATCAATAAAATTAATCTATAGACAGTCATCAAATAAACATTAAGTATTCATGAATTTAAATCTTTTGTTTTGTATCCAGCGTGTATCCCTTATGAGTCTTTAAAGACAAAAGGTGAACAACTTTTTGGCAAACAATTCCTAAAAAAAAAATGAGCCAATGAAGGTTTATTTTGATCTATAGCAGCCCTCTGATAGGCAGAGTTTATAGGGTAAGGATACTTATATACGTAAAGTAGAACTTATTTTTTATTTATTTTATTTTATTTTTAAATGCTTATGTACACCCACTTACTAGAAGGAAGAACCTATCCGAGAGTAAGTGAGTTAATGAAGTTAAACGCTAAATTAGATTTACAATTTGGCCTTAATAACGTTTATTTTATTTAACCTTAATTAAGTAGAACCATTGAACGAGAATTTAGAGTAGAGGTCGAGTTCGCATTTTAGATGTTCAGATGGGTAGCTCTGATTTTGATGAACGTCCTACGGTAACTTGAGTCGTAACCATACCGTTTGCCGGTCCCAAGTCCGGATGAGAAAATTGGAGAGCGAATAAAAGGTTGTGTTGGAAATCGACTAATCTAATCATCTACTAAAACTAAAAAAATCAGCGTGCCATTTTGAAGCATATTTTAAGATATACAATTTCGTGTTTTAGCCCAGTTGGCTGATTAGTCGATTTTCAACACTAATCAAACGAATTTACAATGGTTATTTGATAATAGAATTTTACAAAGATCCACGTAAATTTCAGTAAATTATTAAATATTTAACAAAAATTTCTTAAGATACCGTAAAATCACAAAACAACAGAAAATTCCATATCTTACGGTTTTTGAAGTACATTAACGGTAAATTTTGGTAAAAATAAAAAATTCCCGCTATTTTTTAATTGAATTTCGAAAGATCACTGTGATCTTTGTAATCTATTTTTAATATTTAGAAAAAAGAAGGTTCCAAAGTTGAAGAAATCTCACTTCTTTCCAAGATTCCCTAAAAATTTATTTCTTAACGGTAATTTTTTTTCAAACTTTGAGTGAAATGCTACCAACTTTAATTGCAAACCTATCAATATTTGTAATGCCATTCTTGAAGATTATTCTTGAAACACTTTCCAATACTTTATTGATTTACCGTATTTTGATTTTATGGTTTGGTGAACCTTAACTAAAAAAAATAATTTCTTTAATTCTTGGCGATGCAAATGATGATTTTTGTAATGTTATAAAAATAAGGCTTATCGAGAGAAAATTATTAGTAAAAACTAAAATAATTCTTCTCCTTTTTTTAGCTCTTCTAATTTTTTTTTTCGACGCTTAAGACCACTCTACCCCGTTTTTGGTTTTCTACATTTTATTCTTTTGTCTGTGGTGTGGTTTGATTAGGATGTTCAGAACTTGTTTGATTTAAATGATTAAACTGTGTTATTGATAAGATTGTGATGAATTTGGTATTGTTTCGATTGTGTTAGTGTTGGTTAGATTGGTGTATATTCTGATGGTATTCACTGTTGACTCGTTTGATGGTCATTGAAATTGTGTTCATTGGGTTTATTGAGACTGGTTTGGAACTAATAGATTTAAATGGGATTAATCTTAATGATGTGATAAAGATACCCCGCAATTATTTTTAAAATCACTATAACATCCCAGTCAATCAATTTCAAATGTAAAACCGCTAAATGATCACTGAGGAAGGGGCTGTTTCATCAATTGTCCTTTTTACTTTACTCATAATTCTTATCAAAGATCAAATATGTTATTTCGGAAGAATATACTAATCTATTTATTAGTCGATGTCTTTGATCTAATTATTTATAGACAAATTATTCCTACCAAAAAGAATATGAACAAGTTTTCAGAAAACTTATTCTGAAGTCTGAAACTTAAGGATAATAATTTAAGGAGTGTAGCATATCGATTAGCACTTGTATATACTCTAGAAATTTTACGTTGGATTCAATTTTGAGTAAAATTGATGAAACAGCCCCTTCCTCAGTGATCATTTACTGCACTTCTACCGAACTTTTGGTGGCAAGCGTAGCCGTACCGAAGCGTACCATACCCTTCTCGTAGCGTAGCAACGCGTATCCCCTCCGAAGCATAGCGTCCCGTGATAAAGCGTACCGTATTCACCGTACCGTACTCAACAAAAAAAATTATTACGCTACGGCACGCTTCGCCCTCTTGTTGCTAAGCTTCGCTTTGGTACGGCTACGCTACGGTTAAAGTTCGGTAGAAGTGCAGTACATTTGAGATTGATTGACTGGAATGGGAGAGATGGAAGCTTATACATGGGCTTAGTTTTTGGGTTTAAGTGCACTTCGTATCAAGGTAATACGGTACGCTTCCTTTTTGGTTTTAGAGGAAAATGTTATCGATCTTTTCAAAATCGATCATATACTAGACATCTTTAAAAATTCAACCGATAAAATATCTGGCATTTTTTATTTAATCAAAATTTCTGTAAATTTACTTGAAAAACCGTAAAAAATGGTAAAATCCGAATTTTTGTCTTTTGTGATTTTACGGTAAAAACTCTATTATTCACGTAAATTTATAAAATCCTGATATATATTATTGTAGAATATTCAGGATGTTATTTTGCTCTTGAGAGTAAAGAAAACTAGAATTGTAGTCTAATTTTAAAATTACTATAACAATAGGTCTATAACAAGAGCTTCTAGTTTTCTCGAATATTTGCTTGTTATAGATCAATGCAATTTTGATCTCTTGTTAGAAAATAATTTTGAAATTAAAAAAATCTTTTTCGTTTTAGATTTTTTTCGATTTCATCAAAAATGCTTTGAAAAAAAGATACCTCTTGGGAAACGTTTAAATAAAAAATTCTATTTAAAAATAAAATATTATGAACAGATTCAAAGCCATTTTTCTTACAAACAACTTACAGTGATTTGGGTACAATTACCAATATCGAAGTAAATCAAGTTTGTGTTGTCAATTTTTCAATTGAAGCAGGCTTAAAATAAGGATCAATAACACGGACAAAAAAAGCTTTTAAACTTGAAAAATATTAAAATTTAAAAAGAAATGACTAGAAACCTTTTAAGAAAATAAAAAAAAAACAACAAACTTTTTCTTTGTTTTAAATCGTACAAAGTCAAAGATTATTAAACATTACTTTGGTATCTAAAAAATGAAATTAATAATAAACTAAAAAAACACTTTATAAAAAAAAATGTATAAAATTTTTTTTTTCTAATTAAAAATTCCAATGTTTGATTTTAATCTTGTGATGATTTTAACACAGGTGAACAAAAATAAACGTAAGAAAAAAAAAGAAATTCTTAAATCTTAACTCAAAATTTCAAAATTGAAATTTCAAAATCATTTTTTTATTAAAAATGAGCCGAAAAATTTATAAAATAGGTGGATCTCGATATTACGACGATTATGATGATACAGAAGAGGACTATGAAGTTGTGGTTGCGAGTAAACCACGCACTAAATATGTCTATGCAAACGATTACAAAAACGATGATGAACAAGTTTATGTAATCAATGGAAAATATTATAAACGAACTGAAAAAAAAAAGCCTAGTTATGCTTTTTTAGACGAAGAATACGACGAGTATCCAGAGGAGAAGATTTTTTATACACCAAGACGAAGACGCTCGGCTGAAAAAGTTTATGTTCTTGACAACGAGAGAGATGATGATTTTTTTCCAGAAGACATGTTCGAGTATCAAGAAGAGGATTTATCGTATCGCCCACCACCAAGGGTTTACGTACCTCCAAGATCTAAAAATCCATCTAGATCTCGTAGTATGGAACAGTTATCACCAAGACGTTACCCATCTGAACCTAAAAATCAATTACATCACAGTATTCTTAACCAAAAATTTACTAAACCAAATCATAGACGTGAAATAGATGAACCAAAAGTACGCGATAAACCAATACTCAATCGACCCGTGATATATGGAGGTGCTGTTGTTTATAAATAGAATTTTTTTTTGATTGACACAAATTTGTAATCGAATTAATTAGGGTGATCAAGTGAAAACATTTTTTCTTAATGAAATAATCTTTTATTTTTAATGAATCTAATTATTGGAATATTCCTTTTTCTTTTTTTTCACAAACATTTTAATTTCCTTGTTTTATAGAACAAATAAAGTTTAATTAGTTTTTAATTGTGCCTCTCTTAAATCCTGCACTGATACAAGGAGTTTAAATTAAGCTTCGAACGAGAATGTAAAGCATTTTATTCGGATTGAATCATATCGAATCATTAAATGGCTCCCTAAAGAATAAGTGCCCAAAAAATTGATTTTTTTTTTTAATAAAAAAAAATTTATTTTCTTGCCGATTATGTTACTAAAGACTCTTAAAAAATCTCTAATTTTTTTTTTAATTTTTTGGATGGAACATCTATCAAAGGTGTATAGAGATTTTTTTCAAGGGATAAGGCATCGAGTTTCTTTTCTCTAAATCAATCAATTAAATATTTAAAGATATATTTGTTCATTTTGAAAAAAATTTCCTATTGAAATTTAGAAATGACAATTTAATAAACGTTTTCTATTTTATCTAAGTCTTAATTTAATCAATCTCGACAACTGACGTCAACTATTGGCTTTTAATGTCATTCTTTTGAAACAGGATAGTTAAAATTTTGTGTTTCAAAATACCGTTAATTCATCCTAAACTAATGTAATTATCCGGTATTATATAAAAATGAGCCTAATACAAAAGCGGAACTAATTCATTCACGTGACTAATAAAATAGCAAAGTCAATTTCGTTTATTGGATATATAAAGTTTGAAAATCTTCTCCTCAGTATCAAATTTAGGTGAATTAGGGGTTTAAAATACTGAAAAGCATGACTCCAATGACGATATATTCAATGTCGAGTTTGCTTTTAAAATATCTGAAGAGAATCTTCTAAAACGAGCACGCAATGAGGAATTATCAATCAATAAAATTGTTCACAAATTGCCGAGCTTTCAAGACCTTGGTCTCTCAAAACCTTCGTAACCTATTTTTTGGATACTTGGTTTGAAGGGAACTTTAAACCTATCGTGTTGAATCATGCTAACACAATAGGCCCTGTGATATCCAAGCTATACTAATAACAATTGATTACTTAGTTTCCAATCAATATTCTTATTAGTTACAGACTTGTATTTAAGTTATCTTTATTTTACATATTTTAGTGATGACTTTGTTAATAAAATGAAATAGAAATATTCTTTATTTCACTCTTCCCTCATGGATATTACAACTGGCGACGAGGAAAAAGAACAAGAAGACAAACGAAGAGAACCTATAAAGAAACGAAACATAGAAAGTGGTCAAAGAAGCTATTAAAGAAACGACTCATGAAGCAGTCAAAAAAGAGGTCCATGAAGCGATTCGTGAATTGATCCAAGAAGCGATCAAAAATGAAGCAAAAAAAGCGATACATGAACCAGTCAGATAAGCAGACAAAAGAAGAAAAATTAAAGTGTATTGATTGATAATTTCCAGCAAAGATCAAGACAATGGTGAAAGTAACAAAGATTACGTAAAGCCAGTCGAGGAGGTTGAGAGTCGATCCAAAGTTAGTTTGAATGGAGAAGCAACAATTGAAATTGTTCATGAATGAGTCGAAAACCGAAGAGTTAAGCACTCAGTTAAACAAGTCATGGCCTGACTTAAACGAACCATAGGAGTTCAAATGATTTCAGATTAATGTTTGGATATGTTCTCAAAAAGATTGGTGATAGGTTTAATAAAAATGCAACCAACGCATTATGAAGCTTACCAGGTTCTTTCGACTTTAAAAAAAGAGGGAAGATGTGATATCCAAGCTATACTAATAACAATTGATTACTTAGTTTCCAATCAATATTCTTATTAGTTACAGACTTGTATTTAAGTTATCTTTATTTTACATATTTTAGTGATGACTTTGTTAATAAAATGAAATAGAAATATTCTTTATTTCACTCTTCCCTCATGGATATTACAGGCCCTCGTTATAATAATCATGTGGAAGTTTTTCACTTAAAACTCAACAATTGGATTAAAAAACATCGTCTTGAACTTATCGAATTATTCAAATAAATTGAGAACGAGGTGTTTAATAGTTGTTTAATGGGGAAGTCATCTCCAACCTTGAGAAAAAAAGCAAAAAAAACATTTCAAAGTCGAAATTTCGTCATCAATACTGATTACTCGTTAAGTAACATATCAAACTTGGTAATTCTCCTTCTTCAGGTTCTGAAAATTCAATAAGAAGAGTAATTTTGTTTTGGAAAAATGAGTTGGACCCACTATTGGAAAGAAAAATTCTGTTTGATTCTCTAATTTTTAAGTCCTAAAAAAAAGTCTCAGTCCTTTGTTATTCCGGAAACTATTGGGTTTTCCGAGACCATGCGGTTTTTTTAGGTCATTTGCTCATTACATCAAAAGTTATGAAATATAATTTTTTTTTTAATTCTAAAATGGTGACAACCATTTTGGAACATCACTATTAACATTTTACAACCATGATATCTTAAAAAAAAAGCACTTTCAAATTAAGCTGTAAAAAGTTGAGAGTTACAGTGGTGCTACGATAGTTGTATTTTACTAAATTTTACGTAAATTATTGTAAATTTACTATTTTTTCCGTAAAATCAAGTAAATTTACGTAATTTTACCTAAGTGAAAAGTGGTAAATTGACTAATTTTGACGTAAAAAATGACAATTTTACGTAAATTTTGGTAAATATCAAAATGTCCAAAAAAATTTCGACCCTCTATTAGTCTTTTAGTGACATAAATCAACACTGAAGTCGGAATGAGATTTTTTGTTTGTAGTATAAAGGTTAATGTATCAGTAAATATCGATTTTTTTCTAAGTGAGTTAAATATTAAGTTTTTATCAACAATTGTTGTAAAATTAGTCTGAATTTTTTTTAGACATTTTGATATTTACCAAAATTTACGTAAAATTGTCATTTTTTACGTCAAAATTAGTCAATTTTCCACTTTTCACTTAGGTAAAATTACGTAAATTTACTTGATTTTACGGAAAAAATAGTAAATTTACAATAATTTACGTAAAATTTAGTAAAATACAAATATCGTAGCACCACTGTAAAACATTTAAAAAAATTATTTTCAAGTTATTTCGGAATAATTTAAAAAATTCAGAACGGGAAGACAATTTAAAAAAAAAGTCTCAAATGATTCGCAACAAAAAAATGCTTTCTCTTAACCTGCTTGCTCAATTTTCATGAGCAATTTATAATAAATATTATTTCTACATTTATGCCTTGAACCCTCCTATCTGATTTTATAATCTTGTTCTTCTCAAAAGGTTAAAAAACAAAAAAATATATATATTTTTTTTTTAAACCCCAGTCCTAGTCCCATGAAAGCATTTTTCAATTTGAGATTAGATAAATTTAGTAAAATCAATGAGGAATTTATTCTTACATGCAACAATAAATTAACTTAAAATAGATCAAATTAAAAAACATTATTGATTATTATCTGTTACAGCTTGAGTTTTTTTTTCATCTCAATTAAGCAATTGATCCGTATAATGATATTGTTCATGTATTTACCTAAATTTGATCCAAGATTTTTACTTTTGCATCTCTCTTAAAAATAATAACAATCTAAAAATAACCACTCTTCATGGAACATGTTGGCTTTGTAAAAAGATTATAAATAAATCCTTACATGTTGTCGGATGTTTTTTGTTTCTCTCATATTTCAATTTTTGTATCAAATTTTGATAAAACGCTCCGAACAAATTCTAATGCTTTATTGGATAAGCTAATATATTTTTTTCTGTTTTCTTTTAAACCTATTTTTAAGACTCTTGCCAGAGGCATTAGTATTCAATTAGAGAAACAAGAAATTAGCTTTAAATATAAATTAGGAGACTAAATTTCGCAATTTAATACATTGATCCGTTTATGAAACTTTTAGGTAAAAGAGTTCCCAGAGGGAAAATTAAAAAAAATGGAAAAAATTACTAAAAACACTGATGCTTCATGATTGTCTCCAGCCTTTTAAAAAAAAAATTTTTTTTTTCACATACTTGAAACATGAAGAAAATGCTAATTATTATGATTCCCAAGATGTCTAAGAAATTCATAAAAACTTAATCGAAAAAACAATCTAGATTTTAATGGTATTTCGAAGTTAAGAAGACAAACCTTATTTGAAATTTAATTGAGCGAATAATATAAGTACAAAATTAATTCATTCCGACACGTGCAGGAATATTTATTTTCGCGTGCGATTGGCACAATAATTACAAAAATTGAAAGCTTTTCTTGAAAATTTATTTAAAAAGTATCTACAGTCCTGGTCATTCCCAGGTTCCTTTCATGAACGTTCATGAACGTTCACATTTAAATTGTTCCCCAACGTTCACCAATGTTCCCAAGTTTTCCCAAAGTTTCCCAAGTTTTCCAAAGTTTTCCCAAAGTTTCCCAAAATTTCCGAAAGTTTCCAAAATTTTATAAAAGTTTCTTTAAAAAATTTTAATTTTTTCAACTTTATTCGAATGAAATAAGAAAAAAGGGAATTTATTTTTTCGTAAAAAATTTAAAAAAGTAAAAATAAAAAAAAAAACTTTTTCAAAAAAATTACAAGTTTTTAATGTTGGCTTATTTTTTTTTCTTCGGGAAAGTTGTAAAGGTAGCTTTTACTCATCCATTGAACCCAAAAGCTTTCCAATATTTAAAGATTGGCGAATGCTTCTAAAGTGAAATAGCCTAATGAGTTGGTTAAGAAAACGAGTGTATACCTAGAAGAGGTCATATTTTAATTTTCTGATTAAATTCCCAATTGATATTTTGTAAAATTTATTCAATTGTAAATTTTATTCTTCAAAAGTAATTTCTTTATTCTATATAAGTTTTTTTTTATGCGTCAAACGATTTTTTCCGTTTGCATAAGGATGATATCGAAGTTGAAAAATTATATCATGTTTGAATTATAAAAAATTTTTAACGATGCTAAATATTTATGAAAAAATGTAATTTCTCGAAATTAATTCTACATTTCCTAAGGAGGTTAAACGGACTAACGAAAAAATATCTCATTTTGCAAATTCACTAAATAGTAAAGTTTCGGCAAAAACAACCCAGAAAATTGTTAAGAGATATCACAGGCAAAATTTTTCTTACCTGCATCTTGTATTACAAATAATCGCTTTTATCTCAATTCTGAGTTTCGGTTGATCTTTAGGTCGTGACAGTGGTCAATGACCGATCCAAACCTTGTTTTAAATAAACATGATTTGAAATTGTCTTTCTTAAGAAAGACTTTAAGACTTGTTCAGTGAAAAAAAAATCTTGACACTTTTTATTTAGGAAAGTTTGGATCAAAAGCTTCCCAAACAAGAAAACTCAAAAAAAAATAATATTAATCGACGTAGAAATAATTGCAATTAATGAATAAGTTTTGAAAAAAAGAGAAACATCATCTCACGAGATTGAAAAAAAGTTGAATCTAAAGTGTAGTGCTAGAACAGTTCAAAGAACCCTCAATCTGGGATTTTCTGAAAACTAGGCTTTTTTAACAATAACTCTTTTGTGACCGTATTCGGTTGCACATTAACGCAGTGTTATGCAAGTAGAAACGATAATTTATTTATATCTCCATTAATTCTTAACAAAACACCTAAATTTAATTTTTTGTTGCTTCAAATTATTTTGAAAAAATTTAAAATTTAAAATTTTTTAAGGTAACTTTGGGAAAATTTTGGAAACTTTGGGAACATTGGTGAACGTTGGGGAACAATTTAAATGTGAACGTTCATGAACGTTCCCAAGAGGAACCTGGGAATGACCAGGACTGTAGGTTAATTCTATCAATTTAGAAATCGCAAAAAATAGACCTTTCTATGTCGATTTTGATAAAAATTTGCGTCTGGAGCATGGAGTACTTGAAAAAAAAATTCCCAACACGAGGCCTATTTAGAAATTTTTACATGCCTAGACCCCCTCCCCCCTGTCAAAAAACCTTTTTCAATTTAAGAATACGACCCCTCCCCTAAAATTTCACATTCCAATTTTTTTAAGCTATTTTTCTCCTGTTAATAAAAATTTGAAACTTAAAAAGCCTTTAATTTTCACAAGTTCACCTCGTCTTCGTTAAAACATAGAAAAAAAATACCTCAACTTGCTCGCTGATCTCCCTCCATTATCTCAACGAAAGTTGAGGCTAAATTGTCAAATTTGCCATCGAATCTTTACCAAACACTCGAGTTTAACTTTTTAATCTTAGGCAACAAAGCAAGAGAGGTGTTGTCAGAAACTTTTGGGTAGTGTTGCGAACCTCTGGACATGGGAACTCCTTCTTTCATAAAATCTTCGAAGACCCCTCACCAATTACTCATTTACTGAAAAGTGTATAAGCTTATTTTTTTTTTTTGAAAAAAATGGCCCATTCATGGTTCAAATTAGACTATAATTATAATCTCTTTCATGTATTCCTTCGTAAGAATCGTTATCCATTCAAAACTTGTCTTCTGGTATTTTATTTTAGAGGTAAACAGAATATATAAAAAGGTGAATGCAAAATAATGTAAAGAAAAGTTTCGAGCAAAAAATCCATTCTAGTTAACGATAGAGTGGGAAAGAAGAGCAGTAGAGGAGGAGTGAAAGAGTTTTAAATTATTAATGAATCTTTTTAAATTAAATTTTTTATTTTTGCTACTAAACACCCCCCCCCCCTCCTTAATTTTTGAACTTTTTTTACATTTTAAGATTTTATAATACATGTAAAAAAGCTATCAGAAAAGCCTTTTGACAGGCAAAATATACCCCCCACCCCGGCCTCGTGAGGCAAAATTTCTAAAATGTTGCCCCATGTCTGGAGGTTATATCCCTCTAAGTAATGTACGTATCTTGTCATCTATCAAAAATCCTGTAACTTTCTAATTGTACGATTGAAGCATAAATCTACTTTAAAAATGAAAACAGATATAAATAGATATTTACCAATATCTTAAGAGAACGTCTAAAAGGGTGCATGTATCTATGTATCTTTTGAGTCAACTTGATCAGGGTAACGCTGGATTCATCTGCTTGTAGTCAAGCGTTCACTCGCTAACAAAATAAATTCGAATTTAAACAAATTGTAAAACAAAAAAATTTTCAATTTTGCATTTATTAAGAAAACTAGACTAGAATATAATTTCCTACTTGTCATTAACCAATTATTTTTTAAGATTTCTCAAACGTCTAAAAATCATGATATTTATGACATTTTAATTTTATCAAACAACAAACATGATTACAAAGTAGCGTAATAATCGATTTTGATACAATATTCCTAATAACAGTATGAAAAATATGCATATAATATTGTTTTGCTTCAAGTTTTGTTACTTTTAAGTTAATTATCTAAATTAATAGTGATATAGCTTTTGCCAATCTTGCTGTTAAAACAATCAAAAAGCTTAATTAACATAATTGATCTCTGAAAGGCATTTTATTCTATAGAATAACTATTATTTGTTTGACTTCAATGAAAGACAAGCTTTTAACATACATTTTAAATCAATTGATTTTCTTTTTTATGTTCAGCTTAAACTTGGAAGAAATCAGTTACGACAAGTATCGATCAAATTTTTTAAGAATAAAAGCTTTTTGTTTCAGTTTTAATTATTAATATCTTATAAGACAATGTTAACCCTAGATATTAGGATTATAATATTTAAATGTTTTTTTTTGATTAATAATTGATTTGAATTTATTGAATTTCCTTGAATGACATGAAACTTCTTTGAGATAAATATTTAAAAAAACTTAAAGTATCTTGTCCTACCAAAGAGAAATAATTTTCCAAAGTACTGAAATTTTGAATTGAAAAACAAACCCTGTTTATCAATCTCAAAGGTACTAAAAACAGTATTTTCAGCCTCATGATTCTCTAACCGCCTAAAATTACCCCTAATAATGAGTACCCGAGATGTTGGTCATAAAAGATTTTGTGAATATTCCAAGTAAGAGTTTGCACTAGTGAGAAGTATTTTGAAAACATTCTAAACATATTAATAATAGTCCCTCAGTATCCTAAATATTTCAGATCTGTTTTTACTTTTAAGAGTCTGAACCGCTCTTAATTTTTTCTATTCTATCAGAAAATGGGTGTCCAGAAACTTGCAGAACTATTTTCTTTATTTGAAATATTATGGACGAAAAAAGATGAACAAGAATATCGGTTACCGAAAGCTAGTAGACCTTTTTTTTAACGGAAAAGTGGTGGAATATGTTTTAGCAATGGCTATGGACATTGATTTAAACAAAGAAGCCTTATATCTTAAAAAAACACCAGGATACTCATTACATCATTAGAAAAGCACCTCCATTATAACTAGATCCTGAATAGAGAGAGAGACTGAGAGGATAACAACCCGTTAATTAGTTATTTGTAAAGTACATTTAAATTTGACAGATTTAAAGCCTTTTTATATCAAAAAATAACAATTATTCGAAACATTGTTTAGTTAAAATCCGGAATTTTAATTGACTTTTAACGTCGGAATATGTTGTTTCAATAATTTTATAAAAATGGTGCATTTTTTGTTATTTACAAAAATCGTTTTTTTTCTTGCTTAAATTAACTATCACGGATATAAAATTGATTATAGCTCAATTCCTTAAAATTATTTAATGTCGAAAGATTTCACGTTTTAGTTACAAAACATGGAAGATTACGGTTATTAATTTATTTGAGTCTAAAAAGAAAAGATGGTAATGATTTAATATTTCCATGCAGACATATGAACCCATTGATATAAAGATATTGGGTGGGTATAAATTTTATGGGTTACCCAACTCAGAAATATAGCTATTCAAAAATTTATGAGTAACCCATACCCACTCAATATCATAAAATTAATGGGTACATATGTCTGTTTCCGCGCTAATAAAAAAACGATTCGACTAATAGTAACTAAAAAAATCTTATATAAAATAAGCTTCCCAAAAGAATACTCAAAAATTTGATTTTCAATTAATTAAATCGTTCAATTCAAGTCGATCTAGATCTGAATCATTTTCTGATGGATAACTCGAAGGCGTATGATATCTTTTCAACAAAAACGTCAATATCACTTTAATTCTCGGGAAAAAAATAGAACAATAATTAAAACAAATGAATCAAAATTGTAATAAAATATAATTCTATAAGGATTAAAAAATTTATATTGAACAACAAAAATAACAATGACAATCTTGATTTCTTTATTCAATCATATTAAATGATACATTACATAAAATTTCCGAGTTATTTATTTAATTAATTTTTCATTTTACAATTTTCCTAAAACTTCCATCTTGTTTACTAAGACATTATTGAATAAAGTTAACGAGTACAAGTAGAGTTCGATTCGATAACATGTAAAAAATAAACTAGACAAGGCTTTTGCTGCTTTCAATACAGTGAGACCTCGATTTTGTGAAGTGTCTGGGTAAATGCAAAAAATTCCACAAATTCAAACCAGAAATACATTAAAGGTGTTAGGGAGCGTCTCTCTTTTTTATTTCACAAAATCACGGTTTCACAAAATAGAGGGTAACAAAATCGAGGTTACACTGTAACAATTTTCGATAGTTTTAAGAGGGTTATTTTTTAAAAATTTTCTTTAAACTTTGAACTATAAAATGTCATCGCCATTTTAAGAATCGGTAAAAGAGATCAAAGGCCGTTCTTGATGTATAACTAACAAATTATGTTAATAGACTTTTACATGTTAACAGTAATCTCGTGTTTTCTTAAAAGAATTTGTAATTAACTGGAGTTTTTTCTAACTTCCTGCAACTCAAGAGAACGTCCCTTGTTGATAAAAACTTACTTGAAAATATTAAGCTTCACTTGTCTTTAGCACCTTTTGAAATATGTATGAATTAAACTACATAGGAATTTTTGAGCTTTTAATTTTAAGTACGAGTTTGATTAAGAAAACATCTTGTTTTTATGCAATGAATTTTTTTGATTTCAATTTTAAATCAGTCTGTAGAATATCTAATAAATTTTTTGTTTAAAAAATTTCCATAACCCTAATTTCCGGAATCGCCGACATAATATTTTTTATTTAATTTTTTTTCTAAATTCATTTTAGAGACTTGAGTATATTTTAATGCGTGTTAAATTTCGTATGGTTTTCTATTTTTATCTTTTTATTCTAAAATGACAAAAAATTTATTTGAAACTGTTGTTGTTATTGACGTGAAAGACTTAAAAAAACATAAATTAATTGAGCAAATTTAGGTTAATAAAATAGACAACTCGTTTCCTTGGAACAATAATGAAATGATCAGTTAAGATTTTTATTTTAGCTAGAATTTAATCTAAAATTTTAATTAGAAAAAAAACTGCTTTACATTAAACAAATTTTTGAATTTAATTTCTTATAAAATCTTTTAAGAAGATAAAAAAACATCAATTATTCTATTGATTTTAAGAATCAAAAGAAAAATTAATCATAGCTTTTTTTTAAATGGTTCGAACATACTCATGTATTATATCTAAAGAATATAATAAGATACCCACTTGAATGAACTATTTAATGATATTGTGACATTTAGCGTATTATTAACGACTTTTGGGTCGTGATAAATTTAGCGATAAGAAGACAAAAACAACTATCATGGATACTTTGCAGATTGTCAATTAATCTTTATCATTTGAGTCAATAAACCAAACGCAAATTGATCGAGGACAAGGTAAATAATAATAATAATAAAGAAAAAGCTATGATCTGGACCAGAGTTCGGGAATCAGCAATTTTGGAAAGACTCAGTCTCAATCCCAGTCTTTAACATTTCAATGACTCGGACTCGAGTCTGAGTCTTTCGAAAAAATTGAAAGACTTAAAATCCCAGTCTCGAATCCCACCAAAAACAAAGACTCGAGTCTTATTGGGACTGAGTCTTTAAATATTTGAAAAAACTTTTTTTTATTATTTTTGGCTCATTAGAAAATACTCATAAGGCCTAAAAAAATTTAATCATCTTTGCAGGGGTTGAAAATTTTGTTTAAAAATTCGTCGTGCAAAATTTTATTTTTCCTGAGGTGTCGAAAAAGATTTGAAGACGTGTCATTGAGTTTGTATTTGATCGGAACAAGTGACTCCGTTATCATCTTGTTTAAATTTTTTACATTGTAAAACGGGTGGAAGATCGCTTACAACGTCCAAAAGACAAAGGAATGTTTTTATTCTAATTTTCAATTTCAATTATCTCAGATATGAATAATGAAAGCGACAAGAATAAAATATAATACGTTTACTATGAAAATTAATTGCTTTGTAATTTATAATTGAATAAAAGAAACCGAAACAGAAAAGAAAAACGATTCATGAGAAAATTTTTTTTCAAAAAGTCAAACGTTCATCTAAAAAATAATTTACAATTTAAAAGTGCAATCCTAATTAGAATTTAGAATTTAAAGACTCGAGTCTTTCGATACTTCAAAGACTTGACTCGAGTCTGAGTCTCAACTTTCACAAGACTGAGTCTTTGAGTCTGAGTCTTAAAAATAATGAGATCAAAGACTCGGATTTTGGGACTCGGTGGGACTCAGTCTGGACTCGAGTCCCAAAGACTCGAGTCTTTGATTTCGATTCCCGAACTCTGATCTGGACAAACCACATAAAATGAGGTTTTACCCCCACTGTGATAGCTTGTTTAAATATATAAAGTCAATTTTGTTTTTAAATTCATTAACAGTAGTTGAGTTCACAATTTCTTTGGTCAATATATTCCAAACGCTTGATGTTCTATTTGTGAAAAAGTTATATCTTTGATCGCAATTTTTGACCAGTTGTCTCTCCATAACGTATTCATGACTTCTCGAAGTTTGACGGAAACAATTGCTTTCTCCATTTTTAGACAACAAAGGTTTAAGGTGAACCATTTTATCTTGTCGTTACCTTTTACAATCTTAAATATTTGTATTTAATCACCCCTTAGTCTTCTTGTTTCAAGTGTTGTTAAATTCATGACTTTAAGTCTATCATTGTACTCAAATCTTCTAACTTCAAGGGGTAGTTTAGTGGCCCTCCTTTGGACAGATTCACCATGCCTAAAACTTTATTGGCTCTACCTGCGCACGCGTTTACTTGGTCAGACCATTTCAAATCATTTGAAACAATAATACCCAGGTCTCTCTCTGAAGTTGTTTCTAGGAGTGATTGATTGTTGATTTCATAGTTAAATTTTGGGTTCTTGTCGCCAAGGTACATCACTTTACACTTGTCTGTATTCAGCGCAACCAACCAATCTTTAGTCCAGTATTCTTTGAAGATCTCTTTTGAGGGTGGAGCAACAGTCAACATTTTCGATCATTGTACAAATCTTCGTGTAATCCGCAAACATTTCGATTAAATTTTCAATAAGCTCCGGTAGGTCGTTAATATATAGAATGAATAAAATCGGACCAATTACTGAACCTAGCGGTATTATTAAGTGATGATTTTTTTGATTGCAAATAACGAGCTTTGTAAAAGACATGTAGGGACATGGACAATTAAATTGTATGGTAGTAGTAGTACTGCTGATACTTCTATTTTGTTTATGTTAGTGTTTGACGGTGGATGCATTTGGCCGTTCAGTGTTTGAGTTAAAACTAACGGCCATGGGGCCAGCTGTTTGAATTTTGCCAGCCATGTTGGAATTTGAAATATGGCCGAAAATATTTTGAATGTATAATGATAAAGCCTACACAACGTTGTAAAGCCTTCACCGTAAATCATTTTTTATCGGAGAATATTTCAATCGGAGTCAAGAAATATTAACAACAGGTTGTTGAAATTTTTGGAAGTAAGAACTGACAGAAGTAAATATTGAAAGATTTTTGAAATCAGATTTAATAATAATGATAGATGTTGTCTCATTGTTGGCTTGAATCAAAGAGAATGCTAGAAGGAATCTCAATTTTAAAGCTGTTCATAAGAAGATTTATTTTTTAAAACTTTAAAATGTACTTTTAGCATAGTATAACACTAAGCTTATTAACTGAGTGTGTTGTCTATCAATGTTTTTTTTTTATGAAAAATTGCAATAAATGTATTTTATAAGATTGAATGTATGCTGCCGATTTATTTAATGGGAGATCTTTAGAAAATATTTTTTTTAAAAATTTAATTATTTTGCTTTTTAAATAAAGATTAAAATTAAAAGATTATTTTTAATTTTGTTATCCTTTAAATCTTATGGCATCACTTGGTAATAGATGTTTGAAAAATGACTTCTTAAAAGTTCCGGTTAAATTAATCGGGATTTTTTAGATATACATGCACTTCAAACGAAATAACTTGAACTTGAATGAAACGTCTCAAGCTTTAAGAGCATAAAATTTTGAACAAGTTTGCTTCAAAAAAATCCGATCTTTTTGAAGGATTTGATTTCCAGAACATGTAAAATTGAAAATTTACTTTTTAAAGCTAAAAATTAATACAAATTCACTTTTCAAAGAAGAACGGGATAATAATGGACAAAAAAAATTTCTATAGAAAATTTCAGACACTCAATCAACTATTGAGAGGTGTTTTAAAATTCGTCATTGTATGATGAATCCTAGTAAATAAAGGCTTCAAATGTCAGTTGGACAGATCAAAAAGGTGCTCAAATCAAAGTTTCAAATAGTCTTTTATAGACGTGATTAAATTAATTTATAAAACTTAAAGTATAATTAAATAAAACGTAAACTCACTCGGGTTATACCGTAACCAAACTTTTACAAATATTTCATACTAATTAAATTATGCTTATTTTGGTTCTATACATAAAAAAGTTTGAATGATTCTTTTAACAATATTTTGATTGTTTTGGTCCTTTTTGAATTTTTTGTAAGACCTATGGATCAAGTTAAAGTTTGGTTACAGTTACGGTGTGACTCAAGTGACGTTACATTTTAATTAATTCTACTGTTTTTTTAATTATTGAGCTGAATTTTTATTTGTTTAAGCAATAAATATTAGACTGTGACCGCGTTTGTCAACCCAAGCCTTCAAGATCCCCAAAAGCTTGATTTTTCTTGCCTAAAATAGTATGAATTATATCAAGAGACATCGAAAATGGCAGTTCTATCAACATTCCAGTTGTCAAAAAATTACTCTACCCCTCCGACTCAAATTAAATAAAAAGACTTTTCCCAACTGCGAAAATCGAGAAAAAAGGCTCAAAAAAAGGTAATCATATCTTTTCCAAGGTGGCTCTAATTAAAAATAGGCCGAAGACATCAAAGAACCACTAAAATGGAATTGACACTTTTGGCCTAAAATTCGTAATCTTAGTTAAGGAGACACCTATGAAACACATTTCTCTTAACTTTTCGGATAATTTTATGTAACACCGCGATCAATTGATGGTTATATCGCAGTACTCTAAAAAAACGAAAAGTATGATTTTTGTTACCCTAATCCCTACCTCTTAAAAAGGTGTTCATAGATATAAATAAACCCAATTATAAGTAGTTTTCTGGTTTGAAGAAAACAACGCGTTGTACTTGGAGAATTCGTATCATACACGAATAGGGTTTCTGGTCCAATTCTCTTTGTAATTTATATAAATGATATTTTAAGAAAACTTCAAAGTCCCCGCCTAACGTTCGCTAATGATTTGAAAATAATGGGTATTTTGATAAAGATTTAGAAAGGTCAGAAGAGCTTGAGCAGGATTTGTCTATACTAACAGAATAGAGTTCGTTAAACTCTATTCTGTTAGATGGAGCTGAACTTAACAAAATGTAAAAGAATGTAATTTAGTGGAAACCGGCCTAAGTATGAATATGAAATGACGGATGCGGCTGGTTTGCAAACATTCAATCAAACGAGTCAGGAAAAATACCTCGGAGTCTTCATGTCGAAAGACCTTAAGCTGAACAAACAATCTTCTGCGGCTGCTCCGAAGTATGTTCTGGGTAAAATTAAGAATTCGTTTTCATACCTTGAACGAGATATTATTATCCAGCTGTATACGGCTCTGGTCAGACCACACCTGTAGTATGTAGTAATTAATTGATGCCCTATATTTAAAACAGATATTAGTGTTCTTGAAAGTGTTCAACGGAGAGCGACAAAGGGGTTAATTATTCGAGAAGTCGAGGAGTTAATTACTCTAGGAGTTTGTCTCTCAATCTAAGAAGATCAAACGGAAAATTGGTAAGAGAAATAAATCGTAAAGGATTGTACCGTTACAATTTTTTGACAAACAGAGTAGTCGAATTATGAATAAGTTATCGAAGATGCGGTGAATGTAAAGTCAATTAATGCTTTTAAGTCAATAATTGATGAAGAATTTTTTAAAATTGTTCAAAGGAAAGGCTCTTTAAGAACTAGTGTTAGTGTAGAAAATGGTCTACTGCAGTACTACTACTACTATTAGGGTGGCTCATAAAATTCCGCGTTTTTTTTTATTTTTTTTTAAATGAAAAGCAAACGGTAAATATCTAATATTCAAAATATACACCATGCTCTATGATCTTTAGCCATCTGTCAGCGAGCAATTCGATACCTCTCTTGTACCTTTCAAGACTCAATGTTCAAAAAAACTCAGCTCAAAACACCCAGCTAGTTAAATCCCGTCCTCTAAGTAAATGAGACTAAATGCTGAATGAGGGAAAAGTTCAATTCATTCCAGCTCTTCAATTTTCCCATGTTTTTTCGAGCGGTATGCGGTATGGGTTATCTTGAATAAACAAACCAAGCTTTCTGTTGATCATAGAAGGGTATTTTGCTTGTAGTGAAGCTTACATTCGTTCTAATCGATCATCAGGAACCAGTTCAAAGTGTATTGGTAGTTCCAATAAACGCACACTATTACCTTCTTAGGGCTGGTTTAGATGGGTCCGACCCCTGGTTTATGTCATCAGTATTACGAGAATAGATCCAATTACTCTTCTGAAAAATCGTTCATCAAGAGGATTTTTGTTTTTTTTCCTAAAGATTTCGATACGACGTTGAATATCAAAAGGTTTCAAATTGTGTGGAACAACTCGATAACGTCTATTTACTAAATGGATCAAATATGGTGGACTGTTAATAATTCACGAGTACTAACCCAGGGATTGCTCTGTTCCGCCGTACGCGGGGCATCCTGATCGAAATTCACTGGTCTTCCAGACCTCTTTTTCCTTCAAAGGCTAGTATCACCACTGTAAAACTTTTTGAAACAAGCTTGTGCCATTTTTACTTTAAGGACATTACGACTGGTCGAATCTGTACCAAAAATTTTAAAAATGTTTTTTTTTTTCTTTATGGTCAGCATTTTTTCGCGTGTGTTAAATAGGTAAATACCATCACCCCCCCCCCCAAGGGAGGACACATCCCCATTTTAATTTAATTCAATTCTGAAGAGTTAATTCAGTGCACCTGGACCGAAGCATAGTAAGCCTCCAAGGACTTGTTCACCAAAAATATTTTTTATCATTACTTAAGGAATTAAACAAAGAATAAAATTGATAAGCGGGTACAGAATCATTAAAAATAATAATTTTCATTTTTATTCCTCAAAAGAAATATTTTTGGAATAATTCCAATATTTTGAATTTATCATAATTTATATGAAACAAAAAAAAATAAAAAGCTAAAAGGGGTCTTGATTGACAACCATTTTTATTTCTCTCTCTCTCTTTTCGAACTAAATCATATTTCGTTTATTGATCGATTTTTCATTTTGTTTATTAACAACAAAACAAGAAAAAATAAAAATGGACAACACGAGCCAATAGGAAGAAACGATTAAAGGTCGATTATAATTAGTTTTTCGAGGAGGGGATATAAGAATTAAATTTTTCTTTTTTTTGTTAAGAAGCATGTGAGTTGTAAAGCGTGAGTGTGTTTCACTTATGTGTGTGTGTGTTAAAGAGTTGAATTTTTTTCTATGCTATTATATTTTTTTTATCGAGAGAGAGAGAGAACGAAAAAATAGAGAAACAAAAAAAAAACTAAAATAAAAAAAAACGTGCAATAGATATAGTTTAAAATTTTTTTTTATTTTTGGGTAGAAATTCAAACAAAAATGTCCGAAGTCGAATCGAATGGTAATGGAAAACATGCTTTGGAAGACAGTAACGACGCACCGGTTAAAAGAAAGTTAATGAAGACTGAAAATGGTAAAGTTAACGGTAATGATGAGGAAAATTCGGCACTAGCTCAGTCGGGTGATTCTCAAAATGGCGATGAATCGACACAAAACGAAGAGTCAAATACAAACGATGAATCGCAATTGTCTTTACGTCGTACTAAGGCTAATGTAGAAAATTCGACGAGTAATTACGGTGATGAAGAGGAAGAAAATGAAGAAGACGACGACGAAGATGATGATGAAGAAGAGGTTGTTGGTGTACAAGGAGGAGAAGATGACGAAGACGACGATGATGACGAGGAGGGTGGCGATGACGATGATGATGAAGGTGGTGAAGACGATGATGAAGGAGACGACGATGAAGAGGACGATGGAGAAGAATAAACAACAAAAAAAATTAAACAATAAACAGCCATCCGTGAATACTTAGCATTACAATTTTATTGTAAATTAGAATATTTGGTGTATAATTTTTTTTTCAAAAAATACAAAAAAAAAGGCTATTTAAACTAAACAATTAAGTGTCTCCTTTTTTTGAAATCAATCAAAGTCGTACTTTTTTTTCTTCTCTTAAATCAGATCTTTGTTTTGTTTTTTTTTTTAGTTTTTAACAATTTCGGCAAATCAATGTTAATATTAAAATTTTAATTTTTTTTCTCTTTTGAATGAATTTTTAATAAACATGTTAATAACTAGACTTTAATTTCTTATTATTCATAGTGATCCCTCTCTACCAATCTTTTAATTAACCCTCGATCAACCAAGGGTAAGTCAAATAGGATAATTGGGTCTTGAATTGATTAATATTTTGAGACTTTTGTTGTTTAAATTCAGTGAGGTTTTTGAGTACTTGTACCATGTGTTTAACAGTAAATAAGAGTAAAATAAATATAATGATATTTTTTGTTATTTAAATTATATAAATTATGCTATATGTATATTTATTTTAATTACCTTGTAAGTTTTACACGTTAGACCTTATTTGATTAAAATATGGTCTCAAAACTTGTTTGTAATGTACCAGTTTTCCTGATTTACACTTTTTTGTGCGCTTTTTTGATTTAGTAAACTCCATGACCACGACTGAGCCAAATTTCCAGATCTAACTGATCTAGTAATTGATAAAAGTGTTTTTATTTTTGAAACAGTTATTGAGGAAAACACTCATTTAAGAGTTATTGTAGTGAAAATTTATTAAGGAAAATTGCGTCGAAAAATGTGAATTGAATCAAAAAAGCTACTCACGGCAGCCATTTTATTAATAAATGGTTTAATCCAAATAAACTTGGTTCTTCTGAAAATAGAAAATCATTAGCAGGTTTTTAGCGACAATCAAGATGCTGCCTACTTAACAAAGTTTACATATCTCCGCTGATTAGACCAATTTATTTAGTGATTTTTGTCGATTAAGTTTCGAATTTATCAGTTCAAAAACAACAGAAAAAAGTCTCAGATGAAATATTAAACATTTTTCCAAAGAGATTTGATCGAATTAACCATTCTCGAATGTCTAAAAAATAACTCAATAAATTTCTATTTGCCTTTTTTCAATGTAAAAATTTCAATCTTAAAATTCTCTAAAAAAGTAAAGAGCCCGTATTGAAATAAAGCACACTAACTTATGAGAAAATGTTATTTTTACTTAAATAAATACATCAATTCCTTGGAAAATTATGCACTCTTATGTTTTACACAAGAGAATTGACTTGCTTTTAAATATCTTTAAATATTGTGAGAATCGTCAAAATGAATTTCATTAAAAGTGTGAAAAAAATCTAGTCTAAATTAAGGGTCTAAGGGGTTTTAACGGAACACTCTATTTTGAATCAACCGAGATCACTTATGGATAAAGATTTGTTTAACAGAAATTAAACATGTTTCAGACAAAATTAGTGCTTAGAGTCTATGTTAGAGTATCATGATAAAAAAATTAACAAGAAAAAGTCTATTCATAATCACGTACTCATATTCTCGTCAATTTGGATTTGAAAAATGCATTTATAATGCTTCAAGATTGGCCTATAGATCCTATGACTGAAAAATAAATTGATCAAACATTTTATTTTACCATACATCGATTCAGTCTTTTTAAATTTAAATCTTTACCTTAATCCCCCGCAAGGCTACCCTTATCGCTAATAAGGTGCATTCAGGAGGCCTTTTAATTTGCAAAAGGGTGGGCTCAAGATGTACTAAAAACTTCTATTTTTTGCGCACAATCAGAGTTTTTTGTCTATTTCAAAATTATTATAGCATTCTCATTCGCGATAGATCACTCTTTTTGATTTTCGTTGTAGAAGTAGTACTTTATCCTGTGCCGATCTAACATCTAGTAGAACAATCCTAGCTGCCAAAGCTGACTAGCCTTCAATGTCGGGTAGGCCGTTACCAAATTTTTTTTACTCGCCACGCTTGCATCTTTTGACGACCTTAAGTCAGCACGACTCGAAATAAGTTATCTAGAGAATTTTCAAAGATATTGAAACACCATATGAGGTTCTGGTTCTATGTCTTTTGAAAGTATACTTTTTGTTTTATTTTTAAAAATTTTATTAAGTTAAATCTGTCAAAAATATTTCAAGATTAAAAAAAAAAATAAAAAATTCTAATTTTTGCATCTAAAAATAATTATTTCGTTTCTTGAGCTACCAACAATAGAAAACATTCATCAAGCCTTTATCGTTTGTTTTTTCTCAACATAGCTTTGAAAATATTTGCTTCATTTTTTGTTAATGCTTTGAATTTTAATTTTGAAACAAAACATGACTGATCTAAATACAGGAACTAAACAGTGCAACAATTGGTAAATTAACATCAATAAAATAAACTAAAATAATATTAAATTTTAAACAAAAGCGGACAGAACATAAACGCAGCCAGCTTTTTAATGCATGAAGCTTTTTGTTTAAGAAATATTGTAAAATGTAGTTTATGTAGCAAATCATATGACAAGTATATCAAATTATTGATTTAATACTTTTAAACTCACTATAACTGTCTTTACCTAGAAACTTAAAAGACAAACATTTTGAAGAGTTCCATTCAAAAGTTAAATGTGAGTGTGGTGAAGTTGTTGAAACAGGGTTTCTAGAAAGTCATAAAGTAAAATTTTCGAATTCTTAAATCCATTTTGAAACCTTTAAAAATTGTTACCAAAAAGTTTGAGGTATGTCCTAAACGACAAGTTGAATGTTTCTATTGTGATTTGAGTTTAGACTTTGATAAATTTGAAAATCATCTTGACGCTTGTGGTGCACGTACAGAGTTGTGCGATAATTGTAAAAAATATGTTCTAATTAAAGATAAAAATAAGCATTTACAATCAAATTGTTCATTTCCATCTTTCAATACAAAGCCAAGTACATCAAATCAAACTAAAAATATTGGTAATTTTAAACCTAAAAAAAAATATTTTAGGGTCTATTAAGATTTTTTATTCAAGTGATCCGGC